>VDFB02049217.1:86834241-86929058 GCA_007258455.2 Sequoia sempervirens | reverse complement strand
GGGGGAGTCCTTGATGTCTTCATTATTCAATGTACTTAACCAAGAGGAAGATTTTACTTCCTTAATTGAAGTACCCTTGCCAAGAAGGGTCAGACATTTTCTCGTGGTGTATCCAAGACCAAGACTCTTTGGACATTTCTCATGAATGATAGGTTCATGCAATCCATGTTGATTTAGACCAAGTTTTACAGCTTTAGTGTATCCCATTCCTTTCATTAGCTGGAGCCCTTTGTTGCTATTATCCATGGGGAGTGAAGTCTCTTCCTTTTCATCTTAATATATCCACTCGTATGCGGTGTATTCATCTATGACTTCCTTGTTTAGATCTCCTCATTTTTTGAAGGTGGTTAATGCTATTTGATTGTCTTAGTTACCTTGTCAATGTGTTGAGGTTTACCATAAGGTCTAGGAGAAAATGGGAGTTCTCCTACAACAAGAGAGTCCTTCATGTTGTAATCCCCACAACTATTATCCTTGATGAGCACCTTGATCTCTAGGATATTTTACAGTGTTGATGACTTAGATTTAGATGTGGATGCTAACATGGATGGGCCAACATAGGATAAGGGTACTGAAACTTCATCATTCTTGAGTACATATGACACCTTGTAATACTTCTCCATACTTTTTCAATCATAAAAAGGATTTGGATCACCATGAATGGTTACCTCTTTGTTATCATATGGAAATTTAATACATTGATGATATGTTGATGCTACATCTTGCATGGCATGAATCCATGGTCAACCAAGAAGGATGTTGTAAGGTAAATCAAGATCTAGGACTTGGCATGTGGCTTCTACAATGGCTAGTCCCACTTGTATAGGTATCTTGATTATTCCCTCTAAACTTTGTTCATTGTCATCATAGGATCGAATGTTGACACCTTTTTCTTTTTCAAGTACATATTTGGAATAGCCCAAGTTCTTTATCAATTGAAGGGTACAAATATTTAGGCACACACCTCCATCTACTAAGACTCCTTTGACTTTATTCTTGTGGACATAGACCTCAAGATGTAATGTGCAATTATAAGATCATTATGATGGGAGGTAATTCTCGGTAAATGTGAGTTGATGGGTGGATGTGATGTGTCCAACCATAGCTTGGAATTTCTTAGTATTGATGTCCTTATGGGTTGGAGATATTTTTAATAACTCCAAGATGGAGACCTAAGCGGGGGTTTTCTTAAGTTGATCCAAGAGACTATAATCTATGGGATCTAACTGTGATGGGGTTATAGGTTGCGAAGGGGCTCCTTGAATGGTTACTTTCCATCTTTGTGTGGTGACTCTACACTCAATAGTAGGTCCTTTTATTGTGATTACAGATATTTGATGGTCACAAACACCTACAATATTTTTGTAGGTTTAATTGACTTGTTATAGACTTTTCTCTTTTCAACATCATTACCTTTGTTGTGATTGGGCATTAGTGTCTTGTATATCCCAAGGTTACTATTTTTTGGTTGTTGATCGATGCTCACCTCACCTTGATTGATAAGGTCTTGTACAATGTTATTGAGTCTCATACAATTCATTGTCTTATGTCCTTTGGTTCGATGAAAATCACAATGATCTTCATCTTATACCACAAAGGTTTGACTTGAGGTTCATCATAGTGTCTGAAATCCAAGAGAATTATTAGGTTTGATAGAATTAGTTTTTGTAGGACCGTTTCAATAGGATTCCCCAAGGCTGTATACTTGCATCATGGTGGGTAATTGTTTTTCTTAGGTGGTGGTCCTCTTGGGGGATTGGCATTGTTAACATTTTGTTGATTATATTTTTGTTTTTTATTTTCTTTTGGTGGAACATTTAGCACAACTTTTGCATCAACTACACCATCATTAGTGACATTCTTATTTTTGGACCATATATAATGTTTGTCATTGGAACTAGAAGATGGACGATTATCTTTGTAAATTTTTATTTCTCCTTTTGCAATGACTCAATGTTAAGGCCTTGGGATATGAATTCTTAAAATGTTGGTCCACACATTGCATTCTCAGTTGGAAGGCTAAATTAATATCTCTGTTTCCTATAATGATTTCTACTTGTTTCCTCTTAGGTATGGGCATTTACACTTGATTTCCTTATGTTTCCATCATTTTAAAAAGGATGCAAATTCTTCACCATTGTTCTATTTAAGGGTATAGAGTTCTTCCAAGGTTACGTTTGCATCAATTTTGTAAGAGAAATGAAGGACAAATTGATCTATAATCTCTTGAAATGTTTTCATTCCTAAAGGTAGGTGTGAAAACCACTCTATAGCTTGCCCTCCAAAACTTCTTGGGAGGAGACACATAAGGTATGAATCATTATACGATACTTCCATACATGCAACACATAACTCTCTAATATTCTCCTCTAGATTGCCACGTCCCTTGTATTTTTCAAATTTGGGTATCTTAGAATTCAGGGGCAATGGTATCATTGTGATACTTCGATCAAATGGATAAGGACACAGATCTTGGACTACATAGGACTTTTTAGTCTTTCCCATTTTAATTTCTTAGATTTTATGTGTTAATGTTTATATTTGGGACGATATTTCATCTTGAGGATTGTTCAATGGTGGAGCATACATGGTGTGTTGCAAGATGGTAGATGAGTTATAAGCTAGATTTTGATATGATGGTGTGTTGGTGTGATATGTGTTGTATGGGGTGAATTGGGGGTTGGATTGATATTATGGATTTATGGGTGATGAAGGTGGTGGTGTTTTGTATTCTCCATATTGAGTTTGAGATGTGACATTTATTTAAGAACTTATGTATTGATGTTGTTGAGGGTTGTATTGCAAACCTTGCTAGTGTTCTTGTTGAACAAGTAATTTTTATTGAGAATATTGTTGTTGTTGGGCTTGTAACACTTGTTATGCTTGTAATTCTTGTTGTTGTGAAATAGCTTGTTGTTGAGAAATAGCTCATTGTCTTTGAGGAGATGGTATGAGGTGTTGTGGAGGTGGAATGATGTTTCGATTAGGTATGTTATATTGATTTTGTGGGATGGTGTTGTGAGTGGGTTGTTGATGTTGTTGTGGTGGAGGGATGCTTTGATTTTGACCTTGATAAGCTTGATATTGTTGATATTGTTGGATTTGGTTTTGTGACTTTTGATGTTGCAAATTCTGATTTATTTATTTTTTATTAAAAAATGTGGTGGAGCTTGACTTTGATATTGTTGAGATATTTGATGTTGTGGAAGGACATGATGCTGTTGAAGATTCACTTAATGTTGTTGGGGATTCCCTTGATGTTTTTTTTGAGAATTAATTTTATGTTGATACCCTTGATATTGTTGAGGGTTCATTTGGTTTTGAGACACTTGATTTTGTTGCGGTACTTGATGTTGGGATATTTGATTTTGTTGAGGATTCACTTGATTTTGAGATCCTTGATATTGTTGTGACCCTTATTGAGGGCCTTGATTTTGTTGAGGATTTACTTGATGTTGGGAATTTTCATGATATAGAGGATTCAATTGAATTTGGGACATTTGTTTTGAGACCCTTGATATTGTTGAGACACTTGTTCTTGATTTTGTTGAGAACCTTGACCTTGATGATTTTGAACACTGGGAAGATTGGTGTGAATGTTTTGAGCATTAGATGTAAATGGGATGTTGGTGTTTTGAGCATGAAATGAGGGTGGAATGTTGGTATTCTGAGGGATGCTAGTATTTTAATGCCCACATTTGTGTAATTTCCTAGATTTTGATCAATTGATTTCCTTGTTGATTGTTAAGGTTTGTTAAATCTATCCTAGTGACTGTTGGTTGACTTGGTAAATTTGATGAGGATGATTTTGGAATTGGTTGTATAATGTTATGGACCAAAGGTTAGCTTTGAGGAGGATGATTCATGGATGAAATTTTTTAGATGGTTGTTCCCTTAGTGTATTCACAACAAAATTTTGGGGAATTTTTACACCTCCTTGTGTGAGTTTGAGCATGTATTGACTTGGATGTAGATTAAACATTGTGTTTATGATGTGAGAAAGTCATAGATCTTGTTCCATCTCTATAATTATTTGGTGGTAAATTATTGAGGGCTATTAGTGATGTATTCTATATGAACCCTTATTTCTTGAGATGGTTGAGGTGGTGCTTGATTTTTCTTTGGAGTTTTAAAACCTCTAGGATTAAAATCAGGCATCCCAAAGATTGGTTCACTAGCACTAGCACTTGTTGTTCTAGGCATGTTAGCAACACTAGGATTTATTTCCATTTTTATTTTTGTCTTGTGTTGTAACCTTGTGGTGACCATAAAATTTATATCAACCCTAGGAGATGTTTGATGTGAATAATTTTGTTGAAATTCCTTGGTTTCTTCAATTTTTTCTAACAAATACTTTCTAATAGGTTTAGGACCAATGAAGGATGATTTTGTGAATGGGTATAAGATATGAAACTCTCAATTTTTGACAAGAATCTAGACTCAAGTTTTTAGATGTGTTTGATGTTGATGATGATGAATGTGCAAACCATGGGAGTAGACTTGTGACTCCAAGGTGAGATTTTCCAAAAAATGTTTGCCAATTCAACTAAATGCTTAGAAATAGATTGTTTCTAAACATGAAGCTAAACTGTTTGATAGGGTGAAAAGATTAAGTCTAAGAGATTTGTGTCAAAATTTCAAGTTGTCATGTTTGATGCTTGATGTTTAGATGGTTTGATGTTGATCCTAATAAAGAACCTAAAAGGATTTTTGATAAGTTTCAAGATGGTAAAGGACATGAATTTTTGTTTATTGTTTTGAGTGGTATCAGTGAACCAAGATTATTTTTGCATTAATTTGAAACCATTGATTCTTTGTGAACCAAAAGACAAAATCAGATAATATTTTGAAGGTTGTTTTCCAATTTTAGAAAAGGAATTGCTCTATTTTTCTATAGAGGAATTGGTGTTTGCAAAGAAATTGATGTTCGACGGAAGCATCAGATTGTCCAAACAAGGCATCACTATACAATTTTTTGTTATCCCTAAAAAACATGCCTTGATGTGCAAAGGCATCAATGTGCAAGCAAAAGTGTCATTTTGATAAAAATGGAAGCATCTGTTTCTGCAAAGGCATCACATTGTTCAAGAAAATGTTTTGATTTGTTAGGGGATCTTCAAAATGTCAGTTGACCCAATTTTTTGATGTTTTGACTTTTGAAGAACATAGTATATAACATGCAAATTGACTCAATTAAGTGAATAGGTAATTTTTGCATATTCTTCTTCCATAAGAATGCATTAATCGATGTCACAAGGTCTCCACATGAAAACAGGCCATGAAGTACAACCTATTTAGTAGTCAAATCAAGTTTATCTTCTAAAAATGGGCCCACTGATAAAATGCCATGCATAGAATGATAAACTAGAGTATGAGAACATACATGAAACACCTCTTACCTTGGAAGGAAAAATTGCTTGCAAGGAATTTCGTTGCCTCAACTATGATTAGTACATAGCAAGTAACTTCACAAGATAGTGCTATCTCGTTGCACCACTAAAAGAAGATGTTCAATAGTCTTAGGCCTCTAAAATCATTGGTTCGTAGTGGGTAGATCATCAACGAACACCATTAGCTACATAGACATCTCCTCAAGGAAATAAAAAATTGTAGTCCCTTAGGGAAAGTCTAGTACGCTACATGTACAGATTGAACTACAAATTTTTCTCTCATCCAATTTATATAGCAGATGCAAAAATGCCACTTGAGATCAATCCCTTGGGTTCTCTGTAAGGATGTGTCCCAAGGTAGGCCTCCTACTTAAAAAAAGGAAGGATTGACGTTACTACTTCTCTTCACCCAAGACTGCACTACGCGCGAGGAGAGAGGATAGGTAGCAACTTCCTTCAGTTAACAATAAACATGAAATATAAGTTAAAGATGTTTCTCTTCACTCAAGATCGCACTAGGTGCAAGGGAAGAGGATACACATCTAGAACCTTCCAAGCATGGTAGACAAAGAAGACAATAATTCATTTTAGGTGCACCAAAGTGAATGTTTGATTCATTTTAAACCAAAAATAAATGATGAAGATTGTTGTTCATTTTAAGCCCAAAGTACGAGTGAGTTCAGTTTAAGCCCAAAAGGAAATGATGAATATTATCATTCATTTTAAGCCCAAAAGTACAAGTAAGTTCATTTTAAGCCCTAAAGAAAATAATGAAGATTGTTGTTCATTTTAAGCCCAAAATACAAGTGAGTTCATTTTAAGCCTAAAAGGAAATTATGAAGATTTTAGGGTTTATTTTAATGCACCAAAGATAAATGTGAGTCTATCTAATGCATAAGATTGAAATGACTCTAAGATTATTCCTTCAAATAAGTGTTAATAAATACTTTTCAACTTGATCCATGCTTCATGATTTTCCAAGTTCCCTACAAATATTAGCCTCATAAACTAGAAAACAAATGAAAACAAAATAGTTAGGGTTAGATAGAAAATCAAATTGAAATCAGATGAAACCTTACAACTTAAGTTTCCTGATATACTTGCAAAGGTGTCACTCTATCATGCAAAGGCCCCACTCTACATGCAAAGGTGCCACTCTGTCATGCAAAGGTGTCGGTCTAGTAAACCTGCAAAGGCATCATAGTTTGGAAGATGCGTCGCTGTATTGCAGAGGTGTCAAATTGTCACCTACAAACATAAAAGAAAATATATTAGACAAAATCATCAATATTTGCAAAGGTGTTGGCCTTTGAATTACAAATGCATCGCTATTTGTAGATGCGTTGGTTTGCTCAGTTGCATATGCATCACTATCCTTCTAGTACATGTAATGTTTGAAGAACTCAAACAAAAACAAGTTAGCTACGGATGTGGGTCCCATCAAGCATGCCAAAATATAACATGGTTAGGTCATATGATCAAATACAATTTAAATTAACTAAGGAAACAAGTAATTGATCATACTAAACCATATTCGGTGTGATTCTTCACAATTACTAAATAAGATGCAATTGAAACATGAAATACCAAAGCAATGCAATTCAAAACCTAATTAGGAAATACAAACCTCAATCCCATTGGGGGATTAGTGTTGGAATTGATGTGGAGTGCTTAGCTTCAAGCCTAATCCATGGTTGATGATACAAAAAGAAAGGTTGATTATAATGGTGATTCACAAATGTAATTAGCTTAAGGATGAGTATAAAAATGAGTAGAGTTTGGTTACTTGAATATTTGCGAATGAGAAATCATTTAAAATGAAGACTATTTATAGTTTTTTAGAATGAATAAATGGTTAATATTGAATTAGCTAATAAAAGGATGAAATTGAAGGAGAGAAGATGACATGGATCATAGATCAAATCAAGGGTTGATAATGTCTAATGACATGGGTCAAGGATTTTAATCAAATGTCCAAATTTCTTGAGACAATAACCAATCCCTTAATTTTGGGAAGAATGTGGGAGATATTTTCACGTGGAGGGAAATATTTGAATTTGAAAGTGAAAGAAATTAGGAAATTTAATTTAACAATTAGGAATTATTTAATCAAAGAGGATTTATGACATTTAATTAAATAATTTACCATTATTTAATCAAAAGAGAAGAAAATTAGTGTGAAGGTGATGAATTAATCAAATAAAATTAATTATTCGACCAATAGGAGAAAATAGTGAATTTAATTAAACAGTTTACATTATTTAATTAAATAGATGAAATAGATGAGAAAGGAGAGAAAAGGTGTTAATAATCAAAATCTTAGTTTGTGATATGATCAAGACATTTTCAGGTGTCTACAGATGGATTTTTCTCTTTACTATTTTTTTTTACTTTTTCCTTTTTTTGACTTTTTTGCATTTTTTAGGTTTTTTCTCTTTTTTTTTGTATTTTTGGATTTTTGGATAAGAGTGTGGATGGAGATGGATGAGGATAGGGATGTGAATAAGAATAACTAGAAGACAAGGGATAAGGAGATGGATGGACTCAAGAATCTAGTTTCATAACGAGGTAATAAGAGCCCATGTTTGAAGTGACTGTTGGATGTTGGTACAACCTTATTAGGATAGTTTGATTATGAAAGGGCATGGGTTAAAGGGATTTGATGGGGGATATATGTGGGATTATGTATGGGATATTGGAAAGTATATAGATAGAATTATGGGAGGCTAGTGTGATGGGGGAATTTTTTCAGGACCAACATCGACACATATTATGATGGGTGTTGAATGATTAGAGGAGAAATGGATAGAGAGTGTTGGGATGATAAATGATTTGAGGTGGGGAATATTGGTACATAGGGATCCAACATGGATTTAGGAGATAAAATATGGGGATTTTTAGCATATGGATTAGAAGCATTGGATTTCATTACAAAATTTTTGTTTGAATGCATTGCATCTTATTGCTTCGGGATCCACATGGTTTTTATTTTTGTTTAAGTTATCCTTTGTATCCTTTTAGGTTGATTGTGCTTTGGGATTGGATTTTTTTATATTCATCATGTGTTTTAGGGGGACATGGGGATCTCTAGATCCATGTGGATTTTTGGTTGTATGCATTTTTATTTTGGTAGTTGAATCGCTTCCAATAGCAATGATATGGTGTGAATAAATGGATGATTTGGGGAGGATATGAATGGAGTGATAGAGGTATAATTTTGGAGATGATGTATGGATGGAGGATGTTGGATGAAGTTCATGGAGGTGTTCCTTTGTTGATCTTGATTTGGGATTATACGAATGGGATTTTTTTATCATGGGTGATAGGGATAGGTGATTGGTGGATGAAGGTATGAGTAGGATAAGATGGAGGATGACATTTTGAGATATAAGTTCCCAAAATGGATTTAGTAGATGGAAGATGTGTGATGGTGGATGGTGGAACATAAGAGCTCAAAATGGATTTGGACAATGAAGGATGGATAGAGATAATGTTTTTAGGTGTGTATGATGGAGTAGAAATAAATGTTTCAGAGGGGTGATAAGAAGCACCTATTGTTCTTTTGGAAGAGGCTCCCTTAGGATTTACAAAGGTTCTACTAAAAATTTTAGATTGTGAGCCTTGAGAGATGAAGCCAAGGCCTTGAGATCATGGATTTTATTTGATATAGATGGGATCCAATATACCTTGCTCATGAAGGTCTAATCCTTTGCCTTGACAGTTCATGGTATTGAGAATTCGGTTTAAAATAGGATGATTGTTATTTTAGAAGCCTGATGTGAGTCCATTATTAGGTGGAGGAGGATGGATGGTGGATGTGATTTGTTCTTATACTACAAGATAAGCACCATGTGTGAATGTGAGAGGACCAAGGGGATATGGAGGTGGTATTGGGATAGTTTGGATAGGAGGTGATAAGGATCATGAGATGGAGTGTATGGGATGATAGGATATTGATTTGGAGGAAGGGATGATAAGGGATCGTGAGAAGGATTAAGTGGGATGGTGGGATCTTGATTTGGATGAGGAGATGATAAGGAAAAGGATTAGTTGGGATTCTATAATATTGATTTGGATGGGGAGATGATAAAGGATCATGAGAAGGATTAAGTGGGATGGTATGCTCTTTATTTAGATGAGTGGATATGTTGGTATGCTTTGGAAAAATCTCTTGGCATGTTTCAACTTATGTGGGTGGTAGGATGGTGGATAATTGTTGGATGAACTCCTTAGATGAGGTGGATGAAAGGATAGAGGATTCATGAATTTCATGGGAGTGGATTTGGCTAATGATAGGAGTAGGAGAAGGTGATTGGATTTGGGTGACTTAGTTGGGTTGGATGGTTTCAATGGTTTGGAAGTTGTTAGGAGTGGGGAGAGGAATGATAGTTGTAGGATGGAGAAGGGCATCATAACTAATGGTTGCACATGGTGGAGTGAGGTGAAATGACTCTACAACTTTGGGATATGGAATTGGTGATTAATTCTTTGTGGAGTCCTTGGATGATATATGGAATGAGATACTTGTATATTTTAGTCTTAGATGGAGGGTTGGAAATAGATGAAGGATTGGTGGTAAATGGAAGAGGGGGAGTAGTGGGATGATTATGATTATGGATTGGAGAATTAGGATTAGATGTTGGGTTGGGAATGAATGGAGGAATAAGAGTAGGTGGAGGATTAGGATTAGTAGGGGGAATCAAGATTAGATGAAGGATGGAAGTATGATAGATTGGAGGAAGGATTAAGGTATGAGAGATTGGAAGGTGGATTAAGATAGGAGGGTATGGATGGTGGATTGAGATAGGAGTAAGTGGATGGTGGATTGAGATAGGAGGATGTGGATGATGGATTGAGGTAGGAGGAAGTGGATGGTGGATTTGGAATAGGGATGAAGGTGATAGTATTGTTGTGCAAAGATAAAGGTGGAGATATGACTATGGGAGAAGATGGAGGTATGGATATTGGATGAGAGGGATATGTGAGTGATAGATAAGAGGGATACGTGCATGTGGGATAATATGGAGATGTGGATGGGGAGCTAATGAATTTCCCTTGTCAAAGGTAGCATAAGGATTGCTAATGGATATGCATGGAGGAATATTGGGATAGCTTGGATGTGAGATTGGATTTTGGAAGTCTCCAGAGGAAAGCTTGCTAGCAATGATGGCATCAAAGGGGTCTATTTCATACTCATCTTGATCAACAATACTTTCATCATCTTCTTCAATGTAATTGGGATCTCTCTTGATTACTATTTTTGGTCATGTTGAGGGAGGGTAAGGATTCATGATAGTGGATTGGATGCGAATGGGTGAAAGAGATGAGAATAGATGAATAGAGGGTAAATGGAATGGATTAGAAGAATGTGGAAGAAGGGATATTAAGATTTGTTTTGATATAAGGAGATCCTAGATATGGATGTACTAAAGCTCATATTGGGATTTGGAGTAAGCTCAAATTTAGGTTTTAGTTTAAGTTCAAATTAGGATAACTTTGATGATATGGTGGGAGGGTCTCCTAATATTCAAGGATATAGTTAAATTGATGGGAAAATTGTTGGATGGATGGTTGATAATATCCTCTCAACTATGATCAAAATATTATATAAAATTTTGATTGGATGTATTTCATACTTGAGATAGGCTAAGTTCTCAAACAAGAGAAGATATCATTGCAAACTATACCTCTAGGTCAAGGTGAAATAGCTTGAATGAGGGATTGGTAGCTTGGGATAGGATAAGTTCCCAAGAAAGCGTTACAATAAATAATTGATTTAGAATTTAGGATCTTGATTAAGTAGGGGAGAGGGGTCGAAAGTAGGGCAAGGGCCTATAATGGGGATGGAAGTAGTTCCACATGGGCCCCACACTAGAGCTGATTAATATGCAATTGTAAAATAGTTTTCACCCATAAAGTCAACAAGGGTACACGTATCACTGTACCATCAAAATTGTATTATAATCGGTGAATATTTGGCCCATACACAAATAGATATTCACATTCTTACATGTTAGATAATATTCAAGGAACATCTGACACCACAAACATACAAGCCATGTTGCTTGTTACTGGTCGGTAGCATTAAAACATGCACCCAAAATATAAAATTATTATAACCCAAGCTCCCCTATAATGTCACCACTTGCATTACATCACAACCAATTTTTTGATAGTTGGGATGCCACGAGAACAACTGAGAGAAGAATGTCCCATCACCAATGTAATACCCCTCTATTTTGCTTTCTGTCTATTCAGTGTGTCCTTGTTTGCTTTGATGTGCTTTTTGGTTATTGAGATGCTTTATCATGTGTGTGTGATTTGATCGCTAATTATAGAGCGATAGTTTATTGTTGTGATGTGATGTATCCTATCTGATGCTTTATTTGGCATGTTTTAATTGGTGTAATGATGATTAGTTATTGTAACATGTTATTACATGAGATAATTGTTTATGATGGAACTGTTAGTCCATGATGAGTGTATTGGTGAGGGGGACGTGATCACATCACTTGCTTGCGAGTGCCCTACGATTCCGCGATTTCCTCTTCATGGTGTGTTTTATTATGTTGTATATATGCTTGTTCGATATACTCTTTGTTCGCAGGTTGACAAGTACAGGACATCGACTCCACCTGATTTCACAGGGTTGAGCATGTCCATTGGCCAACGATAATCGATTGGGAGATAGTAGCTAGGTTTTCTGTGCCAAGTCATCACCCTAGTCATAGTGTGTCATCGGGTTTTAGTCGGGTTAAGTTGCTTCTTTGTTGTTCATCTCTCCCTGATTTTATTTTAATTGCAAGTCGAAAAAGGTAAATAAATAGCTCTATGTATTTAAGTTGTTTATTAAATTGATCTGGTTATAATGTTAGAAATATTATTGAATTTATTATTTAATTTAATTTAATTAATAAAATAATCTAATCTTGGATTAGGTTTATTTTATTGATTAATTAAATTAATTGTGTGGAATTGAATTAAGTTATTCATTTTGGAATTTTAAAAGTGTTAAATTCTTTGAAAAGAAAATTTTAAAAGTTCAAATGTTTTTTGAAAAGAAATTATTAAAAGCTTTAAATTCATTTTGAAATAGAAAATTTATAATAAAGTAAATGATTTAAATCTATTTGAAATTTAAATTGTGCTTTAAAGTATTAAAATGCAAATATTTTGTAAATGCATGAAAATATCTATATTGTTGAAAAATATTTATAATTGGAAAAATAAAAATATCTGGGATATTATTTTTGAGGTCATTGACTAAATTTGGAAAAGAATGAAAAAGGATGGGGGATTATTCATGCTTGGAAAAAAAAAATTGTTGTGAGGAAAGAGGGTTTTCTTGTTTTTGGAATGCATTTTGGGATTGGAGTGAAGATTTGAAAAGGGTTTTGAAGGAATTGGAATTGCAACTCATCACCAAATTCTCCTTCAAGCTTCAAACGGGTTTTTCTTGTTTCTTTTATTGTTTTGAAAATCTGGTTTTTTGTTTTGAAAACTTGTTGCAATCATTCTTGAAAACCCAGTTGAGTCTTGAAGAAATTTAGATGTTTGTAGAAAAACAAAACAAAAACTTAAAGCTGAAACCTTCAAGTGTAACAATAGAAAATTTGAAAATGAAACAAATAAAATCAGAAAACCTTGTTTGAATTTAGTGTATTGAAAATTCTCTATTTAAAATTGGTTCAATTTGGCTGTATAATGGAGATTTTGTGTTTATACATGTATATATATATTCTATATACATATCTTTTTGAATATTGAGTTTATCTTATTTTATTTTTTTTGGGAAGCTTGGTTCCTGTTAAAATTTGGCACAAAAATCATGTTCTGGAAATTACCAGAACAAAGGATTTTGTGTGTTTTGGTCTTTTTGTGAATGAATGAGTTTATTTTTAAAGGAAAATAAAATAATATAAATTTGTTCTTGGTTTGTAGTGGGGGAGGCAGGGGAAGCTAACCCCACCGCCGCCCGACCCCTAAGGGAGGCGGACTGTGTGCCTCACACAGGCCGCCGCCTTAGGGGAGGCGGACTGTGTGCCTCACACAGGCTGTCGCCTTAAGGGAGGCAGACTGTGTGCCTCACACAGGCCGCTGCCCATATGGGAGGCGAGCTGTGTGTAGCACACAGGTCGCTGCCTAGTGGGGAGGGACCTACGTGCCCTAAGGGGTGGGGTTCGTGGTTTTTTTTTATTAATTTTTTTTTTTATAAAGTTTAATTAATATTTAATATATATAATTTATATATATAATATATAATATATATTTTATATATTATATATAATGTGTATACTATATATTATAAATTTTATTTTATTTAGATGCTTTTTAATTTATAAATATATGTAAATGGATTTTATTTGTATTTTTTAATTGGAAAATATTTGAGTTATTTTAATGAGTTGGAATTTAAATTGAAAATGTAAATGTATATTTAAATAATGTTTACAGGTTTAAATATATTTATATTTAAACACAATTATTTTAATTATATAAGATATATATTGATTTTATAATGAAATGATTTCAATGGGAAATGGGATCCTTATATTTAGATTTCGTTGGGAAACTGAAGTATATCTTTAGATTTAGATTTATTATTGCTTGTCAATTGTTCAAGTAGTTACTTAATAAGGTAATGATTTTAAGAGAAATGGTTATGTGCTTTAAATGAAGTGAAATTTTTTAAGAAAGAGATTATTAATTATTTATATTTCTTTTGGTTGCAACCAAATTTATAATAAGATTAGTTAATTCCATATAATGTGAAATTGAGGAATTTAAAATATTGTGTTCATAGTCAAGTTATTGATTTTATTTTACAATAATATATTTGAAAGGACAAATATTGGATTTAAATGTAAGGTGTTTAATAGCGAGATTAATTGATTTTAAAATGACTTATTTTGCAAAGGAGAAATAGTTATTTCAAATGATATGTTTTAAATCGAAGAAGTAAATGTTTAATTTATTATTGTTTAAGAGCAATTAGGGAATTAAATGTATGGTTTAAATTTCATCTTTTTTCTGAAAGAGACGTTATTAAGTCAGTTTTATTAAGGCAATAAATTACTGAATGTTAATGAAGGAAGTGGATTTAGGAAATCCAAATATAGATTTAATTCATGTTTGATTGCCCTTCTTGAATGTACACTTCTTTCGTTTTCACCTTGGGGAAGTTCATTAGAAGGGTTGTTAAGTCTTCCAAAAGGGGTTTAACTTTTGGGGTTGCATTATTGTGATAGTCAACCATTGTATTGCCTTGGGTAGTGCGTATAGTTGCATCCTGTTGTATTACTCGGTTTTCACGAACGGGGATGTTTTGTGCCTCCTTTGAATTAAGAGTGGTTTATGTTTTTTTTTGCCTCCAGTGTTTGGAGAGGGTTTTGATTTTTGTTGCCTCCAGTGTTTGGAGAGGGTTTTGACTTTTGTTGCCTCTAGTGTTTGGAGAGGGTTTTGATTTTTGTTGCCTCTAGTGTTTGGACAGGGTTTTGATTTTTGTAGCCTCCAATGTTTGGAGAGGGTTGTGACCTTTGTTGCCTCCAGTGTTTGGAGAGGGTTTTGACTTTTGTTGTCTCTAGTGTTTGGAGTGAGTTTTCATTATGTGTTCCTCTTAGAGTTGGAGTGGTTTTATCTTGTTGGTATGCACTTGGGATTCCCTTGGTGATTGGTTTTGTTTGGTATGTTGTCAAGTAGAAGAGTGGCTTTTGTTAGGGGCCAGAGCCCAAAGAGGTAAACTAGATAACCTTAAGAGGTGGTTTAATCAAGTGATAACTAAATCAATGTACTTAGAAGTTAGGTAGTATTTCACACTAATTAAGATAATTGAGCCTCGCTCATGGACGCAAGTGCTCGTATAGGCTTGGGATGAGTGGGAAGGCCTGGAATGGCAAGGTCATCTATCTTGTCTTTACGAGAGGTATTTGATTCCACATGAGTGAGTATGGGGGCCGAGATTCGGTAGAGGCCACCAGGACAACTCATAGTGGGGGTCGGAGCCTATGAAGATTCCCAGAGGACAACCCATGTCGAGCTATGTGATGACACTCTTTCTACGAAAAAAGTTGGTATTTGGTTTTATGTGTATGGTCTTCTTATCATTCTCGATTTGTTTTATTTATGGAAGCAATGTGACTTATGTCAGTGATGTTAGAGTTGTACTTGTGTTAATTCTTATGGTTGTGTGGTTCATGTGATTGGTTGTGTTAGTGTGAGTTAGCCTGTGTCTAGGAGTTGATGGTCTTGTATATGATTCCTGGTTACTATCTCCTAGCACGAGGGGTGATCCTTTGGGTATCACATGGTTGGGTGGAACGTGCACCTTAATCTATTGGGTTGTCTTCTTGTTCGTGTGGATGCGATTTCCAGTTGGAGAGATTGTGGGATCCAGTTTCTTTTCATGCTTTATTCTTTTCAGTTATTATTGTAATTTTATTACCCCTCATTTGTATCAAGGTGGAAGATGTAATTTTTAATCATGCTTATTGGATTTACCTCATTCGAGGAATGAGGGAGTTGTAATTGTATTGTAATTTATTGTTATCTGAAATCAAGTAGTATCTCTTATGCTTTGATGTATTTTATCATGTATCGAATGTATGTGTTTCTTAATTTATTAAGTAATTAAATGTGATGTTTTCAATTCATGTTTCTTGTTTGGGTTTTAAGTAATCTCAGTCTCAAAACCTTAGAGGTTGTTGGCAATGGGTAGTGAATTTGCATGTTAGTGGTACTTAAACAAAAAAAAATAGTACGTTTGAGTAGTTAATTGCCACTTCCTCTAGGGTTGCGTGGCGGGGCATTACAACCAAATCCAATCCAACCAAACCCCCATCCCACTTTCCCACCAACACAACACTCAAACGAAAAATGAATCATTCATATGTGTCCCATCTATCAAATTGATGCTCTCTACTACCGGTTCCTCTTCCTTTTTTACCACCTGCAACCACCAAAAAAAAGGTGTTAAAGCCACAAAAATCTCATGTCAAGCAAACAAGGATTGCACACCATTAATACATACAAACTCTGCAATTGAAGGCATCAAATCAAGAATTCAAATTTGAAAATAAAAGGGCAGGAAGTAAAGACTCCATACCAAACCAACATTGAACATATAAGGAAATTTTCAAATTCAAAAGTGCATTACTCAATCTCTTGCAATTTCCATTTAGCACATCCCACTTTCATTTTCAATTATAAAATTTTCTCTAGAAATATGAAGAAAGTCTAGAGGCAGCAGTAGTAGCACCCTACAAAGTTGCAAGTATTCTATTGCTACAAATTCTTTATGCCTATAGATGCCAATATGTTGCATGCTATTAATATGTTGTCCACAAATCTGTAAATATCTGGGGTTTCATACTGATGCTATTTACATTAGGTTTTTCATTAATGTTCTTTATGCCTGGGAATGTAAATATGTTGTATGTGATGTAAATTTTTGTCACATTGACCTGTAACTCAATATTTTGGGTTTGAACTTACACATTATATGAATGTCAAGTCATTTCGGTTCAATTTCAGGGTTTCACTGGTTTTTGTTTCCTCTATACTCGTCCACGCATGAAATTTATTGTACCTTGTTCTTTTTGATATATTGTGTTATTCATTTCACAACATTTAATCTGCATTGTGTTTTTCATATTTGCTTCCTCATAAGAAATATGAAATGGGTTTGACTAGTTTAAATGGTTTTTCATTACTATTAGACTTGTTTGATGAAAAATGGAAAGTGTTTGACTGGTTTTCAGCCATGCACTTGTATTTGTGTGTTCATCATTGCACAAACTTTAACTCTACAATTTTATTTTTACATTTGTTTGTTATTCCAAAATACGGAAATGGTTACAATATATCACACTGCATATTGTTTGTTATAATTGACTGTTACTACAAAATATTCATAGGGTTTTAATGTTTATTATTTCAATGGGTTTTTGCCATGCACTTACATTTGTGTCTTTCTCATTGCACATAATTTAACTTTGCAATTTTCTTATAATATTCTCATGTTATTCTGAAATATGAAAATGGTATGACTGGTTTTCATTTTGAAGATATTCTGGCATGTTTATGTATTATTTTTTTCTTCCATGCACAATAGTTCTATGTACGAAATTTTTATTTTATTTTATTGTTACTACCAAACATGGAAAGGGTTTCACTGGTTCACAATTACAGGGTCTTCTACCATGCACTTGTATTCCTCTGTTTGACAATGCACAAACTTTAACTCTACAATTTTCCTTTAATATTTGTTTGTTATTCCCAAATATGAAAATGGATTCACTTGTTTTCATTTCAAAGATATTTTGCATGTAATTGTATTATTTTGTTCTTATATATGTATTTTTCTATATATATATTGTGCATGGAAGAACAAAATAATACATAGAAATATTTCCATACATATATATGGTATGACTAGTTTTCATTTCGAAGATATTCTAGCATGCAATGTATTATTTTGTTCTTCCATGCACAATAGTTCTGTTTGCAAAATGTTTTTTTATTTGATTGTTACTACCAAACATGGAAAGGGTTTCACTGGTTCACAATTATAGGGTTTTCTGCCATGCACTTGTATTCCTCTATTTGACAATGCACAAACTTTAACTTTGCAAATTTCCTTTAATATATGTTTGTTATTCCCAAATATGAAAATGGATTCACTTGTTTTTATTTCGAAGATATTCTGCCATGCAATTATTGTTGAAAAATGAGGTGTTTTCTTAGCTTAATACTCTGTAAAACTTCAATATTGCTGTTCTAAGTAAGTCTTTTCTTTGTTACATATATTCTTTGTGGATGATTATCTTGATTAATCCATTTTACTGTTGTAGAATGTAGAGAGAATTATTAAGAAGAACTAGACAGGATAATAGAAGGATCACACAAGATATACCGTGGAGAAACCCTTTCGGGAAAAAACTCCACCAAGAATTATTCTATTATTCAAACTCTGAATTACAATAGCTCCAATTCTTGCTTGAGAATGCTTCTTCTGTCTTTACCAATCTTCTTCACACCTGCAATAATAAATCTGAAAACTCTATTCAACTTGAATGAGATATAGAGACAATATGCAACCTTGTAATAATCAAATGGTGATAATTACAATGCATAAGCTCAAGCCCTTGAAAAGGTACGCCATATTCCTTCAAGTAGAGTTCTTCAGTGAAGACTAAAGCTTACAACATGTGTATCATGCATTTGGGTGTCCCAAACTGAAGCTACAACTTCTCCTTCACTTCGGTGATAATTCCAAAGCTATTCCTCAAAGATGGCGCCCACAATTAAAGCTACTTAACTGAGCCATCAAAAATATCTTAACATGCATTGGAGTTAATTCCAATAAAGCATATTGGGCGCCCAAGTTGTCTTCAAGTGCTTTATTGTTAACTGAAACATTTACTCAACACCATTCCCAAAGAATGGTCATCCCTTGTTAACTGGAGGTAGTCCCTGTTATCTGTCATACAACTCAATGTTATTTAGCCATGCATTACAAGTTAACTGAAGCTAACTACATGCAACTCAAAATAACTAACATGCATGCAACATGCACTTGCATGCAACTGAAGATAACAAGAAAACAAACGAATCAACTGAATCGAACGAACTGAACGAAACTGAAAACTGAACTGAACTGAACTGAAGAATCGAACTGATCTAGAACTGAACTTAACTGAACTTCAAGCATGCAAACATCAAATCCTAACTCCTAGGATCTTTACATGCATTCAGAAGTGTTAACTGTTACTCCGTATAGTTAACTGAACACAAGGTGAGTTTCACCTTACCATGTGAGTGTCCCATGTGTCCCTATTATTTAGGAACTCAATATGGACGCCCTCACATGCTTCTTACATTTAGAATTAATTACAAATGTCAATAATCATGATTATTTCATCAAATATTAATCTCACAATAATCTTAGTGTTGTTGAACACATTCCAAGAAACAAGGAGATACATGAAATAATTAATGTTTAGGATTTGCAATTTAATGGCAACCTATTTCCAACAATTATATTATTTTGTTCTTATATATGTATTTGTCTACATATACATATACATACATACATACATACATACATACCTATATATATATATACATATTGTGCATGGAAGAACATAATAATACATAGACATATTTCCATACATATACATACATACATACACACATACATATATACATACATATATATATAATTGTTTATGTGATTGTTACTATGAATTATGTTTTATATATTTATGTTTGGCTCTCCACAATTCATTGTTCATCTCTGCACTCAAGAAAGCTCCCTTTGTCTTTCAGTTGAGGTTTTCTACTTCACTACACCTATACCATTGTCTTTCATTTTGACAATGTTTAACATGCATAATAAAATTGAACAAACTGTCAACATGCATATATTCAATAAAAACAAATTGTTCATGCACAATAAAGACAATTGAATTACAAATTGTCAACACTTGCATTACAAACTATTCATAAAAACCAAGCATTGAATTACAAACTATCAAGATGCATATTAAAGAAATGCAAACTATTCATGCATCACTATGACTTCAACAGTGTTCAATTATTATTATTTTTAATTGCTCCAAACATCTTTTTTAACATCTGTAGGTGCAATCTAAAGGTAATAAGAGGTTGAAACAAAAAAAAAGACTGCAAAGATAAAGTCACATACACGAAAAGAGACTGTAACAATCCCCAATGTGCATCAACCAGTTGTAGAAGCAAACACCAATCCTGAACCTATTGAGGTTTTCCAGGAGGTTGTTGTACCTATAATTAGGCGAGAAAGAGCTTCAAAGGAAATGGAATGGTCATCACAAGACATGGATAGGGCATTGGAGGATGTTGAAACAAATGGGATGTCGACGAGAGCTACTGTGAAGAAATGAAAAATCTCAACTACAACACTAAGAAATTGGTTAGGTGGCCTGTCAACTACTTCAAAGAAGGGTCCACCAATAGTCCTAATAAAAGAGGAGGAGGGTTTGATTGTAAAGTGGTGCACATATATGGTAGATGTTGGCCACGGGCTTGAGATCAAGCAAGAGGTTGCTCAGATATGCCAAACTAAACCCAACCCCTTCACGGAGGGGATACCTAGAAAATCATGGTGGATTGGATTCAAGAGGCACTATCCAAAATTGAACTTGTGCATAGCTGAAGTTCTTGACAAATATAGGGCGGTAAACCTAAGACCCAAAATAGTAGCTAAATTTTTTAGAATTCTAACATCAACATATGAAAGTACCCCATACGGTCCTTACAGAATATGGAATTGTGATGAAACACGCATTCAAGTTGGAATAAATGGAACAATGAGGGTCTTGGCACGACGAGGTAGTAGGAATGTCTCCTACATCATTCCAAAAAGTAGAGAATGTATAACAATTCTCTGTTGTGTTAATGCATCTGGCCAAAGCATACCTAGTTTCTATCTGTTCAAGGGAAATACAGAGATAGAGAATTACATTGTGAAATGTGAACCACGCGCAACTATGGCAACCCAAGCACACACTTGGATGATGAAGGATCTTTTCTTTGACTAGTTGGAACATTTCCATGTGTCGATTCTAGGGGGTGTATCACTTACTAATAGGCACTTGCTAATTTTTGACAGCCATGGAATTCACGTTGCATTGTCAACTATTCAGGAGGCAAGGAGGTTAGGCATTGACCTCCTTACACTACCCACTCATACTTCTCACGCGCTACAGCCTTTGGATGTTACCATGTTTGCACCATTCAAGGCATATTTCAAATCAAAATGAGCTGAATTTCTCAATAGATTCCCCAATATTGATATCAAAAGGGAAAAATTGGTGGAGCTAGGTAGCAAGGCACTGAGAAGAGCTATGACTCCATCAAACATAAAAGTTGGATTTAAAAGGATGGGGATAAGGCCCCGTAATTTTGATGCACTCGTGGGTGACATGCGTCCCAGCGAGACGTATGATATTGATCACACCGAGGATGCTTCTGCAGTGTAGAACATCCTTAGTCTTTTGGGGCTTGATGTTTGAATAGATGAAATATTACAAAAATTATAGACTCCAACGGATACTCAAGTGCATGAAGATGTTGAGCATCAACTTGAGGAAATGGACAACCAACCCGAACAAGAAGACATGGGGAATTTCACATTCCCATCTCAAATAGCCACACCTCCAGAACAAACAATGCACTAATATGTAGATGGCGGCCACGAAAGTTAAGGTACACCAGACTAGGAGGAGTTTACTGACTCCCATGTCAATGAAATAATTCAAACCACTGGTTCTTGGATCAATAACTTCCTTAAGTTGCTAGTTCATAGAGTCAATGGAAGAACGAGAAAATTTGGTGGTGGTGCTCTTCAGGTGAGCTGACAGTCTCAGTTGTTGACTGTTGACAGTTACATGGCTCTCATAATGGAGTAGGAACAAAGAAAAAAAGAATTGGAGGAATTAAAAATCAGAAAGAGGCAACAAACTGAGGACAAAAAGGAAGCATAAATTTGATCCTTGGAGTAGAAGGAACAAAGAAAAATTGGAAAGGAAATTTAGCGCAAGAAAAGAGGGTAGCTGAAACAATTACAAAGAAAGGAAAAAGAGTAAAAGAAGGAGAAAGAGAGGGTACAAAAAAAACAAGAGAAGAAAGAAAGGGAGATCGAGGCTGCCCATAGAGCATTGATGCGAGATAGATGCTTAAGCAGTCCTGCAATCCCCTTATCTAATAATCACGGTGACTTTCAAGATATAACCAATAATAACATCTCTCTCTTTACTACAGGAAATGTGTGTTTGAGTCCCATTCCATCTCAAGTTAGCTGCACTTAATTTCTAGTTGGACTGAATTCTTCACCACTAACCCCTTCAAATGTAAGTTGCACACAATTGAAAAATGCAAATGCAAATCAATTTATGGCAAGTCTAAATGCAACAATAGGAGACAAGAAAACATCTCCAGATTCATTCCTTGGAGCATTTGACTAAGGTTGGGAGGGACCAACTAAAACAGTGCCTTTTTTTTTCTATAGTTGGGGATGCCATTTTCATTATGTTGCATCTATACCATTAATATATTTGAACTAAATCTATTTATTAATGTGATATGAGTACCCTGGTTGACTTTGTGGGTGAAAACTATTTTACAATTGCATATTAAGTCGCTCTAGTGTGGGGCCCATTGATGACTATGTCAATACCTTTTTATGGTTGTCTTAAAATGTACATATCAGAAAAGATATTCTATGCAGATAATCTGTTTCAATTTTGTTTACAACAGTTACTATATTTATAATATCTATTCTACATTTGTGAAAATATATTCAATGTTGATAATCTTATACAACATTTCATGCAATACAGTCTATGCTGATAATGTAACATTTGAAATTACATGACAATACATTTGATATAGTCATTAAAAAGGTCTACTAGACATGCCTAAATTCCATAACACTTCATAAGGAAATACTTGATGTAATCTATCCTTTTGTATACTAGTAGCTCAATTGAAATTTAATTTTAGGCTATACCTCTACAAAATTTAACACATTTTTATGTCTTATCTCAAGTTTATTTGTTTCGGTACATTACAGTTCATTCTTTTTTAGTGAACCAAAAAGCACATTACATTTAGGGGTAATGACTATAATTCCCAAAAAGTATATCATTCAATTTAGTATATAGTAAATAGATTATGTTGGTTAACACTGACAACATAATTACACTTGATTATGAGAGTATTTCTATGCAGGGATGTCAAAGGGAGGTGGCGGGAGTGAATGGTAGAGATGAATGTGACCTATAATATTTGTTTGTTATCCTGAAATATGAATATTTTTTGACTAGTTTTCATTTTGAGGATATATACAATGTGCATATGTGCATAGATATGTACATATATATGTATGTGCATAAGGATGTACATATGTATCTATTTACATACGTATTTATATGTATGTCTATGTCAATAGACATGTACATATATATCTATGTGCATAGAAATGCACATGTATGTATATGTCAATATGTATGTACATATATATCAATGTGTATGTACATGTATATATATGTATGTACATATATATCAATGTGTATGTACATGCATATATATATATATATATATATCAATGTGTATGTACATGTATATGTATCTACATATATATATGAACAATGCAATTGAACAATCCATATATATGTATATACATATATATGTATATATGTATATATACATATAAATATATATCTATGTATATATATATACATATACATAGATATATATACATATATATGTATATGTATATGTATATGTATATGTATATATATACATATATATACATATATATGTACATATATATATATATGTATGTATCTACATATATTATATGCCATGCACATATATATATACATAGATAAATATATATAGATACATACATTGATATATAGATTGAAAGTTATATATAGGTATAGATAGAAATTAAATGAAAAGATTAAACCCATTAAAGTCATAAACACCCTAGATGCCATATACATCATGGAGCACATTGTCAATGCACCTAGAACACAAGAGAGCCTTCGATCTATGGATAATCACATAAACACTTTAAATATTATGTTCAAAATCAACAACAAAATAAATAACGACCTTCAACTTAAGTAACACAACACACCCATAACAAAACAAATAAGTGATCAGAAGAAAGAAAAGGGAATGATAGGAGACAATGGTACAACTTTAGTGAGGTTAAAAATATCACCTCTATGAATTGGAGATGACCAATGGTATGGTGAATTTCTCCAACTCAATCCTACAAACATATATGAAAATATTCATTAATAAGAAAACTGTAGTAAGGAAAGTGTTTAACTTAAAATAAGAAAGTATAGTATCCTTTAGTGTTTACCTTTGAAATGCAATTCACCATCACCAAGACAATAATGAATTGAAATTGCACACCATTGAAGAAGATTGAACAAGACACAAATTTACAACAAGTGTCAACCGAATATACCAACATGTCTAAAAGAATGAAATGAATAACTCTTAACGAATATACATGAGATATATGGCATTCAAATTGAATGATCGAAATTGAATGATCTAATTGAACAATCCAATAACAATCCAATTGAACAATAAAATTGAACATTCCAATTGACCAATCCAATAGAACAATAAATTTTAACAATGCAATTGAAAAATCCAATTGAAAAATGCAATTGAACAATCAAATTGAACCATCCAATTGAAGAATGCAATTGAACAATCCAATTGAACAATCAAATTGAACATCTATAAATGAGTTATATATATACCAACATGTATAGCACTTGAAGAAGATTGGGTGTAACAATCACATTCTATGGAACTGAA
Organism: Sequoia sempervirens; assembly: GCA_007258455.2. Lineage (NCBI taxonomy): Eukaryota > Viridiplantae > Streptophyta > Pinopsida > Cupressales > Cupressaceae > Sequoia > Sequoia sempervirens. Next base: position 86,904,279 of record VDFB02049217.1, on the reverse strand, counting down.
ATGCATTGACATCCATAAACAATACAAGTTGAAATCCCAAATACTGAGTTACAGGGTGGTGGGTGACAAACATTTATAGTGCATACAACTGATATATATTCCCAGACATATAGAATAAAAAAACCCTAAAATTGAACTAAAATGTCTTGACATTCATACATAGTGTAAGTTGAAACCCCAGATATTAAGTTACAGGTTATTGTGAGAAACATTGACATCGCATAATCATATTTGCATTCCATGGCTTAAAGAGTTTAAATGAAAAACCCAATGTGAACAACATTAGTGTGAAACCCCAAATATTTATAGATTTGTGGAAAACATATGCATATCATGCAAGAGATTGGCATTTATATGTATGTATGTATGTATGTATGTATGTATGTATGTATTCATATATATTTTTATATATGTATGTATATATATAAATATACATACATATATATATACATACATATATAAAAATATATATGAATATATATACAAACATATATATATATATATATGTATGTATATTTATATATATACATACATATATAAAAATATATATGAATACATACATACATACATACATACATACATACACACACACCTTATTAGTTTTAATATATATAGGCACCGGTACAGGCCTAGTGAGGTAAAAAATCTCACCTGAAAGAGAAAGGGAGCTTTGGAGAGTGCAAAGCCGAACAATGAAGCGTGTAGAGCCCAACAATGAGTCGTGGAGAGCCCAACAATGAGTTGTGGAGAGCCAAACATGTATGGGTGTGTAACCAAACGAACACTCCACAATAAACACAAACAATTTAGGAATGACAATGAGCGGGATATGGGAGAATTTGGAGCATTGAATGAACCTTGATCTCTGAATTATGCGCTCGACAATCCGAGTAAGTGCAGAGGGATGCATAAGGCAAGTTACCCAGTGGAGGTAACGAAGGTGTCGGTGAGCGATTACTGCTCTAAACTGGTTGTTTAGGGTGGGGAAAGGAAATAATTATATACATCTATTTCTTGCTCAACAACAAATTCCCTCTTGTGCAATACACTAGATTGAATAAGCGAAACCCAAACAAAAAGCATGAATATTGTCATGCCCATAATTTTACATGTGAGCATGCAACACAACCATCAATTTTTTGTTTTGAAATAACACATAAGACACTATTATTTTCTTTCAATTACATTATATAGGTTAATTATCTCTCAAGTTCTTAGGGTGTAACAATAACATCATATGTTATTCTCGATATTCACATAAATATTATTATTCACTTGTGATGGTTGGATGTATGTTAATAGTCTCGCCATCAAGATTCAACATTGTTTGAGCATACAATTTAGTATAATATTTAATCTAATATTATGGTTAACACCAATTATGAATCTCATTAATGTTTCCACTAATAATACCAAACTGTAGGGCATAGCATCTTAAACCTCTTTAACTCCTATCTTATCCTACTGGTTTAAATGTCTCTGATCACCTTGACAAAATTCATGTTATCTTTCCATTCAAATACCTAGATACATAAGCAAGAAGTTGATTGAATTTTAGATTACTTGTTAATTTTCTTTCCATTCAATCCCCTCAAGGGAATACCACATTGAGGTGTTAGACCTCGACCTTCTATTGTCTAAGATACACATATTCAATTTAAGATAAATATTCCATATCTTCATCAAGAGATATTGATATAATGAATATAGACTATTATTAATAGTCAGCTAGACTATAAGAAAAATGTTACCAATTATTCATCTTTTAAACATAATAAACTTGCATTAAACATTAACAATGATGTTTCCCTCATTCAATCACTAAATTAACGGTGTTCCCAATCCTAAATTAGGTATTATTACTATTTTCATTAGTTGATTAATGCTTAATCTTTAATTAGTAAGATCATTATTTATTCTCCAACTCGGTTTTTTTTAATTAATTTATTTATTATAAGAACGTAATATTTGTTTATTATTTACACACCAATCCATCCTTTATCAAAAAGCTTATATAAAAAAAAAGTAATAACAACATTGTTGTTTAATCACCATATAATCATTAATAACACTATTATTTATCACCTAAAATACTCAAATTTATAAAATTGTTTTTGATTAGATAAGTAGGGAAGGGCCCTGATCCCATGGTTATAGCAGTAGACAAAAAAGAAACAAAGAGAGGTGGGAAACAACACCACCATCAAACCAAAAAACAACATCAATATTAGCACACATGCCAACATTTAAAATAGTAACCATAGTCCAACCAGTACTAATAAAAAATAGTAAGTTTTTACCAACATACTTAGTTCTATGTAAACTATTAATTAAGTCAACAATGTCCCAGGTGGTATTCCACCATATCATAGCAATACTAAAATAATAGTCTGAGATGTTAAAATAAAAGGACAAAAAACTCATCAATAACAAGAGAGTAGCTACAACAAGCCATTAATTGGCTTTCTTTAATAGGTCCCCATACTCACCCATGAGAGCAATGTATTCTCTCAGATCAAGTCCCTCGGTCTTGTCCAGCATCTTCAGGGCATCAGGTTTCCCCTGCTTCTTTAGCTTCCTAGTGATTTTTGTTTCTCCGAAAGCAGCTATCAACATCACCCTCCTCATCAATCTGTTAGTTACCTTCATGAGCGTAACTAATGCCTTCTCCATATCTTCAAACTGAACCTATAGAAAAGTTAGTCTACTCTTTAAAAATTCATTGCTTAAGTCCTCAGTTTTGTTCTCCATACCAAAATCCCCAACATCTTGAACATTTTCAACCTAATTCTTATCCTCAAATGGCTCAATTTTCTCATCCTCTTCCTCTTCCTTATCCTCCTCTGAACCATCTTCCCCCATCTCATAAGTTGATTCCTCAAAGTCCATATCCTCAAATTCTTCTTCCTCCTAGGCTTCAAACTCTTCATACCCCAGGTGCTCCTCCTCACACAATCATTTTCTATTTTCCTTTTTTATCCTTCGAGGCTGCTTTAGCCAGACGGGCCAACCTTCTCCCCGCACTACCTCCACTCCCTTCCACTTGAAAATTTTCCTTCATCTCTTCATTTTGATTCCCTTCCTTAGAGATATTAATTGCATCCCTAGGATTTAAATTTCTTTTAGGTTTCTTAGCCTTGGGGAGTTCTAGCAACAAAGGTGAATGTTTCCTTTTCTCTATCGTAGCTCTAATGTGCTCAATCTCAAAAAAAAAAATCCTCACTCTTCTGTGACATTAGAGTAGAGGGGTTTGACACATTGGCCATAAGAGAGTTACATTTAGCATGGATAAGCACCCATCTAGCAACAATTTTAGGAGGCTGGCGAGGGATAGGTTCCTCAGCCAAGATTTCAACAACATGGTTTTCCTCAATAGGTTGTTCCTCAATATCTTCTTCAAAATGATCAGGGTTCTCATTTCTACTAGATAAAGGGTTGCCATGAGGATTCAACGCTAGGGCATACTTATACAGGGTTAGCATGAGACCTTGGTGAAGGGGAGGACTGGTGCCCTTCTAGATATTAAGTTGCAAGGAGGACAATAGATAGAAAGGAAAATTGATTCTCTCACCATGTCGAATGTGGTTTAGCAGGGGAAATGGTATGCATGTACCGACATATACCTACCTTCAAGAGTAAATTATCACATAATAAACAAGCTAACTAAAGCAAAGGGAGGAGGGAGTTCCAATCTTGCATACCCATTCTGAAATCTCTTGAGATTCTCCCCTTCATGCAGGAATTTGTCAACAAACTTTTGATAGTCTGCCCCACTTTTTTTTGCAACTTTAAGCCCATTATTTTGCAAGACCTGTAGCTTCTGCAATGAATTTTGTGGTTACCTCAAACTTCACCGCACCAATTGCGACATTTCCCTTCCTCTAGGAGTTGGTAAACTTTTTTGTTAGGTTCTCATTGTATCCTTTCAGGGATTGGAAGAGTGGGACCATACCAACATTCTCAAACATTCTCCATAAATCCACATTCTATTTCAGGGCTTGAAAACTTGGAGGCTCGGTTCTCTTCCTTGGTCTTCCCATTTTGCTCCTTTGCAAATTCTTTTGATGCGATGGGATTTTCTTTATAATCACCCACTCCGTCTGCTTCTTTCCCAGAACAAAACAAACACTCTTACGCCAAATTACACAGAGAGCTGATAAAGAGTAGTGAATCGAGAAGTTTCTTATTGAGAAAGCCAATGACACATTTCCTAGTACACAAGTCTCATCATTTTTCTTACAAGAATTTAAATCCCTATTAAATTTCATACCTTTCTCCACTTTAGAAATGCGGGGATAGTTGATACAAGGAAGATCAACACGAATAAATATGGCATCCCTTAACAATTTCATTAACTTCATGTGATTTTTGGTCACCTCCTTAAAGGAAGAATTATTAAAACTACTTCCTATCGAGATCATCTAATACAATCCCATACTCCAAATGTCATCATTATACCAAATTCCATCATTACATGGAAAGCCAGAAGGCACCACTTGGTACTCATTATTCCTGCATAAAACCAACCTTTCATTTTTGCATATGATATTCATTTTCAAATTTTTCGTTTAGGATTAAGTCTCTTAAAAACTTTGGCATGTTGCCATTAGTCCATTGGGTCCATCCCCTATAACTCAACACCACATTGGTGACATAGTTGAAAACTTTATTTCCTTCTCTATACACATGTTGCACCATGCGGTTGTTAAAAAACTTCTTAATGACTTGGCATTTATCTATTATATTTTTTAATTCCCATGATGGTGCAACTTCTTCATTTAGAATGTCCACAATTAGCTTAGAGTCCCCTTCAATTATGAAATTTTTATAACCCAACTCCTTTATAGTATTGAAACCCCTAAAACAGCCATAGATTCAACTTTATTATTAGAAAAAACACCCATATTAACTCCAAAGCTCACAATAAAATCACCTTTGTGGATCCTTACCAAACTCCCTGCTCCAGCTTGTCCCAGGTTTCCTTTGGAGCACCCATCAAAGTTACACTTTATCCAATTTTCCTGTGGAGGGATCCATACAATAGCCATTCTATTAAGCATCTTTGACCAATTGAGTTTGGTTAGATCCTTCCTTATTCCCTAATTTTGTTTAATCCTTATTTCTTTGAAGTTAGGCCAGGTTTTAGAGAAGTTGTATCTTCCTACCTCAATGTTTTCCTTAATTTGGGTTTTTATAATCAGACTAACCTCCTAGCTACTTCTCTCCAATTCCCTAAATATTCTATTATTCCTTTCCTTTCATAAACCCCATGTGACAAATGGAGGAACTTGGTTTAAGAGGTCAATAATTACATTATGTGAAAAGCGGCAATTTGACCAACTTTCAATAAAAAGCTTCATTGAATTAGGAAACACTCAATCTGAGGACAACAATAACAAGAAGCAGGACCACACTTTCCTTGCAAATTGGCAGTGAAAGAAAATATGAGTAATTGACTCCTCTTCCTATTTATAGAGCGAGCACCTATTAATGAATTGGAAACCCATCCTAACCAGATTGTCAATAGTCTCAAAATTTTGCCATGAGCCATAGTCCACTAGAAACAATTAATTTTGGGAACTAAGTTCTTTAACCACACCCTATCCCAGAAATGGTCTAGGACAACAACCTGAGGCTTCACTAGTTCTTCATAGGTGTTGTTGACCAAAAAAAAGTTAGAAGAGCTACCTTTCCAAAGCCATTCATCTTCCCTTTCTCCATCAAACCACTTAGCCTCCCCAATTAGATTATGCAATCTTGTGAGGATTGGGTCCCAATTCACCTATCTTTTTCCTCTCAAATTGTTCCTCCTTAATAACAAATTGAAATCCTTCCATTTAGGTTCCTCCATATCCCAATTAATATAATAAAAAACCTTTTTACCATAGATCCTATTTAGGCTAAGTTTAAGAGGATTAAGTTCTTCTAAGGAGGATAAAGTTGAATTCTCTATCCAAGGGTCCTTCCAAAAATAAAAATTATTTCCATTTCTAATTCTCTTTCTTACCCCCATCTTCAACACATTCCTCAATCTCACTAGATGATTCCATAAAGCTAAACCACTATGCAGATCAGATAGTGAGAGAAAACTGCCAAAATTCCTATTCCTCAAGTATTTTGCTTGGAAAATTTTTACCCAGTCTTTAGATCCTTTCAAAAGATTCCAACCAATTTTATCCGTTAAGGATTTTTTAAGCATGGATATTCTTCTTAATCCTAGACCCCCTCTTCTTTTAGGAGTGCACACTTTTTCCTAGTTGACTAGAGACAATCTATTTTTTTCTTTAGTTCCTAACCATAAAATTTTTCTCTAGATGTATTCAATCTTTTCCCCAATAGAGGCTGGGATTTTGAAAAGGGATAGATAGTAAACAAGGATATTCTAAAGGGAGGCTTTAAGGAGTTGATTTTTTCCCCCCAAGCTAAGAAGCTTCCCCTTCCAACCAACAAGTTTGTTTTGGATCTTTTCTATCAACTGATTCCAATAATTATTTTCCAACTTCTTAGAGATCAAAGGAAGGCCCAGATAGGCATCAAGTAAAACAACTTCCTGACATCCCAGGATTTTTATCACTCTATCCTTAATTTGTTGGTCAATATTGAAGAAGTAAATTTTGATTTTTTCATTATGTATTCATTGGCCAAAAACAACAACATAGTCGTTGAGAACCTATTTCCAGAGACATGCTTCCCCCACTAAGGCTTCCCCAAGCATTAGAGTGACATCAAAAAACTATTGATGGGAATCATGCATGAGAGATGAGGCAACTTTAACACATTTGAGAGCTTTTGAGTCCTCCAATTTTTGAATATTCTTGCCAAGAACTTCAACAACAATAATAAAAAGGTAGGGAGAAAGGGGGTCACCTTGCCTAAGCCCACGACCACAAGAGAAAAAACCTTGGGGGACAATGCTAACTAGAACAAAAAACATGGGGGAGGTAACACAAGTAGAGATCATCTTTAGGAATCTTCCTTCTATCCCAAACTTCTTAAGAACAACAAAAAGGAAAGGCTGGGAAACCCTATCATAGGCCTTAGAAATGTCAATTTTGAAGGTCATCCCAAGATTTTTAGAGTAATCCATTGAATGAATAATTTCATGGGTAGAAATAATAGCATCAAGAATATTTCTACCTTGGAAAAAACCTTATTTGGTTTGAGGCAATCATTTTACCAAGCACCGGTTTGAGTCTTAACACCAAAATTTTGGAGAAAATTTTATAGACCGTGTTGCAGAGACTGATAGGTCTATAATCTTTCATGGCTAAGGCATCAACAAATTTGGGGATAAGAGCTATAAAAGTAGCATTCAATTGATTCAACAACTTGCTCAACCTAAATAAATCCCTAGCAACATTAAAAAGATCAGTTTTAACAATGTCCCAGTAGGTTTGGAAAAAGGCTAGAGGAAATCCATCAGGGCCAGGAGCTTTAAAAGCTCCAAATGAAAAAACTACCTTTTTGACTTCTTCCATAGATACAACATTAGTCATCATCTTTAAGTCTATATCAGAAATTACATTAGGGATCACTTCAAGAAAGTCAGCATATACCTGAAGAGCATTGCTAGGAGCCATATGATAGGTAGAGAAGAAGTTAACTACTTCCCGAGCAATATCTTTTTCATTGGTCGCAATAGAGCCATCCTCTTTCACAAGCAATATAATTCTATTTTTGCTTCTATGTTTCAAAGTAGATTGGTGAAATAATTTAGTGTTCCTATCCCATTCTGTTAGCCATTGGACCCTAGACTTTTGTTTCCAGTAGATTTCCTCCTTTTTGTTTATCTTATACCATTGGGATCTTAGGTCTCTTTCCTTAGCACATATCTCTTTGTCCACTTGACCAGCCTCCATTATATCCTGAACCTCTTTTATACTTTTTCCTCGGGTGTTCTTTATTTCAAAGATGTTTCCAAAAGTCACCTTATTCCATCCTTTCACTTTTTGCTTTATTTTGCTTAGCTTTTCCACTAGGCAATACATAGGTGTGCCAATTATAGGTTCCTCCCACCAAGTTTTAACCAGAGCAAAAAAATCTGGGTGTAGACTCCACATAGCTTCAAATCTGAAAGGGAAAGGTCCCCTATTATGGTCCACATTTCTTTTAAACACCAAGGCATTATGATCAGAACTAGACCTAGGAAGAGCTGAAAGAGAAAGGAATTGAGATATATTCCAATTAGCAGAGATAAAAAACCTGATCCAGTTTGACTTGGATTAGATGGTTTCCATTCCTTTTGTTGGACCAAGTATACTTCGTTCCTTGGAGGGGGATATCAATAAGACTTGCTGAATTGAAGAACTCAACCAACTTCATCATACTTTCAGAATAATCGTCCAACCCTCCTGACTTTTCTGAAGGAAGGAGAGGAGGATTGAAGTCCCCTCCAAGCATCCAGTGGTCATCTTTCCTAACATAAATAGAATCACTTAGTTGTTCCCAAAGCAGAACTTTGTCCCCTGCTCGAATTTGGAGCATAAATTTTTATAAGATTCCATTTCTCCTAAGAAACAATGTCTTCAAGGGTAATCGAAAGATTGTTCTTACAAGCTGAGCACATAGTGCCTTTTAGTTTAGAAGGATTCCAAAGGGTAGCAATACCACCTAAAGCTCATTTCACCTCACTAACAAAATAATTAGCTCTAGGCCAAATACTCAAAATAGCTTTATCAAAAATTTCTTTCTTCATCTTCATTTCCTGTAGAAGGAGGACATCCACTTTATCGTCAAGAATACAAGATTTCACCAAAAACTGTTTATATGGGCTATTGAGGCTCCTTATGTTCTAGGAGAGGTACTTCATTGATATGACATAATTAAACACCACCTCCACCCCAAAGCAGTAGTTAAGGCTACTTCTTCTTGGACTTTGATCCTGCAATCAAGTCTAGGGTTCTCTATTTTCCAGCTGTTGTAAAACCCTGTCCCGCAACCTAGAGGACGATGCAATACTGCGGAAGCACAACAAATTTTTTTCCTTAAAAGTTAAAACAATATGAGTAAAGTATCCTACTCTAACCACATACATCCTCTAGGCTACGTAACTTGTCTACATGTGAACACCATTACCTATAAAATTAAACCAACCATAGCATAAGAATATTAAACTCAAGATACAACTTACAACAATGCATTAAACCATTGCAAGATAAATCTAACACATAGAAATGTATTGAACATATTTCCACAGATACAACACCATTAAATCCAATAATGAATAGATCATAAATATTATTACAATTACATCACAAAGGTTCACCTCGATACAAATGAGGTATTACAATTATACATATAGATCCACAGTTACAATGAAGAAAGAGAAGAACAACTCCAGAGAACCACACGAGCTCCTCGAACAAGAAGATCTCGCCATCACGAACGGAAGAGAAACTCAACAATGTAAGATGCACACCACCCAACCATCTTGTACCCGTAGGCCCAACCCCTGTGCTAGGAGATAGTAATAGGAAACCAAGACAACCTATTACCTCTAGACACATGCAATATACAAAAATACTCACAAAATAGATAAACAAGAACTAGGGTCACATTGCTTCCAGAATCACTAAATCAAGTACAATCACAATACAAATAATCTGACTGTTGACATAGGAGGAGTGTCATCACAAAGGTTGCATTGGTTGTCCAAAGGAGATCTTCCTAGGTCTCGACCCCCTCTAGGGTTATCCTAGTAACCTCTTACGATTTCGGCCCCACATGCACACCAGTGCAGAATCGGTTATCTTTCAAAAAGACAAGATAACGAGCTAGCCATTCCAAGCCTTCTTGACTCATCTCAAGTCTCATACAAGCCCTTGAGCCAATGAGCGAGGCTAAATATCTTGTTAAATGTGTTAAGCTAATAGATTATTTAATTCCCACTTGATTATACTGACTCCCACACGAGTTGTCCTGGGACCACTTTGTGTCCCGACCCTCGCTGAAAGCCACTCCCCTATCGACAACACATAACTCAAACTACATGCCAAGGGTAGACAGTGCACTAAGAACTGACAACAATAACCCATACACCTCAAAGGTAACACATCTCTACGAATGTCCAATACAAAAACCCAATATGTGCACTACCCAAGAAACTCAAAGGGTGAACTAAAGTTACCACAACCCTTTCACAATTACAACTCTGGAAGACTTAGATTCATATAATGACAAATACTTCCCCCCAGTACACAATTACAAAAACACACACTTTTATAAATACAACTTCAAGCAATTAAAGAAGTGTTATCATTCGAATTTCCTAAATCCATATAATCACTTTCGCATATTTAAAATGTACCATTGAAATATAGTTCCAACATAAAATTTAACAACGAAGAAAACTAATTGTACATCTTATAGTTTCCACAAGTACTCATAAAATTAACTTAATTGCAAAATAAAACAATTAAATCATTTAATTTAATTAATCATACTTATTCTAATAATTACTGTATTACTCACACATTAAATAAATAAATATATAATATGTATATATATAATTAGATATAATTATATATATACCTATTTAATATATTATTTAATTATAAGGATATTTATACTTCCTCCCCATTTTCATTTACAAATAACTACAATACAATTTCCAAACAAATGTATATATATAAAACATATACACATATATATATATATATATATATATTATAAATAACATATATCTTATATTATATATATATCAATATATTATAACCTAACAAATATAATAAAACAAAACCCCAAATCAAAAATCATATACTATGAGCACGGTTTCAACAACAACAACCTGCGTGGGGCATTGGCCACAGCACCCATATGTTGTGTGAGTAGCGTTGAGCGCTGCCTCCCACAACGTGCCTCTCATATGAGCTGTTGTGGGGGCAACTCCCCAACCTTATACAAAAAATACGCATTTACTGTTTTTTTAAAAGAAACGCCTAAATAAATTTACATCGATTTTTTTTCCTGTATCATCAAATTTCACGATGATTTCTTGCATTTAAAATAAATTATAACTCATTTATATATATAATATATATATATGTACATATACATATATAATTTAATATATATGTATATATTTATATATAAATAATTTCAACATTGATTCAAATTGAGCAAACAAATTGCACAGAAGAAGTTTTTCTACAGAGAAAATTTAAAGAATTCATTTTCCCAGATAATTTAAAGAAATAGGGAAACCAAACAGAATAATGATTTTCTACAGAGATCTATAATTCCTTTTGTAACAATCTATTTTGAATGAACAAATTACATAGAGGATTTTTAATTGTTTTCTATAGAGGTTTCACTTTCACGACAATCTTTTAAAAGAAAGAAACAAGAACTTCTACAGTATTGAAAATATTTTCCCTAAACTTTTCCAAATTGCATTACAGTAATATAAACAATTTTTCAATACAAAATTCACAAAAACAGTAAAGGAACCTGTTCCAGAAGAAACTGTTGCCTCGAGAATTGTTGTCGAGCTTCTCTGTAACTTCAAATTGCCAATGTAGCCAAAACTTCCTCAGTAAATTTCCTCTTTCCAGAAAACACACAATACACAACCAAGAATTCTACAACAAAATTCTAAAACAAATCTTGAGAGAGATCCACAATTTCCTCACCAATTTTCCACAACCCACACAAAAACTCTCGTGAAACAACTTTTCTTTTCCCTCATATCTCTTCCGAGAATGAATTTTCAACAATTAGATAACAAATTTCTAACTCAGAGTTATTTCAACAAAATATCTTTTCCCTCAACAACTCAGATATTTTCCATTCACATGCATTTAAATATAATAATACAATTTACTAATTTCAACCAATTTAAATATTCTTATTTATTTAATTACCATTTATTTTTAATAATAAAATTTACTCAACAACATAACCAAATTAAATTAATTAATTAATTTATTAATTCTAAACCAATAACATTTAATTGAATATTTAAATTAAATACACATTTAAACACAAACCCAAATTTGCACAATAAAAAATACTCAAACAACGCTCAAACTGATGACACACTGTACTAGGGTAAAGGTATGACTAGGTAGCCCGTTACTATCTCCCAATATTACTGTTGAGTAGTGGACACGCTCAGACCTGTGAAACCAGGTGAAGCTAATGTCCTGTTCCTGCAATCCTGCAAACAAGTAAATGTCGCACATGTATACAGATAGTAATTCATACACACTGTGAGGAGAGAATCGCGGAAATCACAGGGCACTCGCAAGTGAGTGATGCAATACCATTCTCTTCACCAATACAATGTCACATCAACTGACAAGATAATATATCAATTAAACTATCATAAGCAAATATAGCAATGCCATCACAACTAAGTATCTATGCAAACATAAAGCATATTTAAACATAATCACCATGCATATAATGTGTCATCACATCAATATAGTCTATCATCGCTCCACTGTCAGCGATAGAATAACCATAACATAAAACATAGTCTAACAAAGTATCTGAGCTATCAAGAAAACATAACAAATTGAAGGGGTGTCACAACTGCCACATCCCTCATAGTATCTTTAGTTCTGGAATCCTTTTGGGAGGGTCTACCCACCTTATTTCCCTCTCCCACATCTGGTTTCTTATTTTTTTTGGATTTTTTTTTAGCTTGGGACCATCCCTCTTCATCCTCCTTATCACTTGACCCTTGATGGAAGTCAAGAAGATCCAACGAGTCACTTAGGTTTCTTGCTCTAATTTGGGATAAGGAGCTCATGTCCTCCAGAGACAAGTCTGTATCAGCTAGAACATACTCACCTTCTTCAAGTTCATCCCCAACACCATGATTTTGAACCTTCATCCTATGAGCTACCACATTTTTCTCCATCAGGGAATCCTCAACTTGAACATTCTCCATATTTACATTTTTCCCTCCCATATTCTCCATTGTAGGAAAGCCTGGAGTTGGAAGGGAAGAAGTAGGGGCGGCCACTTCAAGATTCAGGAAAACTGAGTTGTTCTATTCAACAAGAGGATTAGAAACAAACTTCATGTCCACATCTGGATTATCCTTCAGGAGGGAACAAACACCTCCTGAGCTGAAATAGGAGTAGGTTGTGCACCAGAAGCCATTTCATTAGTAGAGTTGACCTCTTCTAATTTTTTTTCCTTAGCCTTTGAACCCTCACTAGATTTATTCCCACAAGAATCTATTAGATGACCAAACTTCTTGCACTGTTGGAAAAAGAGGCAAACATTTTTCATACTTGAGGGATTGAGTCCAGTTACCAAACTTAGACTTAAGTAGGATTGCGGAAGGAAGGACCATATTCACTGCCACATTTACACAAATATGGGCATACACCAATCTTGATCTCTCCTTAGTTATCTTATCTATATCCAAAAGACTCCCAAAGGAGTTGGCTATGCCCTTTAAGATTCCCTTCTCCCAAAATACTAATAGGAGGCCCAGAAGGTGAACCCAAGTGAGAGTCGAGGCCCCCAAGTCAGTCGATAGGTCAAAACCCAATTTCCATTTGGAGAGGGAGAGAAAGTTTTTAAATCCCAAGGACCACTAGTTAAAACCTTCAACATGTCTTCGTAAACCACAAAGGAAAAAAGAAAAATACCTCTGGGCATAACAGTTATGGTGACACTGCCTTTCAGATTCCAAGTGGAAGCAACCCATTGTTGAACTAGTTCAATATTTGGCCTGTATGCCAGAAACTTTCCAACAAGTGCCATTTTGAGGTTATCCATCGCCTTCAACATTAGAACCTTAGGGACATCTACTTCCCAGCGAGTCACTAAGCAGGAAGCAGATTCCAATAGCTTTTTACTCGAAACTGGTGAGTCAAACCCCACAGTTTGTCCATGTAGGAAGTCGGTGCTTCCTCTGAGAAGAAAGAGTTAAGCCCAAAATATGGTGAAATGGGTGACCTTCCAGAGATTCCTTCCATATTTTCCCCAGGGGAAAGGACTGAAGTATGAGGAGGGGACATAATATTGGGAACAACCAGACTGGCCGCTATTATCGCAGGCATAGCGTCAGGTAAGAGGTTAACATTCTTGGAATGGGGAGCCTTCCCAGGCCCCCCTCCCGACCGACCCATGAAGCAGTCAAATCACAACAGTGGCCGAAAATTCAAAAAAACATCTAGAGTGGGAAATGCCACAGTGGAGCAGAGTTGAGTTTATGTTGCAATGTTAATTTATCTACTGGTAATAAATAATGTGTTGATTATTTGAGAATGTTTTGCATATAAGTGCTCAATTTATAAAATTGTTATCATTGAACCCACTAATAGTTAAAATTTAATTATTTATAAACAATGTTTATATATTTTTTGTTTAAATACCATTATTTAAACCAACACTATTAATTAATATTATTTAAAAATAATAATAATTTTATTTAAAGCCCACTAGTTAAATTGAATTAAAATAAATTGAAAAAAAAAATCATGGCTTTTTCCTTTTTGGTTGAGGGTCAATTTGATTTGTATTTTAATATTGTAAATTTAGCAAGAATGAATAAAACTTATTAGTAAAAGTTTCCATAATTTAAATTTTACAAGAATAATAGAAGCTTATTTTAAAAGTTTTTTTAAATGACTTCAAGTTATCACTTAAAAAGAAAGCCTAGATTCATGGAACCCCATCAAAGATTTAATTTATTAATTAGTGAAACTAACTACAAAATCCCTAAATTAAAGTTAATTGTTTGTGCACCAAATCTTAGCCATTGGATTCTTTTAGTCTCAATCCTTGGATCTTAGGGCAACTACAAGTTAACCCTAATGCACAAAGATATTCTATTTACCTATTTTCTTCTCATTTCACTCCATTTTGTTTCTTTGTTTTGCAGGTTTGGAGAGAAAGATAGAAAGAATATCATTTTTCCTCCAAGCTTCCATGAATCTTACTTCATTGGGTTTCATGGAGGTTATCTCATTGGATCAGCTAAAGGAAATTTATTCATTTTGTAGATCTATATCAGCTTCATTCTTTCTTATGTTCTTGTATTGATTTGCAGGTATATATCACTTGACCAAAGTAGTGAGCTAGAAGATTTCCTTCTCATATTTGTTCTATTTTGGGGAAATAACCATTTTATATTGATGTCCAAAAAAATATTGTTGCCCTTATCTGAAATGGGTATTCGTTTATGAACATGAATTTATGCTAATATATATAAATTTTTTTTTTCTTTATTATTTTTTCTTTTTGCAGCCATGACTCATATTAGTTGTTGTTTTCATTTTTCTGGCACCATGGATTAATACTATCATGTAAAAAAATAAGCGGCATTTTTTTTTTTTTGTGTTTATATCATTTAAAAAAAAATGAAAATCATTTAAAGGTATTATGTTTGCACCCTTTATAGGGAAGCAACACCCTTCTTGGGAGACTGCAGCCTCTCCATAGGGGACGTAGCGCTTAAGGGCTGCAGCCACCATGGGATATGCAACTCCTAGGTGGAGAGGAGGGTAGCGGTGACAGGGTTAACCTGTGTTGCCCCTCTTCTTTTTTAAAATTTTATTTCTATTTTTTTTTAAAAGAACTCTATTTTATTTAATATGTACATATCTAATTATTATTTATTTCATTTTCTTTTATTTTTATTTTTATTTTTGTAATATGAGGCTAATATTTATTATATGAATATTAAATGTAAGGGACCCTCAAATTTAAGACAATATAATATAGTATTTATCATTCAAGTATCAAGTTAACCTTAATATAATTTTTTTAATATTGAGCACATCAATGTAAATGCACTATTTGATATATTGAGAATTTGCTACATTTGCAATAAAATATAGACATTTTTTTTAATAGAATGTTGTTCAATCATTATACATAAAATGTAAGTGCTCATTCTTCCAAAGAGAAAGGAAAATAATATCATGCAATATGTAAGTATCTCATAGATGAAAAAGTTGATATATACATTAAAAGAAATATGAAGTTTAGGTTTAGTCTCTTAAAATGAACAAGAATCCCCCTTTTCTCTACATTTGCAAGATTATAGTCTATTTTTTTTTCACATTACAAAAAAAAAAAAGGGCAACTCAATAAATCTACCTCTAAAATTACTTACTACATAACTTAAGACATTCTCTTTCTTTTCTAATAGCAAGAGGGTTTTATAATATCTATTTTAGACTCCATCATACAAATAAAAATAGTACTAAATAAGCACATGTAGATGTACTGTTTCCATGAGACTTCATTTCCTATAACTATTGTGTAATATAATCTCTTCTCTCTCAAATGGCCACAACATAAAATACAAGAATTTATCTCTCTTTTTCTTTGTACAGTAGATTCATTCAAATGGGATAGAGATTTTGGGACTAAAAGGATTTAATATCCATAATATCCATGTTCAAAATTAGAATCCCCTGGTAGTGGTTTGTCAACAACAACTTGTTAAAACATCCAAACCTATCCAACACTTTAAGAATAGAGAAAAAATTCCCAAACCTATCCAACACTTTAAGAATAGAGAAAAAATTCCCACAGGGGAAAAAAAAAGCTCACCACCCAACCTATATGGCATCATCAAGCATCACTATGCTCTAGCCATCCCCCGAGCAAGGAGAGATCACCAAACCCATAGTTAAAGTGCAATAATCCAAACTCAAACATAAGGATACAAACTCATCACAAGTTGCATAAAACCCCATACCATGAAAATGACAAATACTCATAAAACATTAAATGACCCTCAACCCTCCAAGGGTTCAAAACACTCATTTCACAAATGAAACTCCATTATTTCCAGCCATCTCCAAGAATGCAAGAACTTCAACAAAATAAATAAATCACACCCAATTTTTTAATAGAAATAAGAAGACACAACAAATCATCCATGGCATAGTAGGGTTGAAAAAAAACTTAGCTCTTTTTGCTTATTCCATCTGTTGTTTTCCTCCATTTTCTTCCTCCTCTCACACCCTTCTTCCTTCCAACTCCTCTCCTCTCTTTCATTCCCCCTCCTCCTCACCCCACCCCAAAAGCTCTAAAAAAAAAAAACCAACATGAAAAACAACCAATACTTGGCAACACTTTCTTCCATTTCTTCTACCACCATGTCCGCTTTTTCATTTAAGAGGCATGGTGTTCACATGGGTCTTCATACTCCCATTTTCGTCACTAACAAAAAAATACATTTAAAAAGGTTCAAAACTCATGTTTTATGTAATTTATGGGCTCAAAAAGATGTGTGACCCTTAGGTACACACTTAGGACTTTCAAAAACACAATTATAAGAAAAATTTAACATTAGAAACACTTTTTTAACTCGCTGGAAAATATACCCTTTTGAACAAACATAAAAAATCAAATAACAAAATTAACAATAGCCTAGAGGAAAACTCACAATATAACTATCACATTGACATCAAGCACACTTTCTCCCACGAAGATATCAAATAAAAAAATTATCAATAACTTGAATATTAAAAGACAATTTATAGTATAAACTATAATATCAACATCAACAAAACAACACTTCAACAAATGAAGTGCTTTAACAGGGTTTTGGTGTCTCTCCCTTCTCTCCATTAGCCATAAATTTTCTATACAATAATCCACATTAAGCTCCTATACTTACCTCTTATACTTACTTGGAGTTGATCATTTATTCTAATATTGTTACCTTGACTTGCTTCCTCACATGCTGGATGGCAACCTTCTTCCATTGTTATGAAACTCTTGGGACCTCTGAGACCTAGCTTTCATCAACCATTTGACTCATTAGCAAGTTTGTGCAGCTAAAATTTAATACCACATTAGTAACCATATTTTACTCAACTAATTTTGTTATATCTTGTTTCTTGAAAATAACTCATTTATAAAAGAATCACCCGTCATCATAATCTTAGTTAAACAATCACAATTTCATATTCCATACTAATAATTAAATATCTTGCATCAATCATCTTCTCAAGTTTAAATAATCCATATTCTCTAGTATTACTTCAAGCATTAATTTGTATCGTCAACATTCTAACACGTTATAAGGTACAAGCATTGATAATTTCCTAGATAATCAACATGTAAGAGGGTTATGAAAAGTTTCCTTGACAAAATAACCATATTTTCTATGTAAGTTCTATGAAAATAATTATTCTATATGACTCCATTCCAATGGCCAACACCAACACATCTATGAAATTATACCATGTACCTATTTTATTTAGCCCGAAATGAAGCACATACCAAGGAATATTGAAACGTTATTAGTCACATAGGGATTGGTCTTACATTCCCCTCCCCATAGAGTAGACTTCCTCCTAGAAGTCTCTAAGGTTTAAGAGATATAATTCTAATATGATCATGCACTCTGTATTGTTAAAAATGTCAGGCCCTACTGGTTATAATCTTGAAAATCATCAAAATATAAGAATGGAATATAATTTTAGAATAATTTCTTTCACAATGTTAGCATCCATGTATTAAAAGGAAAAATCCATCCCGCAAACTATAGTTCATATACAACTCAACACAAGAAGGTTACACCATTCACATAATCTTTCAAATCGATACCACAATCGTCTAAAGTAAGGTCACACATATGTATTAAGGTCCACTTCGATATCATATAATCAATAATCTCATCATCAATGGTTAACATATAGCACTAATTTCAGCTAAGACATTTTTGAATTCATATTGTACTTCTCAACATTCTTCAAGGAGCACTTAACATCATGTCATTATGCATAACTCTATCACTTAGTACACAATTAGTCAACATCACATACACTTGGTTTTAACACATATATCACAATTAGCCACATAGGATTCACATCACAAGGCTCACACTATGGTTTTTATAAGAATGAACTATGTTGAGTGCCCATGAACCACATTACCATAATACTATAGAATCTGTAACCAAAAATATTGAATATAAGTAAAGCAAATGTGCCATCATTATGCAACCATGTATTTGATGAATCTGTATCCTATAATGCTATGATCATAATAGGAAAGATGGTCTCGAGGTCCTTTTCTAAGGACCCCTCCATGCATTTCCTAGTACCTTCCTCTTGTTTGTGTAATGGGGTTAGCCTCCAAAAGGAAGGTACACAAGTAATCACTCACATAGAAAAATAGGGAAAAATGGATTATGACCGTCCCATATCAGTCCCATTTACAATTTCCATCCTCACAATAAGATTCCACAAGCCATCTGTTCTTCTGTATGACCTACCAGGGATCCCTCCTAGATATGGTAGTTCACATAGATGACATCATGACACATGAGCCAACAGTTGTAAATCATAAGAAGGCCTCAAACAACAATGTCAAACCAATAATATAAAATCATAAACCAAATTCATGATAAAAAACTTTATACAAGAAATACAAAATTCAACATTTCAATGATCAATGGTGCAAAATTCCAATCAAGAAGAAGCGATTAAGAAAGTCCTTGAGGCAAAGAGAACCAAATGAAACACATTAAAATTCAATACTATTTGCTTAAAATAACGAAAACAAATTGTAAATAAATAAAATAGAAATAAATCACATTTTCACAAAATTGCACATCACATGCACTATGTGACTTTGCTAAAGCCACCCAAGGGGATGAGGGGAATATTGCTCTCAAACCACATAATAAAAACATAGTGACCATATCATGAATAACAAGCATAGTCCCACACAACCCAGGACTTGCTAAATAACCAATCCACAAATCCTTTGCCATGAAATATCCCATATGAAAGCCACTTGTAATTATCTCAAGGTCTAAATTTGTACATTGTATATCATACTAACTGTTACTACTTGTTGCCAAACTGTTACTGCCATGTTCCATTATTGTTGTTCATAATATTACTTTCCTGTTCCTCTTACCACAAGTTTTTGTGCAACAAATTGTTAATCCAAGTATGTTTCTGTAATTCTAATCTCTTTATTCCACAATTTAACTTGATGAACATTTTGTTCAAAATTTTCCCTGATGATCTGTAGTTGATACAAGTTTACCCATATGTTTGTTGACTGGATCCCAATACTATCAATATCCAAGAGTTTGAAAGTTAGCTTAACCGTCATACCCTTGAAGTACCAATGTTGACCGACTGTGAGTAGAAGTCAATCTAAACCAAGGCACATCACAAATCATCCTCAACCCGGTAGGGTACCAAATCTCAAGGTTAGGCTTGCACTATGAACCAACAAGTGTGGTTCTCATATGTGGGGGAGTAGGTTAAGAACATGGCTAAGGGAAACCATGGAGTTCCCCCTTGGGGTTCTTTCCCTTCAACCCCTATTTACATTAGCAGGCATCTCAATCCCGTAGGGGAGCTGTATGCTAGGGGTACACATTTAACATACGAACAAGACTTACACAAAGAATTACTTCACATTTCACTTAGTAGGCATACACCCACACATATCATGTTTACATTATTTCACAATTAATTGACTTACACAATGGATCATCACAAAGGGTACACATAAGAGGTCGTACTTGACATCCCTCACCCTTATCCCAAGTTAGATACCTTGTATCTCATACTTGGGGCACAACACATTTACTGGTTTTTCACTCCACATGTCATAACACAATACACTTTACGAGATTCACCATATTATAGAGCAAGAGCAATGCACTTAAGCATATTCTATTTTCTTTAGATAGTATTCACTTCTCATTTCAATTTTGGAAACATCTACTAAATGTGCAGAAGTACAAGAAACCACTAGAAAATGTGCAACTATAGCTTAACAATATATAGTTCACCACACTTCTCATCTTACTAAGTTAGTGTTTAAAATCACATTTAATGTCAAGATTGGTTTTCTATATTTTCTCATACCATTCTTCCTCTTTTACTCAACTATGTTTGTTATGTTCCCAATATATTAATACAGGTAATTCCAATATATTTTCCACCACATGCTACAAAATATTTCCTACTTAATAAGGAGGATAGCTAACCATTTTCATTGAACATCATAATGCATGAAACATATGACAATCATGGAATAGTAATTCTCACAACTTATTAATATTCTTTTAACCAATCTTGCATTTCACTATTTAATGTTGAACCACTTAGTCACATGTTATAGTCATAATTTTTACCATCACTGTTCCATCTATCCTCAATGAGCAAAAAATCATAAAAGCTTTGACTACCTTTATGTTTTCTCCATTGTATTCATGTGTATATGTTTTTCCCTAAATAAGTACTAACCAACACACAACTTGATTTTCTTTTATTTTTGTTTTAATCTCCCAACCACCTAATACATCGTGAATCATACATAGTTCATTACTCAATTTATAGATTCCTTAGTTTGACATGTATACAACCTTCAAGGTAAGAAAGAGATTGAATACATTATTACTTCCTTTAGGACATGTATCCTTTCTTATTTTGGCACTAACAAGCCTTTAATCTTTAGCTTATTTATAAGCCTTTAATTTTTAACTTATTTATAAGAAGAGTAGTAATAGCATGTGTCCTAGATATTTTTTTAATCTTCAAATTCTCACTTTGACAAGGTCCCTTCACCAATATTTTATGTCCAATTATAAGGGAATAACTTAATGCCACATCTATGGAACCTCACAGATATATCTTAATTGAATCTTTCTACACATTCACCTTTGGCTTGAATCTCAGTGATCACTTTGTTTTGCTTGCTATTTACTCTTTTAACAATGGAACAAAAGGGTTGGGTGTTGTTAAAAATCTATTAAGTTTACTAGGTTGTCATTTGATTTGAAAAAGTGTTTAAATGAATTTAAAGTCCCACCCTTCAATTTCAAGTAAAATCCAATTTTACCCATTTTAAAAGTAGGATTTACCATACAACGTAGGGTTTCAATCATTAGTTGATGTTCTTAATCATGCAATCTTACCTACCAGCCATAAGTTGACTCACCTTATAACTTTAAGCATTCAATAGCATGACTATTTCTTATGTTGAATCATAATCTAAATAATTTTTAGGAGACTTATGTGTTAATGATGTCTAAAGTACAAGTGCAAGATCGATTCTAACACTTCCTTATAGAACCAAGGATAATGTACTCTCAAAGTTACATCCTCAATTACTTCTTTATCCATTCTCTAGTTAACACAAGAGGTGTTTCAAATGCATACATGATGAGAGTTATGATGTTTCTAGTGTGGTACACTTGTTGAACACATAGCTTATTTGTAGATGAAACTTATGACAAGCTTACTTTAATAACCAGGTTTTGCAACATGCTAGGCATATTTATGGGTAAATAAATTCTTCATTTTAAGGTTACTTGAGGGAATTTTAGAAAGTTCTTAGTACCACCTTCTTAGGTTGAACTAACATTTCTTAATTAAGTTGCCTCCAATTTAGACACTAACCTCGTCTTCATTGTTTTCGATTAAACAACCATGATTTTCAATTTAAATTTTACCTAAGGCCCACTAGGACAAATCAATAACTAGTGTCTAAACACTCCCTTACATTTTATAAGCTTGAACGAAATGATTTCCTTTCTAAATTTGAACTACGCAATAATTTATTTTATTATTCAAGAGTATACTTTACTATCCACATCAATTCAAATAATTCAGCTTCTCTATCAACATCATTAATGTCATTTTGGTGGAAGAATTTAGGTTCCTTTAATCATAGATATTGAAGTGTATCATATTATTTCACTAACTCATCAAAATCCCTAATAACCATATTTAACAACAATATCTATCTTTTTAAAGTTTAAGAGAGGGGCATCAACAATGATAGGTTCAATAACACTTATTAAATGGACTAACATACTTTCTAACATGCACATCACTTTGTATAACCATAATATTCTTGAGGGTTTCACCTTTGCTAATTTAAGTGTCTTTCTAGTTACTTTTCATTAAATACCTAGAATGATTTAAGTTTGGTTCACATGTCTTTATAAATTTTAATAAAGATGGTTAATTGCAATTAGATTCCAATGTTTTCACACAAGACAACCCCTTAAAAATTTATTAGGTTGGAGATAATTTGAGACTTAATCGTTGCAATGAAATTCACTTGATTACCACCTACATATTAGCTAAGATCCATCTTACTTCCAGAGCATCCGGTGTTGCAACTTGGGCTCTGATACCAAGTGTCATGCCCATAATTTTACATGTGAGCATGCAACACAACCATCACTTTTTTTTTTGAAATAACACGTAATACACTCATATTTTCTTTCAATTACATTAAATAGGTTAATTATCTCTCAAGTTCTTATTGTGTAACAATAAAATTGTATGTTATTCTCGATATTCACATAAATATTATTATTCACTTGTGATGGTTGGATGTATGTTAACAATTTCGCCATCAAGATTCAACGTTATTTGAGCATACAATTTAGTACAATATTTAATCTAATATTATGGATAGCACCAATTATGAATCTCATTAATGTTGCCATTACTAATACCCAACAGCAGGGCATAGCATCTTAAAGCTCTTTAACTCCTATCTTATCCTACTGGTTTAAATGTCTCTAATCACCTTGACAAAATTCGCATTATCTTTCCATTCAAATACCTAGATGCATAAGCAAGAAGTTGATTGAAGTTTAGATTACTTGTTAATTTTCTTTCCATTCTAGCCCCTCAAGGGAATACCCCATTGAGGTGTTAGACCTTGACCTTCTATTGTTTAAGATACACATTCAATTTAAGAGAAATATTCCATATCTTCATCAAGAGACATTGATATAATGAATATAGACTATTATTAATAGTTAGCTAGACTATAAGAAAAATGTTAGCAATTATTCATCTTTTAAACATAATAAGAGAGCATTATTACTTAAACTTGCATTAAACATTAACAATGATGTTGCCCTCATTCAATCACTAAATTAACGGTGTTCCCAATCCTAAATTAGGTATTATTAATATTTTCATTAGTTGATTAATGCTTAATCCTTAATTAGTAAGATCATTATTTATTCTCCAACTCATAGTTTTTTTAATTAATTAATTTATTATAAGAATGTAATATTTGTTTATTATTTACTTACCAATCCATCCTTTATCAAAAAGCTTATAAATAAATAAAATAAGCATAACAACATTATTGTTTAATCACCATATAATCATTAATAACACTATTATTTATCACCCAAAATACTCAAATTTATAATATTGTTATCATTGAACCCACTAATAGTTAAACTTTAATTATTTATAAACCATGTTTATAATTTTTCTTTTGTTTAAATACCATTATTTAAACCAACACTATTAATTAATATTATTTAAAAATAATAATAATTTTATTTAAAGCCCACTAGTTAAATTGAATTAAAATAAATTGAAAAAAAAATCATGGCTTTTTCCTTTTTGGTTGAGGGTCAATTTGATTTGTATTTTCAAATTTCAAATTTAGCAAAGAATGAATAAAACTTATTAGTAAAAGTTTCCTCAATTTAAATTTTGCAAGAATAATAGAAACTTATTTTAAAAGTTTCTTTAAATGACTTCAAGTTATCACTTAAAAAGAAAGCCTAGATTCATGGAACCCCATCAACGATTTAATTGATTAATTAGTGAGACTAACTACAAAATCCCTAAATTAAAGTTAATTGTTTGTGCACCAAATCTTAGCCATTGGATTCTTGTAGTCTCAATTCTTGGATCTTAGGGCAACTACAAGTTAACCCTAATGCATAAAGATATTCTATTTACCTATTTTTTTTCTCATTTCACTCCATTTTGTTTCTTTGTTTTGCAGGTTTGGAAAGAAAGATATAAATAATACAATTTTGCCTCCAAGCTTCCATGAATCTTACTTCATTGGGTTTCATGGAGGTTATCTCATTGGATTAGCTAAAGGAGATTTATTCATTTTGTAGATTTATATCAGCTCCATTCTTTCTTATGTTCTTGTATTGATTTGAAGGTATATATCACTTGACCAAAGTAGTGAGCCGGAAGATTGCTCTCTCATATTCGTTCTATTTTGGGGAAATACCCATTTTATATTGATGTCCAAAAAAATATTGTTGCTCTTATCCGAAATGGGTATTCATTTATGAACATGAATTTATGCTAATATATATAATTTTTTAAATTTTTTATTATTATTATTTTTTTTGCAGCCATGATTCATATTAGTTGTTGTCATATAAAAGAATAAGCGGTGAGTTTTTTTTATTTGTGTGTTTATATCATTTTAAAAAAAGAAAATCATTTAAAGGTATTATGTTTGTGCCCTTTATAGGGAAGCAACACCCTTCCTCGGAGACTACGACCTCTCAATGGGGGATGCAACCCTTATTGGCTACAACCACCATGGGATCTACAACTCCTAGGTGGAGAGGAGGGTAGCAGCGGCAGGTTAATATGCTGCCCCTCTTCTTTTTTAAAATTTTATTTCTATTTTTTTTTTAAAGAATTCTATTCTATTTAATATGTACATATCTAATTATTATTTATTTCATTTTCTTTTTTTTTTTTTTTGTAATATGAGGCTAATATTTATTATATAAATATTAAATGTAAGGGACCTTAGATTTAAGACAATATAATATAGTATTTATCATTCAATTATTAAGTTAACCTTAATATAATTTTTTAAATATTAAGCAAATATCAATATAAATGCACTATTTGATATATTGAGAATTTGCTACATTTGCAATAAAATATATACTTTTTTTTTTGGACAAAATTTTGTTCAATCGTTATACATAAGATGTATGTGCTCATTCTTCCAAAGATAAAGGAAAATAATATAGTGCAATATGTAAGTATCTCATAGATGAAAAAGTTGATATATGCATTAAAAGAAATATGAAGCTTAGGTTTAGTCTCTTAAAATAAATAAGAATCCCCCTTTTCTTTGCATTTGCAAGATTATAGTTTTTTTTTTTTTCACATTACAAAATAATAATAATAATAATAATAAGGACATCTCAATAATTCTACCTCTAAAATTACTTACTACATAACTTAAGACATTCTCTTTCTTTTCTAATAGCAAGAGGGTTTTATAATATCTATTTTAGACTCCATCATACAAATAACAACAGTACTAAATAAGCACATGCAGATGTACCATCCATGAGACTTCATTTCCTACAACTGTTGTGTAATATAATCTCTTCTCTCTCAAATGGCCACAACATTAAATACAAGAATTTATCTCTCTTTTTCTTTGTATAGCAAATTCATTCAAATGGGATAGAGATTTTGGGACTAAAAGGATTTAATATGCATGTTCAACATTAGAATCCCCTGTAGTGGTTTGTCAACAATAGCTTGTTGAAACATCCAAACCTATCCAACACTTTAAGAATAGAGAAAACATGCTCATAGGGGAAAAAAAAGCTCACCACCCAACCTATATGGCATCATCAAGCCATTACTAGGCTCTAGCCATCCCCCGAGCAAGGAGAGATCACCAAACCCATAGTTAAAGTGCAATAATCCAACCTCAAACATAAGGATACAAACTCATCACAAGTTGCATAAAACCCCATAGCATAAAAAAGGGAAAATACCCATAAAACATTAAATCACCCTCAACCCTCCAAGAGTTTAAAACACTCATTTCACAAATGAAACTCCATTATTTCCGGTCATTTCCAGCAATGCAAGAACTTCAACAAAATAAATAAATCACACCCAATTTTTTAACACAAACAAGAAGACACAACAAATCATCCATGGTATAGTGGGGTTGAAAGAAAAACTTAGCTCTTTTTGCTTATTCCATCTATTGTTTTCCTCCATTTTCTTCCTCCTCTCACACCCTTCTTCCTTCCAACTGCTCTCCTCTCTTTCATTTTTTTTCCCCCAAAAGCTCTCAAAAAAAAAATAGCATGAAAAGCAACCAATACTTGGCAACACTTTCTTCCATTTCTTCTCCCACCAACCCCCAACCACCATGTCCTCTTTTTCATTTAAGATGCATGGTGTTCACATGGGTTTTCATACTCCCCTTTTTGTCACTAACAAAAAAAAAAAGGTTCAAAACTCATGTTTTATGTAATTTATGGGCTCAAAAAGATATTTAACCCTTAGGTACACACTTAGGACTTTCATAAACACAATTATAAGAAAAAATTAACACTTAGAAACACTTTTTTAACTCATTGGAAAATATGCCCTTTTGAACAAACATAAAAAATAAAATAACAAAATTAACAATAGCCTAGAGGACAACTCACAATATAACTATCACATTGACATCAAGCACACTTTCTCCCACGAAGATATGAAATAACAAAATTATCAATAACCCGAATATTAAAATACAGTTTATAGTCTAAACTATCATATCAACATCAACAAAACAACACTTCAACAAATGAAGTGTTTTAATAGGGTTTTGGTGTCTCTCCCTTCTCCCCATTGGCCATAATTTTTTTGTACAATAATCCACATTAAGCTCATATACTTACCTCTTATACTTACTTGGAGTTGATCATTTATTTTGATATCGTTACCTTGACTTGCTTCCTCACATGCTTGATGGAAACCTTCTTCCATTGTTATGAAACTTTTGGGACCTCTGAGACCTAGCTTTCATCAATCATTTGACTCATTAGTAAGTTTGTGTAGCTAAAATATAATACCACATTAGTAACCATATTTTACTCAACTAATTTTGTTATATCTTGTTTCTTGAAAATAACTCATTTATAAAAGAATCAACCATCATCATAATCTTAGTTAAATAATCACAGTTTCATATTCCATACTAATAATTAAATAACTTGCATCAATCACTTTCCCAAGTTTAAATAATCCATATTCTCTAGTATTACTTCAAGCATTAATTTGCATCGTCAACATTCTAACACATTATAAGGTACAAGCATTGATAATTTCCTAGATAGTCAACATGTAAGAGGGTTATGAAAAGTTTCCTTGAAAAAATAACCATATTTGTTATGTAAGTTCAATTAAAAGAATTATTCTATATGACTCCATTCCAATGGCCAACACCAACACATCTATGAAATTGCACCATATACCTATTTTATTTAGCCCGAAATGAAGCACATACCAAGGAATATCGAAACGTTATTAGTCACATAGGGATTGGTCTTACAAATAGAATCAAAGGTTTTACCTTGAATGTAAAACCCGATCTGAATTCTTTCTTTTTGTTTGGTTCGGCTCTTTTAGGCTTAGTGCATTACTTTTTTGCAACAACGTTCTTTGCGCTTTGCTACAGTAGACCCCTCTTTCTCCACACTTGTCTCCAATACTTGTAGGCATCACTTCCCTAAAACAACAACCTTATTATATTGACATAATAGAGATTCATATCTATATATGTGTGTGTGTGTGTATGTATATATATATTATATATATGTGTGTGTATATATACACACACACACACATTGCATATATATAGATATTGGCAATTTCATATATAAGAACAAAATAATATAATTGAATGGAAAAATATCTTCTAAATGAAAACAAGTGAACCCATTTTCATATTTGGGAATAACAAAAAAATATTAAAGGAATATGGCATAGTTAAGGTTTGTGCATTGTCGAACACACGAATACAAGTTCATGGAAGAAAACCCTGTAATTGTGAACCAATGAAACCCTTTCCATGTATGGTAGTAACAATAAAATAAAAAAATCATTTCACAGACATAACTATTGTGCATGGAAGAAAAAAATAATACATAAACAATTACATATATATACATAAAAAAATTACATACATATACAAATACGAATACACACACACACACATATACATGTGTGTGTGTTTATATATATAAACAATTTTCTTTTCTTTAATATGCATCTTGACAGTTTGCAATTCAATGCTTGGTTTTTATGAACAGTTTGTAATGCAATTGTTGACACTTTGTAATGCAATTGTATTTAATGTGCATGAACAGTTTGTTTTTATTGAGTATATGCATTTGACAGTTTGTTTGATTTATTATTTGAATTGAAATGACTTAGAGCATATATGGTTAGTGAGACATGAACAAACATTGGTTAAACATTGTCAAAATGAAAGACAATGGTACAAACATAGTGAGGTAGAAAACCTCAACTGGAAGACAAAGGGAGCTTTCTTGAGTGTAGAGCCGAACAATGAATCATGGAGAGCCAAACATAAATATAAAAAAAATATTTCGTAGTAACAATTACATAAATAATTACATATATATACATATATGAATATATATATGTATATGTATGGAAATATTTCTATGTATTATTCCGTTCTTCCATGCAGAATATGTATATATATGTATGGAAATATATATATATATATATATATATATATATAGACAAATACATATATAAGAAAAAAATAATATAATTGCATGATAGAATATCTTCGAAATCAAAACAAGTGAATCCATTTTCATATCTGGGAATAACAAACAAATATTAAAGGAAAATTGTAGAGTTAAAGTTTGTGCATTGTCAAACAGAGGAATACAAGTGCATGGCATAAAACCCTATAATTTTGAACCAGTGAAACCCTTTCCACGTATGCTAGTAACAATCAAATAAAAAAAGTATTTCGTAAATAGAACTATTGTGCATGGAAGAACAAAATAATAAGATTGCATGCCAGAATATCTTTGAAATGAAAACCGGTCATACTATTTTCATATTTCAGAATAACATGAGACTATTATAAGCAAATTGTAGAGTTAAAGTCTGTGCAATGAGAAAGACACGAATGCAAGTGCATGGAAAAAACCCTCGAAATCATAAATATTAAAACCCTATGAATATTTCCTAGTTATAGTCAAATATATTGTAACCATTTCTGTATTTTGGAATAACAAACAAATGTAAAAAGAAAAGTGCATAGTTAAAGTTTGTGTAATGATGAACACACAAATACAAGTGCATGCTAGAAAACCATTCAAACCCTTTCCATATTCCATCGAACAAGTCTACTAGTAATGAAAAACCATTTAAACCAGTCAAACCCATTTCATATTTCATACAAGGAAGCAAATACGAAAAGCATAATGTAGAGTAAATGTTATGCAATGAAGAACAAAAGAATAGGAGTGCATGGAAAAGTGTAGAGGAAAAGAAAACCAGTCAAACCCTCCCCACATTTCATTTTATTAATCTTTCTAAAAGACAAATTTTTGCAACGAAATTTTGTGAAAAAATAAATGCATGGCAGAATACCATCGCATTCAAAGACACTAGTATAGGCTAAGTGAAGTTAGTGTAGACATGTAAAATATACCGATTGAAATTGTGCATCTGATCCTGACTACTAACATTGTTTCATCCTGAATCATCCCTCGGTCTAACCATTTAATAAAATCTCCTTATCTGATTAAATTCATCAATATTCCTCCCTTAATTAAATAAACCAGTTATTAAATTAAGTCTCTCTCTTCTCTTAATTAAATCAATCAATTTGATCTAATTATCCCTATTTAATTAAATAATTAATTTTATTTGATTAAATCTGTAAAGTCTATCCATTAAATTAAATAAATTAAAACCTTATTTGATTTAATCTAACACCATCTCTTTTAATTAAATAAATCAAAATCCTTATTTAATTATTCTCTTATCATATTCTTCTCTTATTTGATTTAAATAAATCTATAAATTTGAGTCAAATAGGTCACATCATCTAATCTCCTATTAAATTAATTAACCCTTGATTAATTTAATTCTAATTATGTCCCATCCTCTAGATTTTGCAAGTTGCACATGAAAATAGATTTAATTCATTTATTAAATCTCTATTTTCCTCACAAGGCATCTTTAGAATATTCCCTCAAATTTGAATTCAAAAATTCTAAGTCAACATGTACATCCAACAAGGCAATAAATTCATCTTACATGTCATTTTCCTTGAGCCAAGTGGCATTTATTACATTTTCCTTCCCTCTTGCAAGTCATTTCAACAAATTTGAAATTCAAAATATGCATTTATTGGCACAATTCTCAAATCACATCCTCCATCCACTCATAGATTGACAAGTGGCATCTTTCCATTGGATGAATGTTAGTCCCACATTGCTCAAACTTGAAAATTCATCCATCTTGGCATTCTATAAATAAAGAGCTCATATCCTCATTTGATCATCCACAAATTATGCAAAGTTATTATGCTAAAATATTTAGCCATTTCCATCCATCAATCTTGAGTTCTTAGTTAGGTTTTTGTAGATTTTGGATTGGAGCTCTCATCCTTCATCAACAAAGTGGATCAATCATCATCAACATATCAAGCTTGCATCTTAGAAATTGGGAAATGGCCAATTTTCACATCAAATTGGCACCAATTCCCCCATGGGATCATGTGTTTTCTATTCTAATTAGGATTGAATCTATATTTTCTTGTTTCATTGTGTGCTTCATTGTTTTCTTTCCTAATTTGAAGTTTGTAAATGGATTTCATGGGGAATCCTTGTTCATGCTTGCAATTGATTAACTAATGTGTTTATTCATTATGTTTTGCAGGTATTTGGATTGGGGTTTGCACATTTGGTTTAGAAGGAGGGCTGCATCTCATAAATTTCCACTTTTCTCACAAAATTTCGTGTTTTTTCTTATACACAGAAAAATTCCCATGCTGAGAGCTCAGCGTTGCTGTTTTGACACCGTTGACCCTTCAACATCACTATATGGCACTGCTTGAAATTCAAATTGCGACGTTGGACTTTTACCGCCCAAAAATTTGAATTCTAAACTCCATTGCTTGACTGTTTGACTCGCAGGAATTTTCAAAAATATTAAACTGCGAAGCTGGACAAAATTGCGACGCAGTTGAGCTCACTGCCCCGACACATAGCGACACTAACTGGTAAGCGACGTTGTAAGGGCACCGTTGAGAAATCAAACTCCGATGCAATCACAGGTTGCGCTGCTGGGAGGGAGTAAAAAGTGGAAATTAAATTTTAGCACGTGCTTTTTGATTAATGATCAATTTGTCTTTTGGTTTTTGCTTTTTAATCTCTGTATTTAGCAGAATCTGACTGGTTTTTTCTCTCTTGTAGGTTGGAATTGAAAACGAAAAGAGGAAGAAGCATGATAAGGATATCTTACAAAATCAAAGTGTTTTTTAAACACTTTAGTGTTTGTTTAACACTTCTTCAGGAAATTGTTATCTTTTCTTTCTTAGAACACTAATGTCGTTTGGGTTTAAAAAGAATCTTTTCAATTTCTTCTTGCAAAGGCTAAAATGAACATTAGGAATGCAACTTACTAGATTTTGTTTCTTTGGTTAAAAATTGAACAAAGTATCTCTCACTTGTCTTTTGGTGCTTAAAAAGAACTCACATTTTTCTTTGTGGATTTAAAAAGAATAGGTGCAACTTTATTTTCGTGAGGGCTTACTTAAACTAAATTCATTGAAAAAGGATGTATGCACTTCTCTCGTAGTTTATAGCGATCTTGAGAATTAAAAGGCCTTTTTCGTGACTTTAGGGTGAGATAAAGCAATCACCTCCACACTTCGATTTGGGTTTAAAATTGAACAAAATCTTGTGTGAGTGTGAGTGGGGGCATTATCGCGTATATTCTCTCTTTATTTCCAACAAAGATTGATCGAGTTACGAATATTGTTTTTACTTGCTTTTGTTTATCCTAGAGGGTCTGCCTTGGGGAAAAAGTACTCACCCAAGGGAATGACTCAACCGGTAACACTCTAAAGCCAAGAGTATTTCCAACCGGGATATAAATGTGGGTATTGGAGTAAACGCCAATATCACGCGGTTGATTCCAACAAGATGGATCTGAAAGGGGACTCTTGCCGTATAGGTCAATCTCCACGAACGGAAAGTCCTTATTAAAACCCATGTTCTAGAATTTTCCAAAATCCTTTAATCTATTTGTTGGTGCAAGAACGGTCATTCTGAAGCCACCCCACACTTTTACGGTCTTTTACTAGAAATGGAAAGCATGCCATGGGAGTTTCATGGGTGTTGATGCTTGGCTGCCCCGATTGACGTTAATGAGCCATGGAGGGGAGCCAGTGGGGTCAAGCATCTAACCATTCGCTAAAGATAAGTGTAGCTGGACTTGTCCAAGTGGGAATCCAATAAATATTTTCTTACACATCCATAGGGTTGTACTTATTCTTGGGTTACAAAATGCATTGCTTGATCGAAAACATCATGGAAACAAACACTTGAAACATCATCCAAATTTCAAACCCTTTAGGAGAAGCAAATATCCTTGAATGAATTCACATGCCCTTTCTTTCCCTTGGGATTCATATCCTTAGAGGTTTCTAGGCATTTGGATTTCGTCTCAATTTTCTCCTACTAAAGAAAACAATAGGTAACTTTTTCTTTGATTTCATCGATTTCCACATGATACACTTTGTGGGATGAGAAGAGATTAAAACACTAGACATCTAGTTTGGAAAACCTAATCAAAGAAAGTGTTTTTGGTAAAATAAAGCCATAAAGAAAAGCTAAGAAAAATGAACTTTCATGTGTGTTGAAAACCTCACGATTCTGAAAAATTCCAAATCCTAAAAGCAAAAGTCATTGGTTCAAAATCCAAAAAAATGTATGCACAAATGGAATCACTATAGAAGTGTTGCATGTTATTCAATACCTAGGTCTAGGAAAACAAAGAGTCTTTTTTAGGTTCATCTTAGGATCAAAAGCAAATCAAAATCTCTTTTCACCCATCCTTCAAACATTAAAACAAACATCATCTCACCATCACCTCTTTGGAGAAATCTTGAACATATCCTTCATGCTAGGCTTTTTTGGAAAAAAACAAAATCATCAAAACATTGGGACTAAACCCTTGAAATCATTATCAAATCACCTTTGGCTACGTATGTGTAGATGCATACTTTTGCATATACTTAGTCAAAGTTATCAAACCATCTTGTTTAGCTAGGTATATGAAGATGCATCCTTCTTCATGTGCCTAGTTAAATTATCATTTTGTTTGAATAAGTGTGGGTAGATGCATCCTTCTCCCTACACATATTCAAATTATCATCATTTGAGAAAATCTACCCTTAGATAATCATCCAAACATCTTAGGATCTATTTGTTCAAATTCCAAATCAAAATCAATCAATCAAGGACAAATCCCAAGGGAAAATTGAAATCCAAAACATATCTGCAAATCCTAAAAAGTCTAGCATCTCCCTCAAGATTTTATCAAAAGACCAAAACATCCATATCATCCATCTCTTGCATCATCACCATATCACCTTTTGATCCTTAAGATATCCTAAAAATTTCTATTTTGGTGCATAAACCAAAGATTAAACCAAGGAATTAAGAGATTCACCTCCCCTATTCTTGAAAATTGATCCTTGTTTTATGGTTCAAACTAGATCTCAATACAAGAAGAGCATGGAAGCCAACAAAGAAACACCCGCTTCAAGTGATATTAGCCAAACAAATGCATAAATGAATCATTTCGAATCAAACAACCCTTTGACCATATCATCATCACAAATCCCACAAGAGGAAAGGAGAAGACCTTACTGTTGATGGTGCCAAATTGACCCACAACATGTAGGTAGGATAAAAGTAAAAATATCTTACCTCTCCTAAAAAAGACAATCAACAATCAAACTGATCACCTCCCAAGGTCTTTGATGTTGGTTCACAACGTTGCTGTTTCACGAAGTGGTCAATATGGCTGTAATGTTCAAGGGGCCTGCTGGTTTTAAGCTTCTGGATTGTTATAAGATCAAACATATATTTAAACCTAATTTAACCGGTGGTTTTAAAGAAACAAAAAAAGATAGATTAAAGCTTTTGAACTGACGAGAATGTTGATTCATCCAACTAATCAGACTTGTTTCCTTCCAAGAAATTCTTAAACTAAAATTGTAGAATAAAATTAACATGTAATTAATACACAATTTCATTCATTCATAGTGAAAACTTCAATAGTAGATTGCAAATCATCATTTAAACAAAACATAAGATAAAATTTCATTTCTTGAAAGCTTTCAAATCAAATGATTAACCCAAGATAAATACCATTCTGGAGCACAATATGAAGTAGATTTAAATCTGGCTGCTTCTATTGTTAATGAAACAGATAAACAACATTTACAAATTTGGCAAGATCACCAGTGTACAGAAAACCCATGTCTTTGAATTATCTCCATCTATACTAAGAAAAATCTGGAAGATACATCACCTCCTCCTACTGAACTTAACTCCTACTTTACTTCTCCTCTTGAGTTTATCTACCTTCTAACCCTAACTTGCTAATTCTTAACCAAAAGGAAGAAGGTCTAGATGAAGATCAAGCTCTCCTTTTTTTTACAAAGAGGCAAAAGTGCCATATTTATACACGCACATCAAAAATGCATCGGCCCCCGTTTTAGGGTTTACAAAAAAATGAGTCGGTTCCAGAACATGTCGGTTGTAGAAGAGTTTTGAACAAAGTCAATCATGCATTAAATGCATATACTCTGTTCATGTCGGTGAAAGATCTCCCTCGAGCATCGTCTCTAGATTGTTTACAACCACCATCATTAACTCGCAACCCTCGTCCCTAACCTTAAGACCCTTTTGCAGAGTTGCTTTGAATGTTCTAAAGCATTGTCATTAATATCGATCTACTTTTGCTAGTAGACGTCCCATCTATCATTAAGACTCGTGACTTCTTCTTCTCTATTTAGATCTTTCTGCAAGTTGACCCCTTTGAGAAGCAACATCCGACGTTCCTGACATGCTTCAACCCTACAAAAAAATTCCCTCATCAGTCCTCTAAAAGCATAGAAAATATCATTCTTCGTATTACCTTTCATACCTTCTCTTTTCTCACATTTAGCAAAAAAACTTGACTCTGGCAGAGGCGGAACCAAATCCAAACTAGGAATAACACTTACCTTTAATATCGGCAGGATGGGAACTAGAATGAAATCAAAACTGAGACCGAAGTCGGGATGGGAACTGAACATAAGAAAATTCGTTAACTTTCAATTCATCGCACCATTCCGGCTCCGACCCCGCAAGAAAGCAAATAAACAGAGCCAAAACTCGACCAATCGACCAAGTGATCGGAACCGGAGTCGAGACGGGAACGAAACCAAAAAGTGACCAATGTCCCCAAGTTCAATCCCCGTTCTGGTTCTGCATCCACAAAAGCAAAGAAACCCGGGAACTCGTAGCAGGGCGGGGGCGGAGTCAGAACCAAATGAGGAAATTGAATTTGGTAACAACTCCATATCCCAAATCCTTCCCGAATCCGGCCCTGTAAAAGAGACCAAACACAAGCAACAAAAAAATGAACGTAAGTGGGATTGAAACGAAAACCAATCCTGAGCAGACCCCAACGGGGGCAGAACGAAACTCGACGGGGGTAGAGGTAGAACAAAACCCGACGGGGGCGGAGGCGGAACAAAACCCGACCCTAAAACTTTTCCAAGTTACAGGTTCAGTTTCCATCCCGACTCTGCCTCCAACAACATACAAAGAGACAACGAGGAAAAAGATGAGAAAGAAGAAAAAGAAGGGGATAAAACACCCCACGACCAAACGCAAGAAACAAAGGCAAAAAAAACACATGGGCGTAATCGGGACCGGGAATGGAACGAAAACCAAAACTTGGAAGAAATTCCAAAGTTCAGTTTCAGTCTCGGTTCCGCGTCCGCCAGAACAAAGAACAAGCGCAAAGGGGCAGAACCGAAATCGAGAATGGAACGGAAACTAAAACTTGGAAGAAATTCCAAGGTTCGGTTTCAGTCCCGGTTCCGCGTCTGCCAGAACAACAAAAAAACCAAGGCTCAAGGAAGAAAGAAAAACTCCTAAGGCACAAAACACAAAACCAAAGGAAAACAAAATAGAAAGGAGGGACGCATTTTAATCAAGTTAGAAATGGGGTGGTTATGCAAGGCATAACACTTACCTTTGGGATGTCACACGACGAAATAACTGAAATGCTTCAAAATATGGAAAACCATAAGATCGTCAATATCATGATGAGACTTAACCCTTCATTGTACATGCTAGAACTAGCAAAACAAGGGGCCAAATTACCATATGATTTTGACACAAGCTCAATAATAGAACCATCTTTGGAGGGCATGCCTCTAATCTCATCCACACTTCCCATCTCATCCACACCCCCATCCCAAAACATCACGCAAAGCATTCCACAAATCACGACATCTTT
Source organism: Sequoia sempervirens (assembly GCA_007258455.2). NCBI lineage: Eukaryota > Viridiplantae > Streptophyta > Pinopsida > Cupressales > Cupressaceae > Sequoia > Sequoia sempervirens. Next base: position 86,867,188 of record VDFB02049217.1, on the reverse strand, counting down.
TGCTCCAACCCAACCCAATGTTAATAAGGGAAATGCATTTTCTAATGCTATCAAAACACACCCCCTTGTTAATTATCAAGACTTGGATGCAAACACATTGGAACAAAACATACCCCAAAATCCATTACACAAGAATGTTCCTCTCACTTTTCATCATGATCCATTATCATCATTCTTCCACGCAACACCTCAAACACCTCTCCTCACAAATTTGCAAGAGGAGGGAGACATGTTCACACCTGGGGGCATTTTTGGCACCACAACATTTTCTCAAGGACCTCCCCCCCTCACATTTTCACCTCTTCCACCATTACCATCATCATCCACATCACTCCTTGGCTTAGGGCTTCCCCCTCTACCAAGTATCAATCAAACCAACATCCTGAATATCAATCAAAACATCACGCAAAACTTGTCGTCGACATCGCAACAATAGACGACAAATGCACAAACAATTGCAACATCAAACACCCCCATAACATCCCAAAGAATGGTCTCCCAAGGGCCAACCACATCGACAACACCATCCAACAATCTAACAACATCATCCACCACTTTAACTACAAATACGACATTAACACTAACCACCTTCACAAACACCATTCCAAATCCAGCACCACCCCCACCACCACCAACTTCCACCACATCAATCCAATACAATGCGACATTACAAGCTGCTTTTCAAAGAGGATTCCAACAAGTGCAAAAAAAAAGTTGTACACCTAGCTGCTCAACAAGTTGCTAGCTGCCCAGGCAACCCAAGCCACATTACAAGCGCAACAGGCTGCTCAAGCCCAAGCATTATTGCAACAACAACAACAACAAGCCGCTCAAGCCACTCAAACAGCCCAAGCTGCATTGCAAGCACAATAGGCTACTCAAGCCCAATCATTATTGCAACAACAAGCAACACAAGCACAAAACCAAGTGCAAGCACAAGCTCAAGCTCAAGTGCAAGCTCAATATCAAGCACAACAAGTGCAAGCACAAGCACAACTTCTTGCACAACAACAAGCAGTGCAATTACCAGCATATCAGCAAGCATTAAAACAATATCAAGAGCAGCAAGAAGCAGCTGAGTTAGTATCCCAACAACAAGCGTTGTTGGAACAACAACAAGCACAACAACAAGCAATCCTAGCAGCCCAACAACAAGCGTTGTTGGAATAACGACAAGCATAGCAACAAGCACAACAACAGGCAATCTTAGAGCAAAAACAACAAGAACAACAAGCATTGTTCATACAGCAGCAGGTGCAAGCTTATCTAGTTTGACATAACATACAAATCCAATCAAACAACACAACAAGCAACCCACCCATCCAAACCACAATCGAGACACCCCAAAACACCTTCATCCCACCCCCTGATCTGCAAAGTGACGTAACAACACAAATCAGGTTGCTCTCGCAACAAGTGCTCGATCTTCAATCAGGGCGAACAACCAAAACACCAAGCAACTTGTGTCCCTATCCATTTGATAGGAGCCTAGTGATGAAACCATTCCCTAAGGGATTTGAGATTCCCAAATTTGACAAATATCGTGGGATGGGAAAACCTGAAGATCACATCAGGGAATTCCAGGTTCATTGCATGGAAGTCACATACGATGATACTTATCTGATGCGGCTATTCCCTAGGAGTTTGGCTAGCCACGCTATAGAATGGTTCTCTCGCCTACCTTAAGGCATAATGACATTCCAAGAAATTATAGACACATTCATAAAAAACTACACATGCAACATTGCAATGGATGTTAGTCTAGAAGAACTCTCAGCTCTGAAAAAAGGAAAGGGTGAATCACTCACTTCATTCCTACAACGATGGCGATCCAAGGCCAATCGGAGCAAGTGGACCATGCTCGAAGAACAACAAGTTTTCACCATCATAGCCAACCTTGAAGGCCTCTTGGAATTTCATCTCAAGGTTCAAGGGATAACCACATATGATCAGTTGATCCCCAAGGCGCTCAACATCGAACGAGCCCTTATGACGCAACTCGCGGGATCAACCTCATACCCTGAACAACAAAACAACCACCCACCCTCCAATTACAATGATAAACCTCTCATGTGGGCAAGGAACAAAAACGTTACTAATGATGGTATCGTCGATGCCAAGGTGGTCATTAGTGCCCCACGCCAAAATACACCCACACCACAAATCCAAATTCAATACCAAAACAATCATCACACAATACAACAACCAAACAACAACCCGACAATCAATAATCTCAATGATTAGAGGGGACCACCCCAATGAAATAAGAGTTATCCCAAGCAAAAATACACTGCTCTTGGGGAACCACTTGAAGTCATCATGAAGAAGTTGATAGATGAAAAACTCATCAAAGCATCACACCCACATATGAGAATTACCAAGAATCGGATGTGAAACCTCCTTGGTATAATGAAAATCAACTTTGTGACTTCCACAAAATCAAAGGCCATACCACAAACAGTTGCATGAGATTAAAAAACATAATCCAAGATCTCATCGATAAAAGAATTATAAATGTAAAACAACCTACAGGAAATTAGGATCTTAAGATATACACGAATCTAATGCCTAATCACGACAATAAAGGGAATAACAACAACAAAGATAAGGGGAAAGGCACCAATGTGAATCATGTATATGAAACTGTTGTCGCCTCCTTAGATGAAAACTGCATGGTCATCACCATCAAAGGTTCCCATGCCGAAGATTGTGGAGTCACCACAAGAGGCGACAAAGTTACCATCACAGGATCATCCCAACCAAATAGAGTTCTTGCATCTAGATCTGTTCCCAATGGCTACAATATCCTAGATCAACTCAAGAGAATGCCAACGCAAATCTCCATCATGGAATTTCTAAAAATATCATCAGCTCATAGGAAAATCCTAGAAGAAGTGTTGGCCTCATCTACTATCCCCGCAGATCTCGATGCAGAACAATTCCAAGCTATGGTCAGAAATATCATTACGCCAAATCTCCTCACATTTTTTGACCAAGATTTTCCCACTCAACCATCTCACAACTGCACGCTCCACTTGGAAGCCATCATACACAAAAGAAAAATCAAAAGGGTCTTGGTGGATGGAGGTGTAGGTTTGAATATATGTTCTCTCAGTCTCATCAAGCAATTGAAAATATTAGAGGATTCTATAGACAAAGGAAAGGGTATCACCATAAGAGCATATAATGATCAAGAAAGAGTGTCCCAAGGCACTATCAAACTCCCTATTCAAGTAGGGCCCACCATCCTGGAAACCACTTGTCAGGTCTTGGACCTTGACTTGCCATATAACATCCTTCTAGGATGCCCATGGATTCATGTGATGAAAGCACTAGCGTCAAATTTCCATCAATGTGTGAAATTCACACATGAGGGACAAGAAGTAACCATCCATGGAGATCCCGAACCTTTCTCCTATTGCAAGAGCCTTGAAGAAAAGTACTATAAAATCCCCCAAGTACCAAAAAATGATGAGGTCCCATCCACACCATACATCGATCCCTCCACCCTCACATCCACTTCTGTGATGGAGACACCCGCCACTCCTGCCATTCCCACCATCTTTGACATCAAGGTCATCATCCAAGATAACGGTTGTGGAAACTACAAGCTCCCTAATAATTATTTTTTGGTAGGAGAGTTACCACAATCTTCTAGATCATGGGGACGCCCGCAAATAAATGAGGCTTCCACATTCCAAACATATCCTACAGACTATCCTAACTTTACAAGTTGGGGAGATCTTGGCCAAGAGATTATTAAGGCAGATTCATCTCATATGTTATATCAAGATGAGAGACCAACCGTTGATTTACCAATGGATGATAGAAGCAAAGGTCTACAAATGATGCTCGCAATGGGCTATGACAGAAATCAAAGACTTGGGCAAAACGACAATGGGCTTATAATACCTATCATGCCAGAGACGCGACCAATAACAGATCTTGGCCTTGGATGTACCCCTCTGAGTATAACCATACGTGGCCAAAGTCCTCCAGTTAGAAGGGTTAATAATCCTCCTCAGCCAACCCCAACATAATTACGCCTACCAGTATCTACAGGCCGTGTCATAGATAAATTTACATTTGATATAACCAACATCTATAGTAGTAGCGATGACGAGGATACCATGACCAACTTACCTAGGTTATTTGAGGATACCACTCTTTTCATGATTAGTACCCTATCTTTCGAATCCAACCATCAAAATCATGACATCCGCCTAGTCTATCCCCAACTCATCGACTACGACCAACGAGGACCACCAGTTCTTGATACATTCAAAAATTATGAAGCACTCTCGGAATTCATGGGACTAAGGGATAAAATTCCATGTGGGGATCACAAAGTAGGGTTTATAATTGAGCTAGACACACATGCTTATTATGGGGAAATGATTGAATCCCTCAGTCTCAAAAATTAAAAACTAAGAATAATATCTAAGTCCTTGAGTGAAAACCACACTGTGGAATCATTATTGTCAGAGGAACAAGAGCTCCTAGCAGCCTTCCTAAGAGAAAGATAGATAAAATTTGCATGGAGCTATGCTGACATGCCTGGACTTGATCCAAAGGTCATGGTACACCACTTAGCAGTATATCCAGAAGCAAAGCCTGTTAAGAAAAAACTTCAAAAAATGCACCCTCAGATCGCCCTATTAGTCAAAATGGAGCTAAAAAAGCTATTAGATGTAGGATTCATCCGACCAATAGATTATCCAGAATGGGTATCAAACTTGGTACCTGTTTCAAAACCCGATGGGGGCATTAGAATCTGAACAAACTTCAGAGACTTGAACAAGGCATGTCCAAAGGATGACTTTCCGCTTCCAAACATTGATATGATTGTTGACATGACAGCTGGACATGAAATGTTATCACTAATGGATGGATTCTCAGGGTACAATCAGATCATGATAGCTAAAGAGGACCAACATAAAATGACTTTCACTTGTCCGTGGGGGACCTATTGCTGGAACATGATGCCATTCGGCTTAAAGAACGTAGGAGAAACATATCAAAGGGCTATGACATTAATATTCCATGACATGATTCATAAGAAAGTTGAAGATTATGTTGATGATATCCTAGCCAAATCAAAAAAGAGAAAAAGATCACATAACAACCTTAGGTGCCATCTTTGACAGATTGGAGGAGTACAAAGTCAGATTAAACCCAAAGAAGTGTGTCTTTGGTGTACAATCAAGAAATTTGTTGGGATATATAGTGTCAATTAGGGGTATCGAGGTAGATCCAGCAAAGGTAAAATCAATCCTCGATATGGAGGCACCAAAAATATTAAAGCAATTGAGAGGTCTCCAAGGTAGGCTCCAATCCATTCGAAGATTCATAGCACAACTAGCGGACAAACATAACCCATACTCTCACCTACTCTACAAGGGAGTAGCGTACAAATAGGATAGCAAGTGTGAAGAGGCATTCAACAAAATCAAAGAATATCTACTGACACCACCAGTCTTAATGCCACCAATCCCAAGAAAACCATTGATTCTATACGTGTCAGCAACAACAACAGCCCTTGGAGCTCTCCTAGCTCAGCATGACGAAAATGGAACAAAAAGGGCTATCTATTATATCAGTAGAACAATGGTTGGCCATGAGCTAAACTATTCATTCATTGAGAAAGCATGCCTCACAATAGTGTTTGCATCACAGAAATTCAAACACTACATGTTGGCACACAAAATAAAACTCATTGCCAAAATCGACCCTCTCAAGTACTTACTATCAAAGGTAATGCTCATTAGAAGAATGGCTAAATGGGTGATGATACTGTCAGAATACGACATTGAATATGTAGAGAGGAAGGATATCAGAGGCCAAGTCATCGCAGATAAACTTGTAGAAGCACCAATCTATTCAGAGAACCCTCTCGTCTCAGAGTTTCCCGATGAATCTATTTTTAATCTCAACGTAGTTGACCAATGGAAACTCTACTTTGATGGCTCATACACACCGCATGGATCAGGATCTAGTGTCCTCTTCATCACCCCACAAGGGGATTGCATACCAAGGTCCTACAAACTAGCATTTCCCCGCACCAATAGCATAGCAGAATATGAGGCTTTAACCATAGGTTTTAGAATAGCAGTGCAATGAAACATTATAACTCTCAAAGAATACGAAGACTCTCAATTGATAACAAATCAAGTGAATGATGAATATCAGACCAAGGATGACAAGCTCACTCCATACAAGAAATTGGTGGAGACTCTCAAAGAATCCTTCATCAAAATAACATTTGAGCAGATTCCTAGAACCAAAAACAGAGCAGCAAACACCATGGCAACAATTGGATCCTTGCTGGACATCCCCCACAACGATCCAAAATATGAATTCCTGATTGAGCAGCTTCTCGTGCTTGCATTCGAGGTACCAAAATTAGAATATGTGTGTGAAATTGTTGGTCCCGACGATCCTTGGTATCACGACATCTACACATAACTTTGAATAGGAGTCATACCCACCAACCTACCCTCAAACCTAAAATGAACCTTTGTCAAAAAGGAATCCAGATTTGTCATCCTAGGAGATACCCTATATCATAAGAGCATAGAAGGAACCCTACTGCGTAGCTTAAATGCTGAGGAGGCATTAACCACTCTAACTGAAGTACATAATGATATCTATGGTTCACACTTGAGTGGAATAACCATAGCGAAGAAACTTCTGAGGATGGGGTATTATTGGCCCGCAATGGAACGAGAAGCACATGACCATGCTAGAAGGTGTCTACAATGTCAACAACATGGGGACCTCATCCATGCTCCAGCTTAAGAGCTTCATCCTATTGTCACACCATGGCCCTTTTCGCAGTGGGGACTTGATCTCATCAAAAAAATCACACCCACCTCATCTAACGACCACAAATTCATCATAACCGCAATGAAGTACTTTACTAAGTGGGTGGAAGCCATACCCATGACGTATATAACAGGGAAGCATATTTCAAAGTTCATCCTAAACTATCTCATTTTCCGCTATGGTGTTCCACAAGCTATTATCTCAAATAATGGGACACCATTTAAGAATCAGGAGGTTCGTGACTTATGCAAAAAATTCAAAATCCAACATTGCTTCTCCACCCCATACTATCCCCAAGGCAATGGCCAAGTAGAAGCTACAAACAAAACCATTATGAAAATTCTAAAGAAAATAGTCAATGACGCAGGTCGTGACTAACATCTGCAGCTTAACCCCGCCCTTTGGGCCTATCGAACCAGCATCTGCACACCCACCGACGCCACCCCTTTCTCATTGGTCTATGGATCAGAAGCAATAATCCCCATTGAGATCGAGCTCCCATCACTCAGGATATCAATGTAGAACCTCATCACAGATGAAGAATACCGAGTGTCAAGATTAAATGAGATGGAGCTACTGGATGAGCGACGTATAGATGCTTTGAATCATTTGCAAGTCTATCAAAATAGACTCAAACTAAGCTACAATAAGAAAATCAGAAGTAAGACATTCCATGTCAGAGAACTGGTATTAAAGGAGAATTAGAAGAATGTCCCAAACCCAAGTAGCAAAGGAAAATTTGAACCTAATTGGTTGGGACCATTCGTTATCACAACAAGTTACAAGTCAGGGGCATATCAGTTATCAACACCCAAAGGGGAACCTCTGCAAGATCCCATGAATAGCTCCCACCTCAAAAAGTTCTATGCCTAAATCCTTCAAGGTATAGAACCAAAAAAAAAAATGGATTGAAAACAATAAAGAAAAAAATCGTCCTCTAGTGAAAACCACTTCGGTGGCGCTTTGGGCAGGTACCTTGGTGAAAACCTAGCAAACAGGCGCCTTGCGTAAATAAGCACTTTCCATCCATCAGGATCTTTATGTCTTGTTTTGCATCATCCATCTCATTCGGATTTCCATCCATCGCTCATCCACCCGCATCTACACCATAGCTTGGTCCTGTTTTCGTATCATGATCCCTCCTAGTACTACTCGGCCCATCCCCAAGGTCAGTTTGTCCCGCCTTTATCAGAGTATTCTATTGCATCACGCTGGGGGCTTGTCATCATTGGATCAGATTCATGTATGTTCTTAAGTTTCTAACATCAGAAAATCCAAAAACATCAAAAAAAATCAAAAAACATTTAAAACATATCAAAATCCCAAAAACATTCAAAAATCATCAAAAGTAAAAAACAAGGCCGTCTTTTCAAACTAAGTTGTCTCTAAGCTTGAACATAGGCAAGGTTGATCTCTGATTATCCCCCGAGACACTTAGGTCAGTCCTATAGGAGTCTGTCATAATAAACTGACATCTCATCACGTATGTCATCATCTGTAAATCAGTCAACTCGTCAGTTGAACTACATGGTCTCTGCGTGTATAACGTAGGCAAGGACAATCTTTTGATAAGCCCCCGAGGACCCTAGTAGGTTATTCTCTTGGTCAAAATCTCGAAAAACCCCAAAACATTTGGAAAATAAAAATAAAATCAAAACATTTGAAAATTTCAAAAAATACCAAAAAAAGCCTCAAAACATCTCAAAAAGATCAAAAAATCCAAATATTTGAAAAAATCCATCCATCTCATCTTGCTTGCACTTGCAATAACACCATCCATAATAAATTGATCGTCATCCTCAACCTTTGGTGAAACAATTAGAAACAAGTCTAGCAGGTGAAAAGTGAAAACTCAAAAACGTCAAGTCAGTGCGTAAACAAGTTGGTCAACTCTTTGTGTTGATAACATATCATCCATTTGGTCCCATATCAATCATCATTTAGAACACTTTGGATAAACGAAATGACGTGCTGCCATCCACTAACATGTCCTAAGATGAATCCTTCCTACAATGGGCATTATCTTTTGGCAATAAGTTTCGGTTCTTATCCTTAGAAAACACATCCTCTTTTCGTTAGTGGTATTGAAGAGCATCAGCTTGTTTTTTTACTTTGTCTTTATCTTTTGACTTATCTTATTGCGCTCATTCCAAGGACTTCTCGATGATATCCGAACAAGAGGATTTAGAGAAATAGGAATGGGGCAACAATCATTATCTTTTGTCTGCTATGCTTGTTGGATGTTCTTGTAATATAACCTTGGCGAATACTTGCTTTGTTAGGTATGAATGGAGGAGGTTTTGGAAATCTTTTTGACTATTGCATCGATAGGTTTACCTTTCCGCGTTTTGGTCCGAGGTGTTTGAAACTTCTAAAGTGCATCCTAGCAAGGTTTCCGTATGTCAGGTGTGAACAAGGATACTCCTATCTGCTTGTCAAGTCAAAGTCTATCACACTAGGTACAACGCCATCCTGGTTTTCTATACCTTGATGCATTGTACCACATGCGTTATCAAACATAAGGAAATTGGCCCTTTGAAAATCCCAACTCCTCGGCAAGTAATCATCAACATCATCATTTGCATTATTTATCATCTTGTGTCTCGTTGAAATGACTTATTTTCTTTCATCCCTTCTTGCTTATCATGCTAACAAGGTACTATGACAATTGATCATCACCATCATCATCACCATCGTCATTGATCTGACATCCACAAATCATTAGCATATTGCATCAACATATCATATAGGAAACATACGCATTGCATTTCCACCATATTATAAAAGTGCATCCATTTTATTACATTTGCATCCATTGCATGGAATCACATTGCATAAATCATCACATAACATTCATTTGCATAAGCATTTCATAATCATTTCACCATTATCACATAATGCATAATCATACACAATATGTATATAAGTATTATAAATAATTCATTGGAATACATACTTACATGGCATCATAAAGTCATCTCACACATTACGTTCATTTTTGCATAAAACATCATCAAATCATTACATATCATTACATCATATTAAATGCATTACATACATCACCATTTAATATGTTTAGGATAATAACATTTGTTATTCTAAGCATCTTAAAAAACCATCTCATTTGCATTACATAAAACCATCTCATTCACATCATATCACACCCATCACATTCACATTACATCATCCATTTCATTTTATAAATAACATCATAAACCATTCATTGATCATTCCACATAAGCATAAACATACAAAATTCATTACATACACAATGTATATGCATCCATAATCATTTCATTTATAAACATAAGTCACATATCATTCCGCATGTACACCATAGATCATATCATTTTGCATATTACAATCCATATCACATATCACATCATCATTTGCATCAACATAAATAGATCATCATATAGACAACATCATTGCACATCACATAAATACATCTGCATCTCATAAGGCGGCATAATATAGATCTGTTAGTCATAATCATAATGCATACATCATCGGAAATAAATGCATCCATAAATCCATCATATACCATCAAATAGCATCATAGAAGCATCATATAACATCATTGCACAACATATATAGAAGTAGAACCATACATGCATAAATAAAGAGTACACATCATATCTCATCAAAATCATCATCGACTCATATATATATATATCATCAATAACGCAATTGTCATAGTACAAAGAATAAATAGGATCACTGTACATGTATGTCAATCAGTACAAAAGGCCCATAGGGTTATCAAAAAGGAGCCCATAAGGCACACAAAGTATCATAGCATCCCGATCATGCTTTGTCCCCATGAATGCTGCCCTCGCCTGTCACTGTGACCCTCTGCTGGTCTGTAGCTGGTCTGCTGTGAGTACTCTGGGACTCATCCTCCTCTGGGTATGACCTCATGATAATGCCTCCGGTAGTACTCGACCTCTTAGATGACATCCCTGTATGACCGCATAGACATTGTTCCCTGGGAAGAGGAGGCTACCATGCTCTCTAGCTATTGTCTCCTGCCTAGCTCTGTGGCTACCTGTAGCTCTGCAGCCTGTCTCTACTGAATGACCTGATCCCTCTCAACCCTCATCTGCTCTCTCTCAGCTCGGGCCTGATCCCTCTCTCCTGTCAAGGTCTACACCTGGGCTTGCAACTGCACAATCAGCACATCCCGAGGATCCACCTACCCTACTAGCTGTGCTTGTGGCTGTACCTGTGGTTGTACCTGAGGTTGCACCTGAGGTTGATCCTCGCCCCATGGTGGTACACCTGGTGGCAGTTGCTATTGGTCTAGCACCAGTACATTGCCCTACCCTGGCTGAACTGGAGGCACAACTGACTACTCCTGTTGAGCATCACCCCTCCGTCCTCGTCCTCCCCCTCTGCCTCTAACTCTCCGCTAATCTGGGACTACACCTAGAATGGTCAATCGAAGTGGAGGTCGGAAACAATCCCTGTAGGCCTATGTAGTGCCTGGATCTGCAGGCCCCTAATTGTAAGCCCACGGTTGAGCTACCAACTTCCTGAAGCTGTCGACTGCCTCCGAAGTAGGAATATACCACCCCCATGAAACCTGTGTCATGGTGCGGGCGAAGACAACTACATAATCATCATCAGGGCAATCCTGTGGCTCATTGAACTGATGTTGCACGCGCCTGGGCAAGTACCTCTCAATCATGGTGTGCTCCCGCCCCTGCATAAAACGATCCTAGCGGCAATAGAACATTTGATCAACATCGTCGACCCATCTGGGCCGACCAAGGTATGGTCGCTAGGTGAAAACCTGCATCTCGTCAAGAACCCTCCTCTAGTAGGGGATCCTGTGCTCGCCGATGTGTGTAAACGACACACCACCTCTATATCGCCACACAAGGGGATCGTCTGGCATCATCGGAACTGAAACGACATGCGGCCAAAGCACAACAATGTGCTCCCATGCCCAAACGTGAAGAAGGGTCACCCCTGCTCCGAGTGCTCTGCCATCCATGTACACGTACTCATGGAGATCTCTGTATAAAGAAGCTAGCAGCACTGGCCCCCAAGCAAAATGAACCATCCTGTCTCGAACCATCCGCTCCTAGCAATATCCACAGCTAGGACTGAAGTATCACCCTCATCTGTCAGGGGCAACAAGACCTGAAATAATGGATGCAATCACCCAGCGGTAGGGAGGTGCTAGGATCTTGTGCCACTCGAGTTCTATTTGCCCCTCACAAAAGACAATCTCGTATGTGGTGAGGACTCTATAGCAGGCCTCGCGCCCCTCGTCCATGTCAAAAATCATCTGGCGACCATGAATTGACAATCTCAAAATACGCCAAACATCCTTTAAGGTGATGGTGGCCTCGCCAGTGGGAAGATGAAATGAAGAGGTTTTGCTATGCCATCTCTCGGCCAGCGCTGATAGCATCCCTAGGTGAGTGCGAATGGGTGTTGCATATGCAATGTACCATAACCTCGCAATCCAGAGTCAATCCTGGTCCCTGTCGCTCAGGTCCCGCAAATAGCTAGCCAAATCCTGTGACCTGTGCTCTCAAGAGTAGAGCTCCCTCGCCGCGTCCTGCATCAAGGAAGGTCACCATATTAATTTTTTTGAAAAATTCTTCATTGCACGTTCAAAAAACTTCTCCAGCAGTGCAACCCATGAAGGCGTCGCAGTTTGATTTCTAATCAAACTCCGATGCTAGGGCTTAAAAGAGAAAAATTGCACCGCTGCGGTGCACTTTCTCATCTAGTGGTGTACTTTGGGCAGAATTGGGACCACCGCGTCGCACTTTTCAAATCCCCCCGCTAGCCCCGAGCTCAACGTCAGAGTTTTCAAACTCTTAACTGCATCGTCGCGACACTATTTAACACCGAGTGGCACAGTTTGATTTCTGAGCGGTGCTATATAGCGCCATTGCAGACTGACCGACCTTTAAAAGCATTAAATGAAGGCAATAAATGAAAAATGAAGCTCAAGTAAGGGTCACTTACCGGTGCCCCGATGCCAGGTGGCCGCTGGTACGTCTGGACTCAATTAGAAATGTGTATGGGAGGCTATCGTGTCGCCATATCATCAGGAGGTCAGAGCTCAAATCTCGAGGTTGCAATTGGAAGTGTTTGAAAATGACTTGAAAGTGACCCCTTGGGCCTCTTTTAAGCTTGAAAATTAGGGTTTTTTTCACCCTAATCGGCTATCCTGCTGGGTTTTGGACCCCTGAACCTATTTCTATCTAGTTGAGGCCTATTTTATATCGTTTTATTGTGTTTAGACACGTTTTTGGCCCCCTGGAGCCTTTTCGGACCTGTCGGGCACTTTGTCCTCTTTTTTCGTGAGATCACCCAAAAATTAAAATTTTTGTCCAATCTCTCAAGGGGGCATTATATTGGCATGTTTTCTCTAGCCAGGCAGCAGTGGGGTAATATTTTTGAATAACGATTTTTTTTAACTTTGATCGAGATCATCTATTCTTTGAACCAACGCAACAAGTGCATTGCTTCAAAGAGGGGCAAAATGTAGACACGTAAAATATACTGATTGACATTGTGCATCTGATCCTGACTACTAACATTGTTTCATCCTGAATCATCCCTCGGTCTAACCATTTAATTAAATCTCCTTATCTGATTAAATTCATCAATATTCCTCCCTTAATTAAATAAACCAGTTATTAAATTAAGTCTCTCTCTTCTCTTAATTAAATCAATCAATTTGATCTAATTATCCCTATTTAATTAAATAATTAATTTTATTTGATTAAATCTCTAAAGTCTATCCATTAATTTAAATAAATTAAAACGTTATTTGATTTAATCTAACACCATCTCTTTTAATTAAATAAATCAAAATCCTTATTTAATTATTCTCTTATCATATTCTTCTCTTATTTGATTTAAATAAATCCATAAATTTGAGTCAAATAGGTCACATAATCTAATCTCCTATTAAATTAATTAACCCTTGATTAATTTAATTATAATTATATCCCATCCTCTAGATTTTGCAAGTTGCACATGAAAATAGATTTAATTCATTTATTAAATCTCTATTTTCCTCACAAGGCATCTTTGGAATATTCCCTCAAATTTGAATTCAAAAATTCCAAGTCAACATGTACATCCAACAAGGCAATAAATTCATCTTACATGTCCTTTTCCTTAAGCCAAGTGGCATTTATTGCATTTTCCCTTCCCTCTTGCAAGTCATCAAAAGAATATCAAGCTACACAAGAAGATGATTAGATGCCCAAAAGTCATCAAAAGAAAATGTGTGATCCCCCATGTAATTTTTTTTTGGAAAACCAAATGATGAAGGGAAATGTAAAAAAAATTACTTGAAGCATATTTTTATACCTTATGCAATTGTTGATGTAGAGAGAAAAATTGCCCAAGAGCAAAGCGGATTCACCCAAACAATCACAAATTTTCCCAAGTGTGTAGTCACCCAAGAACAAGGCGGATCCACCCAACTAGAAGAAAAAATGCCTGAGTAGGAGCACAATCACCTCTATAGAAGTAGAATTTCCTCTATAGAAGAAAAATTTCCTTTGTGGGTGGGAGGTCGAAGTACAATCACCTATGTAGGAGTGGAACTAATTGTTTATAGAACATATCTACCCAAGTGAGTGTACAATCACCTCGACACTAAACCTATAGACGTAAACAACCAAAACAAGCCAAATTTTGTTAGCAGACTTGTGACATGGGTCCCACTGGGTGTGTTAGAAATGTGTGCAAGAAAAATATGTTCAAGTGAATGATTTAAGCAATAAAAACTAAAAAAACACAAGAAAGCAAACACTTAAGATTAGGCTAAGAAAGCTCAAGCAAACATAGAATCAAACAAAAATGAACTATGTCAAGCCTCTCATTGAGTAGATTTACCCAAGATTATCGATTTGGATGTGTGCTGATAGAATTTTGGCAGCATAACAACGCTCCAAGTGAAAATGAGTGAGAGACTTGATGAAATGGTTAAGAGTTGGATATATATATTTTAGGATTTAAGATGGAGGGTTGACATTGCTTGATGAAGATCAAGGGTTGAGAAGGATTCAAATCTCTCAAGCCACAAGATTGTGTCAAGTGGCACAATGAGAGGGCTTGAGAGAGAGATGATACTATGATGGGATAGGGCCCATGTGAAATGGAACTAAGGCCATGTCACATGTACAAAGGGCCATGTGTTTGATGTGATGGGGAGGGTTGATCCACTTAATCATGGATTAAGTGTGTGCAAATGATTAGAGGTAGATGAGGTAAAGATTAGGATTATGATTAGATGGAAAGTGGGAGATTTGGAGGATGAGACAAGATGTGAGAAGAAAATAGAAATTAAATAATTAGATTTAATCCCTATTTGGAGGAAAGAGTATTTGGGGATTAAATAAAATAAATAAGGGTATTTTATTCAATTTAATGGATGAATGGGATGGGGATAAATAATTAAAGGTAATTATTTATTTTAGGCTAGGATATAGGGATAATAGAAGAAATAGATTAAGATGAAGGTTAAGATAATTGAATATTAATTAAATAATAGGGTATTATTCAATTAATATAAAGGACAGGAAATCAGTCAAATAAAGAGCTAAATTGATCAAATATGGTCAATTTTAGGTGTCTACAAGTTGAAAAATATGTTTTGTACTTCTATGTTGGAGGATAAAATGCCATATAAAATGTGGAAAAGTGAAAAACCTTTTGTAACACATTTGAGGATATTTAGTTGTGAGATATTAGTTTTGTGTCAAAGGATAATTTATCTAAGTTGGATTAAAAAGTAAAGAAATGTGTTTTCATTGGGTATGATGCAAACATAAAAGGTTACAATCTTTGGAATCCCAAGACATTACAGTTTCTCCATTCTAGAGATGTCACTTTCAAAGAGCTTAGAGTTGTATCAAGGGAGGAACAATCAAAGGATCTAGACAATTCAAAGGTGCATTTTGAACATTAGTTAGAGTAATTAAATGCATCCAAAGATGAAAAATTAAGTAGACACAATATTTTGGATGGAGATGGGGAAAACACATATAAGATCATATTTAAAGAAGAAAAGGGTACAAACACAATAAAAATTATTTATTGACAGTTGTGAGAAGGTCTACAAGGCAACAAAGTTTACCTAGTAGGTACATTCTACCTAATTTTCATTGTACTTTGTTTTCTAGCATGTACTAATAGAAAATCTCACTTCTAAAGAGAAAAATTATTTGAAGAATATCATGGAAGATGAGGTGTTGACATTAAATTAGTGTAAGACTTGGAACTTAGTGGGTCTACCTAAATGTAGGAAACCTATAGGCTAAAATGGATCACTTGAGTGGTACAAGATTTGTTTGATTGTAAATGTAACTTAATATAAAACTACATTAAACTAAAAAAATCTAAAATTAATACATAAAATTTAATAATAAATATTTAACATAAACAAGCCATGACTGATTCACACATTTCCTCCTTTTAAAATACTAAATACCCTACCATTATTATTTTATTTATACTTTTATTATCAATATTAAACTCAACTAATTTATACTAATTTAAATCAAATCTACTTAATTAATTGTATGTTTAAATTTTAAAAAAATGAGAAGCATATGCCTCAATAAAATACAATGTATTAGCTAACAAGGTCGTTTTCAATGGTTGTTGAGGATAAATTAAACACCATTATTATAAAGTAGGTCGAATATGAGCTCATTTTAATAATTTGGTCAAAGTGTTTTGATTTCAATATTCTTATACCTAAGTAAGTATTGTTGACCCAAGCAAAACTAAACTTTACAAGTGGAATGCCATAAATATCTGATTTGGTTGGTGAGATGATAGAAATTATAAATGGTTGGTGGACTCACTAACAACTAAGTCAAAACACACATGTAATGATTGTTGGTATGAGGAAAGTCCTACTTTTTGTTTGTATTGTTATGTTTTATAATAATGTTTTAATAAAGTTTTCTTCAATAAAATTCAAATGAGAAAGGAAATGAAATTAAATGAAAATAATAAGCAATGCAATTTAATTAAGGTTGTTGTAGGTTATCTAATAGATATCAGAAAATAAATAAATATAAATAATTAAATTTTGTTTTGATTGTAATTTAAAATTATTATTTTTTGGACGTATTAAAAGTATAATGATGAATTTTAAATTGGGTTGTTTTTAAAATTAGGGTTATATTTACAAATGTGAAAGGGGATTAGATCATACTTACAATCTAATTTTATATATGGGTTTGAGCTATACATGTAGAAATGATCTAGACAAAATTTGTCAACGAGAATGTGTTCGTCTTATTGTGTATAACATGTGTCTTGGTGAAGTGGTGCCTACAAAAAATATTTAGGATTTTTCTAGATAAGGAATATTCAACTTTGTTCAAACCCTTTGATGGATCAATTTAATGGCTTGGAATAAATATTGAAGACAATAGCTAATCATGCATACTGTGCCCTAGATATTACCATAAGAAACTAGTTGAAGTAGGAAACTATCTAAAGAAATGATAGGTACTAGTTGGAGCAACAAAAGTAGTGCAATACCATCTAAAAATTGTATTTCCCATAAGGTAGTCACTATAACCACACTCAAGAAATGAACATTAATGACCTTGTACGTCCTTCCAACTGATTACATGTAAAGAGTGAAATTGATTTGAAGAGTAGAAAAATGTAAAATGACTAACCTTGCAAATCTCAATAATCGTAGAGGAGAGTAAGGATATCATCATGCAGCAATATGAAGACATTATGATATACTCATGAAATAACATATAATGGTAGGAAGCAAGTTGCCCCTAATACCACCCCAAGTAGGGATATAAATCAAGGGGAAGTAGCCATGAATTCTTAGATAAAATTTATAAACATAGATAAGTGTGAGATCATCATTGTAAGAATTAGGAAAAATATAATTATCATGGAATGTTAGCATAAGATCCAAACATTGTTAGCATAAACATGAATAACAAGATTTAACATAAAAGGATAAGATGTAAGCATGGTAATGAATATCATATAGTCATCATAAGAAGAGAACATGTTAGTGTAACATGGTATCAAGAATGCTAACCATCATCATTAGAATCATATGGGAAATCATGTAAGTGTATCATCATCATAGTTAAAATTTAGTAAATATCGTAAAAGATATACCTCACAAGTAAGAGATACCATATAAATAAGATAATTTATATGGATAGAGCATGGAAGATTCATGACTCAATGATTGATAAATTTATCATTCAATAGACCATCTTCTTCAACATTATGTTTCTTGTTACTACCCTAATGTAGATTATCTTCATCATGATATGAAATTATACTCTTAGTAAAGATGTTTGAAAGAAGTGTAATCAGTATTATGCAATTCTTTAATAGTTACTCTTATTTTTATGATGGAGGCTCCATATATGTAACTTATGTGTTTCCATATGGTTGGATTTTTTCTTTTGCATCCATGTAATGGAAAATCTATATTAAATAAGGCATTAAGATATGCAAATCTTACTTTTTTTCTTCTTGAATTATATTAACATGTGGTATACTATGAACAACATGTTAATCATTACTTCACTCTTCTAAACCATTTTATACATGGTTTGTTCATTTCTTTCCCATTTTTTATGTTATCGTTTATGGAGGTTTCGATTTACGCTCATTTGAAGAACAAGAGGGCTCTCGTCCTCCATGAAGGTCTTATTTTATTAATCATGGAGCATGTTAAGACTCTTCTTCCTACCTCTACCATTAAGGGTAAGGAGAAGACTTTGAGTGATGTTTTTGGGTTGTCGAGCTCAAATTCTAGTATGGATGATGAGGAGTAATGGAATGAAGAGGATGAGGATGTGTCTCTAGCTCTTGTGACTACTTCTTCGAAGAAGAGAAAGTTGGCTAGTTCTAAGAGTAACAGGGTAGCCAAACACCTTGTTCTTTCTGACAATGAGGACATGGAACTGGGCTCAAATGGTTCTCCTTCAAAGACTAAGGAGGTGGCTATTGGTCACGGTGTTGTTGTTGGTGGTAATGAGGTGGGGTCACAGGATAATGTTTTGGGTTTGGAGGACAAGGAGAAGTAGAGGAGGTTGTCTAAGCCTATTTCCAACCTGAAGAACAAGGTTGTCAGCAAAGGACCCCAATGTGTCTTGTGAAGGCAACAATTATGGTGAAAAGGTGGTGGCTATTGAGGATTCCTTGTTGCAGGAATTGCCCAATGTGGAGCCGGATGAGGAGAATAAGGTTCTTGATGAGGAGAATTCTAAGAAGAAGAGAGCTAAACATGAGCCTTTGAAGGTAAATCCCCTCTTTGAGGACTTTTCTTACCTTGATGATGATTCTACCTCTATGTTTGATTTGCTAGAAATGGCTAGGGTTGGGGCCACTGGAACTTTTAAGTTAGCTATGTGGAATCTTCAAGAGTTTAATAAGATTAACATTAAAATTAGAGGTTTGAAGGAGAATCTGAAGAATGTTTTGAAGGGTTCGGTGTCAAATTCTAATTGACAGAATAGTGGACCTTGAGGTTTCTTTCCATGATTTCAAATCTCTATGTGAAAATAGATTGGCTTCTTTGGAAGCCAACGTTCTGGGAATGAATACAGATATAAAAAAGCTTCTTTAGGCATGTCACATCTTTGTGAAGAATAGTGCAAACTCTTTGGAAGTCCTCTTTAGAAAGATAAGTGAGCTCAGGGAGGATTAAGTTTATTTTTCTGATTTAATGGAGAAAGAGCACTCGGGTAAATGCAAAGGTAAAAAAGATGCTAAAGATGATGATAAGGGCCCTACTTGGTGCAGGTGCACCTTTGCAAGAACATGCCTCCATGAGGAAAATTTAGGATTTTTAGTTTGTAAAGGTATTCTCATGATGTAATAAGGCTTAGATAGCCATTTTGAGGTTCTAGTAGTCTTAGATAGCTATTTTAGGCATAGAATGCAAAGTTGCTAAATATTGACAAAAGTTTTCAAGGAATATTGTAAAAAAAATGCAAAAGTTGTAAAGGCATGGAATGCCAAGGGAAAAGGTAGTTGTAAGGTTGTTTTAGTCATTATAGGAAGTTTAAATGGTTGGGTATATGTTTTAAAAGGTGAGATACATTGTTGTAGTTGGTTGTTGAAGTGTTTGGAAGGAGAATTCTAATAGAAAATCACTGTTTTGTTGCAAATTTCTATAAACTTCTTCTTTACCCGCTTGTGTATGGGTCTGTACAATAGGGTTTTGTCTTGAAATGTTTTGAATCTATTAGAGGAAAGTGTTAGCTTTGTTTTGAAATAATTATTGAGATATTTTATTGTGAATTAAGCCATTTCAAGGGGGGTTTACTATTGACAGGTTTGAAATAGGGGCATAAGGGTTTGAAGTTCAAAATGTGTTGAAAAGGCCATTTCTCCTTCTGTATGGGCTATATCTCAAAGGAATGGGCCTATGTAGATTATGTGTAGGTGTAGGAATAAGTTTTGTGGTGAAAAATATATTAGAGAGGCTTGGTAACGCTGCCCCTATAGTAAAACTTAGTTTTTTGTGCCTTTTGAGCAAGGCTAGTGAGAGTGAATTGAGGAAAAGGGTACAAAACTTAATAAAACCTAATGAAATATGTGTGAGGAGATGTGTAGTGATATTTTTTGAAGGTCTGAGAGGTCAAATGTGAAAAAGAGTGAGAAACCCTAGTTGTGAAGGGTGAAAACTAGTGGAAAAAGTGAGGTCTGGGTAGGAAGTGTGTAGAGATCTTTGGGGCAGCACCATTTGAGGATGGAATGAGCATGTGTAGGCATAAATAAATTTGATTGAAGTGGTTTCAAGATTGTGAGTCGTCAGGGCATGGGATTTTCAATAACCCCTAACAATTTGTAAAGAAAAGGAGGTTTTGTGTAAATGAGCCTAGGTGAGCGTGTGGAGACCTAAAACTTGAATATTCTGAGGTTTTTTTGGCTAGTTATTGACTGTCAAGAGGTTTCAAAGTTTGGATGTGATATTTGAGATGAGTCTCTTTGGAAAAAAGGCCTAATTGAGGGTTGGTTTAGCGTAAAAGACCAAATTTGAGATAGTTGTTCCAAAAGAGTTGGAGGTGAGTTTGAGATATGTGAAAGTAGGCCTTAATGGGTGCTTAGTTTGATGTTTTGTGGAAAAGGTTTTTTGGAGGATTTGAAAGTTTTGTCAAGGAAAGTGGGTTGGCTGACTTAGTAGGAAGACCTAGTAAAAGAGTGAAATTCAAGCCAAGAGTTGGATTTGTGAAAGAAAAGTGGATGGAAACTCTTTGAATGGTGAGACTAAGTTTTTTGACTGCCCTGCATTACATCACTATTGTTAGCCAACACCTCAAGTAGTTTGAATTAGTGTTTGGTCTTCTTCTTAGTCGATGTCTGTTTCCTATTGGGTGTCAGTTTATTTCCTATTGTTTTGTTGTTTTGTTGTTGTCGAGTGTTGTTGTTAGATTTTTGTCTTATCTTTCATTTAGCACCCTTTTTTGTCATGTTTTTTGGCTTTTGGGATGCTATTGGTGTCATTCTAAAGTACTTTTTTAGTAGTACTTTGTATCTTTTGTTGTAAAGGGTTTTGGTTCCCTTCAAAACCTATTTTTCCCATATAATCAAAACATGTTAATCATCAAAGGATCCCTAATATATAATTTTATGTCAATAGCCCCATTATGTACATGATCATGAATATCTTAAACTTGTAACATTCTTGATTTGATAAGATCTTGAATTGTAGTTTGAGTTTAACACATCTATCCCTAGACTGATCATATTGTAAGGAAGCTAAGGTAGAGGAACAACTTCCTGTACACTAATCTTGAAAGGAGGGTTATGCAAAAAAATTCAGATCTGAACAATTACAAAAAACTTAAAAAAATATATATAAAAATAAAATTCATACCAAAACACAGTGATTTACATGAGGAAAACCCTTTTGGGAGAAAAACCCCACACTCCAAAATTCGCTCAACATATTATTCAAAAATCAACATGATTACAATATACTTGCAGAGCGAGCTTTCTCATAGGAGTATCACCAACCAAAGATCTGGAGACAACTCAACATCTATAATACTCTTACACACAACCTTCATCTCATGCACACAATATACACAAGACACAATACATGAAACTGTCAAACATTATTACAACTTATGATGTCAAAATATATACCACCACATGTAACTCCCCCTTTACAGCTCATTTATGTTTCCAACACATTTTTACATCTCCCATTTCAAGAGACCCAACTTTCCAAGGTAATAACTTTTGATATGGGTGTCTGATTGATGAACCATTTGAATCGTCAAAAATCTCGCAAATCTCTCTATCAATCTATAACCCATTATGTTGGTTATGACTGCTTTTGAGCCTAATAAATGCCTCTAAGTCCTTCAAACTAGACTTTGAAACTTTGAAAATGAAAACTTTAATCTCTCTGAATCCAGACATGATCTTGCAATGAAAATTTACAAGTATGCTTATTTAGCCAATCCAAAGCTTTGAGGAAAATTCTACATCAATTCATGCTCAAATTTAAACTTAATATAAATAATAAATTCATGTGATTTTAAGGTTGAGATATCATTTTCCTAACACATATATGTGATTATAAGTGCAAAAGTAGTTAACCATGTGGGGTGCAAGCTTAGACATGTCCATTGGTTTAACGAGAGGTAAAGAGAAGCTTGTGTTTTAATAGTTATTCAAATATAAATATGGAGGATTATCCAATTTAATGAACACATTAATCTCTATGGATTGATATCTTCATGATGATCCTTGTTATAAGAAATAAGAGGTGTATTCTCATTGATTCCATTTCTCACATTTGATTTTATCGAACCTCCTCAGGATGACAAGAAGTGCTAAAATCATAATGATGTAAAGATTTATCTTCTAATAAATCATATACATATTTGTACATAGTAACACAAATGTAAAAATAAATGATAATGCTTTCAATACACTTGGATTTTAGAAGTGGGAGTAAACCATCAACAAATAAAATTTGAAACTAAACATCCTCTAATAAGAAACACATGTTAGTAACCAAAATTTTAAATCTTAACATATAATTCTTAATTAGGTCTTGTTATTTTTCATCATTTCATCAAAACTTGTCATAGGCTCAAAATTGTAGTATATTTTTTTTATGAAAAATAAGCCAAATCTCAAAGGAAGTGATAGAATCATTTGAAAATGAACTAAACATATGAATGCATTATTGCTCAAGAGTTTTAGAAATGATATTTCCAACAACTTGTTCTCATGATAAAAATTGAATCATGTATATTGAAAAGACTATAAATGTAGTAGGGGTTCACCTCTACCATCATAATTTGTAAATCATGGTTCCAAATACCTACTTAGAGAAGGATTGATAGTAATTCTATATTCCAATAGATTACACAATATCTCATTAGTACACACTTTCTTTCAAATCTATATGCATAATCATCAATATGATTGCCTAAGTGGTCCAATATACTCTTGATGGAATGCAAAAGGTCATTCTCAACATGCCGCACATCCATATATGTATGCAAATAATGTGTGAGGGTGGATGAAGATATAGTATCAATAGGTGGCCCTCTATCTACACATATACCAACTAGAAATTTAAAGAGATCTTATTTTGTTCTTCATCTCTATACATGTCTAAGCCATGTATAAGATGGGGTGTAAAATAACATTATTCGCAATTAGTCAAAGATTTATTGTAGGTAAGAATAAAGTATCCAAATAAAAACCCCCATTGGCATAAAAAATATCTATAGGACCCCAAGAAAGGGACACTAGAGTGTGCATAAAAAATACCATTAAATAAAACCATCATACTCATCACTAGAAGATAAAGAACCATCACTCTACTACTCACTAAATATATCATTAGTAGATTGTTAGCTACAAGATATAGAACATGGAAATTTATGAGCTACATAGGGGATAATAGCCTCATGTGAAGGTTAACAAGGTATACCATGTAGTGACACATCACTGCTAATAAAAGAAGAACAATCATCATAATTGTCATATCACTTAGATAGTCATTATAGATAGATAGCCCAAAAGAAAATTATTTTGTAGAGGAACATCAAGAGTATAATCATCAAAAAACACAATGGGTATGGTAGAAAGTGCATCATCATCAAATATAGTATGCATATCTATCAAACACATAAAAGTATATTTTTTGAGTAAGAATGAATTAAGAGAGGTATATCAAAGAGATATATTATGACATGTATAAATAATTGGCCCACTAGGTGTAATAACATCACACAAATCAATATTGATAGATGTGTCAAGTGATTATAGGAAGAAGATTTGGAAAAGAAGGTGGGAAAGGTGTCCATAATGAAAGATATAAAATTGAAACACAATGGAGGGTGTTTGGATAAGATCCATAGGTCTAACAAATAATAAAATCACAATAAATCAAAGAATTGAAATTAGAGATGTTAAGAAGGTGCAAACCCTAGAGGGGTTCCATTGTCAAATTCTTTAAATTGTTAAGAAATAAAATAAGTTTCTCTATTAAAATTAGGTTTAATTGATAGAAAAAAATACAACCCAATTAGCCCAAGTTATAATTGTGACAAATCATGGAATATAATTTAGGAAATAGGAAACTAAAAGGATAAAAAGTACTTAGATAATTTTGATAGTTGATAGATAGTTTCTATTATTTTGTTCAAAAAAATTTTTTGTAAGTGAAATGTCTTATTCTCAAATGCATTGGAAGTGGAACATAAAAACATGAATTGGGTCATTATTTGAATTAGGGTCATATACATGAGAGTGTGGAATTAAACTTGATCAAATTCATGAGTGCAAGTCAAAACACTACATGTAAATATGAATTATATGCATAGAAATGACTTGGAAAATTTTATCCTCAAGAAATATTTTTCCTTAGTGTTTTTAAGCTATGTCTAAATGGGGTGATATCAATAGACACCATTTATGAGCTTTCCAAAAATGAAATATTATTCTTTAGTCAAAATCCTAGATGAACTAGTTTAACAACCTAGAACAAATATTGAAGACAACTAGTCATATAGAGTATATCTTAGATCTTGATGTAGACAATAACATAATGATGATGCTTTTGGAATGGTAATCTAAGTAATCATAAAATATTTTGAATGATCCTTTAATGCATAAAATAAATTAGGGTTATTCCTTAAAAAAACTCTAAAGGAAACAAGTGAAATGTTTCACACTTCAAGTTGAAATATAACAAGTTGAAAAAGGAGAAAACATGTTCAAAATTGAATTTGAATTTTATAATTTTGAGGTTCATTTCCATAAATTGTGTAATTAACATGGGCCAATCTTACAAATTATAAATCTAAATCTAGGGTAAAAATGAATAGGTTGAGGATAGAAACAATATTAAGAATTATTTTAGGTAGGATATAATAAGACTTATATTATGTACCTTATTTTAACAAAAACTTATTAATTATACACTTATCATTTAAAAAAAAACAAATAAAAATAAATCCAAATATAGCATTTGGGTAAAAATTGATTATTCTACTACCCTCCCAAACCATTTGCCCATCCTTTTCTCTATTTATGGATCTAAAATAAGTTGTATGGAGTACCAATTACCTTATAGGATTAATGCTTCTCACTTAAAAGTCCTTTCTATGCTGCTACTCTAGTTGGCATTTCAAACTCTATTCCCAAGTTGAATGGTGGGGATTCTTATAGAGAATGGTGGCACTATGCTATTTCTAAGTATGTTGATTTATTATGCTCTTTTGGTAAAAGATTGGATTGGTAAAGAAAACATAAATAAAAATACCATTAAGGGAAGCCGGAACACACCAAAAAATTACTTATTTCCAATCCAAATAATACCAACATTTAAACTTTTATAGCCTCTACAAAGGCTCAACTTTATAAATCGACATGTAAAAGGATAAAGGAGCTAAAATTAGAGGTAGATGATATTGGATTGAGGAGGGTAATAAAGGTTTCGAGTTCTTCTTCAAAATATTAAACTATAAGCATAAAAATGAGTATATTGGAGCAATAAAAGATGAGATTGAGCATCTTCATATGAAGTCAAAAGAGAAAATCTATGTTTCAAAGTTTCTATGAGAATATTTTTAGAGAGGATTCTCATTGGAATGATACTCAATTAATATTGGGAGAGATTATTAAAGATCACATTCCCATGAAGGTGGATTCTAAGTATACTTGATTCTCAGATTGAGAGCTATCTATAGAAGACCTAGAGCATGCAGTGTTCACAATGGCCCTTAATAAAGTCTTGGTTTTGACAATCTCTCAATCAAGTTTTATCAAACAATATGATTGCACATTAAGGATGATTTTTAACTTCTATATTTAGATTCTTTGAACAAGATTCCTTAGGGCTAATACTAATAAAGGGATAATTGAGTTTCTTCCAAAAGGAAAAAATGAGACTTTATCTCTAGATGGTATCCTATCGCTCTTCTTAAAATTTATTATAAAATCATTTCCAAATCCTTAGCTATAAGGATATAAATAATGGTAAAATGGATTTTCAAACCCAAACAAATTAGATTTCTTAGTGGAATATTTATCCTTGATAATTTAATTTTTGCTAGGGAAACTTGTGAATGAGCTCAACAATTAGGATAAAATATGTTGTTGGTTAAGTTGAACTTCAATAAAGCCTATGGTAGAATGTGTTGGATATTTATCCTTAAGATGCTACATTGGTTGGGTTTTGGACCCAAGATTTGTAAGCATGTTCATATGTTATTCAAAGATGACAATACTCAGTTGGTAATTGATCATTATTTTTTTGATCTATTCCCTCTACAATAATCAATCAAGAAAGGGTGTCCATTAGCTCCATTCTTATATGTTCTTACTATTGATGCACTCAGATGCCTATTACAAAAAGACAATCAGATAAATTTGATAAAGGGAATTCTCATTCCCAACAATGTGGTTGTGCTTAATTCTAAATTAAAAAATATTTTGGAGGTCTTAAAATTGTATTGCCCAGCTTTTGGATCAAGTTATCACATCATAAGGCTAATTTTTTATGGTTCAATTTGATCTGTTATCACAATGGATTCCTAAAGAATGGAAAGAGGTTATTTTCCTATCATATTCTATTATTCTTTGAGTTGGAAAGAGGTTATTTTAGGTGTTGGTCTTCATAATAATGTTGTAGTTGATTATGTGAGACAGTTTATTTTTCTTAATAGATGGAAAGGTAGGTGTTTGAAAGTGTTTTCAAACCAATCTATTCACCAAGAGACAAAAAAAGCTATAGTTTTACTTTGATATCTTATTTCAAATTGTCTCTCTTTTTCAACTATAAGAGGTCATCAAGGAACATATCAAGATCAATAATTATTTGGATAATATTTAAATATAAAATTCTATAGCACTACAAAGAAGATATTATATGTTCCAGGAAACTACAAAGTTGGTTCAAATTACAATTATATTTATTACCTTCAGTTGAGCAATGTTCTTTGTGTTGGTCCTTCTTGTGGACTTATGACTAGTATTCTTGTTTTTATCTTGTAAAGATTTAACTCTTTGGGATCTTGTTATGTTGTTTTGACAACTAGTATATTCTTGACATTTTGTTGAAAACTCTCTTCCTTTGTAATCTTTGTATACATTGATTCAATACAAAAAAAACCCAAAACAAAATGAAAAACACAAAATAGATAACTTCCACCATTCCAAATAAATAAAAACTAACAAAAAATAAAATAAAATTATAAAACAAAACTAATTTGAAACAATCTATATATAATTTTCTTTTAAGTATAAAATATCAATTTCATTTATAATTTTTTTTAATGCTTATATTTTAATGTTAAATTGTTTATTGTTTAGAATTTCAAATAGTTCAAAGGTGGGGTTATCTCCCCCATACCAACTTTTGTTCAAAATGTATTCCATGTAATTAGGCATACAAACAAATGATTCCATTCGAATATAAGTTTTTTGTTTTTGTTTGTAGTTTTCTCTCTACCTTTTTCTTAGCTCTACATCAATAAATTTATTTCGTGGTCATTTCTAAAGTTTGAGTAAAGTCATTTCTTAAAACAATTTTATTTTTATTTTTAATTATTACGAAAGCCTAATCTTTGGTTTGATTTTGAAAGGAAATAAAAATATGGGTGTAATACTATTTAAATTAATTTCAGATAATGTAAAAGAGTGAGATTTAATTGATTGAGATTGAGGAATGAATTAATAGGGAAGGAATAATATTTTGGTGTGAAATTGATTTTCATTTATTGATGTATTGTGATATAATATTAAAATATGGGATTTGGTATTGGATAAGGATTAGGAGATTGTGACAAAGATGTTCTAAGATATCTATTTCATGAGAAGAATTTTACATGTGTTTTAGTCTTGGGACTAGGTTTCTCTTTGATTGGTGCAACCTTATTTGGGATTGATGCGACATTCAAAGACATGGTCACCTCTTATATACCTTATCACTAAGTAGTGGGTTGTGCTGAAAAGTATATTGGAGATTTTTATAGGTGGATGAAATACTGTTGACATCCTTAATAGGAGTCAAAGCTCATAGTTGATGTACACAAATAAAAAAATATGTTAAGCAAAAATGCACAATATCGATGCAATTGATGTCACTAAATTAAGATTGACCCTAATGCAACTAGAATTGAAATGCTCTAAATATCAATATAAGATTATGTGATCTTGAGATGATCCTAAATAACCTAGAATAGTGCCCTTAAATCCATATTCCTAGGCTCGCAACTTGAGACTTTTGGTACATGAGATGACAACATAATGGTTAACTTTCAAAAAATGGCCTTAGGAGTGAGGATTTTAAATTTAAAAAAGAGTGGATAGGGAAACACCCACAATATAGTATTAAGTGAGAGAATACTCTAAAAATTGAACATTTGAAACAATGGAAGCTAATGTGGTGGTTTGTTGATGGGTTTAGGGCTAGGTGTCAACTAGAGCAACAAATTAAGCAAATTAAATGCTAAGGCCATGCATTTATGATGTCTACATAAAGTGGCCTAAAATGAAGGGATAAATATGTAGGATATGCATTTTTATCCCTTAAATATTCTTGAATAGGATTTATGTTTACTTCATGTTATTTTAGATTTCATTTAATGTTGTAAGAAGAAAGTTTTTAAACATGGTTATAGTTTTGGGATATTAATAACAAATATAATGTAGAAAATTTTAAAGTATCTAACATCTAAAATT
This sequence comes from Sequoia sempervirens, assembly GCA_007258455.2. Classification (NCBI taxonomy): domain Eukaryota; kingdom Viridiplantae; phylum Streptophyta; class Pinopsida; order Cupressales; family Cupressaceae; genus Sequoia; species Sequoia sempervirens. The sequence goes on along the minus strand of VDFB02049217.1, from coordinate 86,838,148 downwards.
TAAAGGTTGAAAAGAAATGAATAAGTTCTTTTTAAAATTGGCTAGATTAAATAAATTTAAAATAATAATTACCTTAACCTTGACTAAGGATATAAGATAGAAACACTACATAATGTATTTGAAACTAAAAACGAGGATAGGTGTGCTTAGCTTCATATATGAGAAGATTATAATTTGTTGTAACTTTGTTCTTAATGATCCAATCCTAGCTATGATGTCAAATCTAAAACTATAATTCCCCAACAAACTAAAAGATTTGTATACTATCTTGGTTAAATCTTGTACATATAGAAGTGATCACTACACCTATGAATCTAACTTGATACTTGTGGTTCTAAAGTTTTATTGCAAACTTCATCCTTGCATTTCCAATCTTCAAAATATATGTCAATATTATCTAAGCCTAGTGGTAAATAGAGATAATATTAAATCTTATTGTACTAGGTGCAAGAGGTGACTTACTCCCCTCCTATAACTTAATCAAACCCTTTGATCAATTTAATCATTTGAAAATTTCAAAGGCGTTGAAAATATAAATACAAATATTTATGTTGTCCTAATAATCTCAGATGTTGATGAAATTCTTTAAGATGCTCATCTATGCTTTTTAATGTATAATTACCTAGTTGATATATATCAAATAATTTAGAAATGAATTAAGATTTGTCCTTTTATTCAGCTCTCTAGATATTGAAAGGAAGCTGGGTACACAAAAAAGCTCCCTACACCAATCTATTAAAGGAGAGAATGTACAAATTTTTACAGTTTCAAACCCTTAAACAATTACGTACAAGAAGATGCACATAGTAGGTAACATAAACATTACAAATACAACAAAAAACACATAACACCAAAATATATGTGGAGAAAACCATTTCAGGAGATAAACCCCACACTCCAAAAGCATGGAAAATCTTTTATCTGTAAGTAATAATTACAATACACTTGTAATGCAAGCCTCTATAAGAGTTTGTTCATGTTACAAATTTGGAATCAATTCAACAACATAAAATACCTGCAAAGCACACTATCATACATCTCCAAATGCAACACAATCATTTATAAAGATGATGACAAAGTTTGATGCCTAGAATATTCACATGCAAGGTGCCACCCAACATGCATATCATAATTTGTCATAATCAATCATAATAAGCTCTTACATTGTCATAATTTGTCATATGACAATATTCATCATAATCAACCATAATTAACTTATGGCATATGATAAACTCGACCAAATTAGCATAAAATTAGGCCCCACAAAATAGGATGCCCACCTCCACCAATTTAGCTTACAGTTGCCATACATGACTCTTACAACTACCATAAACCATCATGGCAAGTTGTCATAGTTGTCATAATTTACAACATAGAAACTTATGACAATTTCCACCATTTTAGCCCCAAATTTAGGCCCTCAAAAGTGGACTCTTACCTCCTTGAAATTAGCTTCCAAAATGCACATGTTAGCTTCCATGTAGGATGCCACATCACCAATGGGTCCCACAAAGTGCCACAACATTAATAAGGAAAATATATATTAGGATACAATAAATAATAATCACTAAAATTAAATGCTAGGACTTGCAAAGGTTGAGACACCTTAATCCCAACATTCTTCCACTTGTCAAAGACCTTTCAAGAGTCATTTGCAATTAACTACTCAGGGTTGAGAGGCCCTTGTAACCATAACACCATCTGAACTTCTTTATGTTCATTGTCTTTTTCATTGCATTTGCAACATTCATTAGGGTGTCAACCTTCTCCAATTTAATCTTCCCATCTTCCACCATATCACAAACAAAATGAAACTGCACATCAATATGCTTTATTTTGGCATGGAAATTAGGAATCTTTACCAAACAAATCACACTCTGGCTATCATAAAAAATAGTGATTTTTCCTATATCAAGCCCAAAATCTGAACACAAAGGCTTATGACAAATTGCTCCCTTACAAGCATGAGTAGTTTTCATGTTCTCTACTTATATCATGGACAAAGTGACTACATCCTGTCGCTTACTCATCCAACTAATGGCACCACCAAACATTGTGAATACATATCCACTGGTGAATCTTCTACTATCAATATCTCCTACCCAATCAGAATCCACAAACCCATGCTAGTAGGATAACCATGAAAACACAAGGCATACTCAAAAGTACCTTGTAAGTACCTAAACACTCTCTTAACTACATCCCAATGAACTCATCTAGGATTAGCCATAAAATGACTTAGGAATCCCATTGCTTGAGCAACATTTGGCCCCGTATAGACCATAGAATACATTAAACTACTTGCAACACTAGCATAGGGTACTCTAGTCATGTCCTCCATCTTAGAAGGAGACTTTGGATAATCCTCTACAAAAAGCTTCATCCCTTGCAACACATGAACAACTAATTGTTTGCAAGCTGTCATACTAATTCTCTCCAATATTGCATTCATGTACTTACTTTGTCTTAACCAAAGCTTTTTGTTATCTTTGTCTCTACTTATCTCCATTCCCAAGATATACCAAGTTGCACCTAAATCTTTCATTTCAAACTATGATGACAAATGAGACTTCGAATTTGAAATTAAATTTTATCTTTCCCAAAAAACAACGTATCATCTACATACAATGTAATGATGAGAATATGATCATTTACAATTTTATAGTAAACACAATGATCAAATTTAGATCTCAAAAATCCCAAACTCAACACAAAGGTGTCAAATTTCTAATACTGGATCCTAGGAGATTGCTTAAGACCATGTAGAGACTTTTTCAACTTGCATACCAGACATTCTTTACCTTTAACCATGTATTGTTCAAGTTGTGACATATACATTTCTTCCTCCAAGTCACCATGAAGGAAAGTTGTTTTCACATCCATCTGCTCCACTTCTAAATCATATGTTGTTGCTAGTGATAATAGGAACCAAATAGATATTAACTTTGCAATAGGAGAGAATATCTCACCATAATCTATCCCCTCCAACTATAAATAACCCTTCACAACCAACCTTGCTTTATGCTTCTCAACACTACCATCAAGACCACATTCCTTCTTGAACACCCATTTGCATCCAACAAGTTTACATCCTTTAGGAAAAGGCACCAAATCCCATGTGTTATTTTTCTTAAATGCAACCATCTCCTCATCCATGGCTTTCATCTAGGAATTTACATCACTCATACCCATTGCCTTATGCACAATCCTTGACTCATCAACATTAACAATCAAATAAAAAATACAATTTGAATCCAACAGTGAATAACCAAACTTTCAAGTTTTTCGTATGATACAAGTGGACCTCCTCAATGGTTGAGGTTGAGGTTGAGGTTCTTATTCTTCTTCTAAGATTTATGATCTGCTAGAACTATCCTCATCATCAAATCTATTTTGAGCTTCTGATTCAACTTTCTTAGGGTTAAGAGGAAGTTGAACCATATCTTCCTTTTTCTATTCTCATGTAGGTTGCAAAAAAGTGGAAGAAGGTTTCATTTCTCTAATGATAATAGTTCAACCATAGATAATATTTTCAGCCATTTGGATCCCAAAGCTCGTATCCTTTCACCAATACCATATCTGATGAAGATACAACTGAAAGTCTTTTTTTCCAACTTCAACCCTTTCTCCCTTGGAACATGAGCATATGCCTCACAACCAAACACATTAAGATGTCTCAATGATGGATTCTTACTCGACCACACCTCTATAGGTGTCTTCTCAACAAGAGTTGATGTAGAAGATCTATTAACCAGATAACACACAGTGGAAACAACTTCAACCCAAAATTTTTGTTCAAGGTCAACTCCACTTAGCATACTCCTAGCCCTCTCCATTACTTTCATGTTCATCCTCTTCACAACTCCATTTTGTTGAAGGGTATATGGAGTTATCTTATGCCTTTCAA
>VDFB02049217.1:86363409-86834141 GCA_007258455.2 Sequoia sempervirens | reverse complement strand
AATAATAAAACTAAATTAAATAATCTTGCATTTCACAATCAAATTTTAATAAACTAAATTCAATGAATATGTTGAATTTTACCTGACTGTCAATACCATATGCATCATGCAGAATGTCAGCCGCCCTCTCCATCCCCGTAGATGCATACGGATCAGGCTGCGTAGAAGCATATGGATCCTACATAGCACCCTCGTGAGGGCCGGTAGGGTCATACGAACAAGTGGCTCCACAAGATCAACACACATGGCCTCGAAGGCCACCACCTGAAGACTCCCTTGGATTGCGCTGTACAATGGGGCTAGTGTGGTGGATGACACTCTGAGTCAAGGATGTGATCGCTTGCAAAGTCTCTACATCAGTACTCTCCTTTGCAACTGCAGGCATCACAATCTGCTCACGAGGTGGCCTAGCGAGAGGTCGTCTCCCTTGTCGTGTAGGATCCGGCTGTGCACTAGGCCTATCCTATGCTAACCCCCCACCTCTGTCCTGAAACTCCCTCATATCAAAATAATTTAGAATTTGGTTCAATACAAACTCACAGTACAATTTCCTAAGAAAATATTGGGGGACTTCACAGTTATTGCACGGTGGGTAATCAAAGACCATATACCATTTGTCATAAAAATGGTTCCTAATCTCTTGGTGGTGGCACCAATGAATAGGAAACCTCTTTGCATTGAGGGTGAGATTTTGATTTGTTCTAGGGTCAGTGAATAGAGAGCACAAATTGCCTTTAGTAATCTTTAAATCTTTAACTTGTTTATATGATAATTTGTCTGCATAATATGCCCCGATGTTTGTCTCCTATTTTGCCATCCAGATATTTGTTGGGTAATTGCATCTACATTTTTTAACAAATCCTTCAATGAATCTGCTAGATGTATTCTTTCTATGGTTGAAGAATTTTGATCACTCAACCTACTAATAAGATCCTCAACTTCTTTTCTATCATTTTCAATTTCACTCCTCAAATTTTCTTGAGTGCCAGGAGGGTATTGAGAGAATGGTGGGGGAGGTTGATTTGTTGTTGAGGCTGATTTGGTTGAGGATTTCCTACAAATTAAAAAAAAAACATTCATTTCTAAACTAAAACAAACAAAATCAATTTAAAACTAACAAATTCAAAACAAATACCAAACAATACTTACCTCTTGCATCTCTTCATCATTGTGGTGCCATATTTATGAAGAAATCCAATTGCTGTTGATGAATTTTGAAGAAATCACCTCTCCAAGAACGCGAGTGCATATAATAGGGTTTTTGGCCGTGGGCGGAGCTAAAACACAGAAAAAATGAAATGAGAAATGATATTTGGATTCACTTTTTTTCTTGCTTTTAAAAAGACATAACACGAATGTGTTATAAAGCGTTCGTGTTATGGCTTGTTTTTTTCTTGTTTGGCCACAAAAGTGCGACCATCTTGGTGCACTTACCCAGGTATTGATAATATTTTTTGCCATTTTGTACCAAATATTTCAGGATGAAGTTGTCTTGTGCTAATTTCTTCATCAGACCATAACTTTTTCCTTGGTGCTCTAATTTTCGGAAACAAATAGGCATTGGAAAGGTCTTGAAGAGCACTACAAAACCATAAGGATAATTTTCCATACTTTGTTTAAGATTCATTTTGTATCAGAATTTGTAATTTTGGCTATTTTGAGCTTATTAAGCATTGCATCTTGGAAAAGGCTTTGTAAACACACTGAACTATAAAGTGCCAACCTTATAATATTTGGTGGGGTGATATTTGATACTAGTGAGAAGGGTGGAAGTGTATTAATGTTATATTTTGGTGTTATTTTGTAATCATTTGAGGATTGCATCATGGGTTTTTCTACTCATCCTTCTGTGATAATTTTGGATAAGGCTAATTACAAGTCTTAAAAAAAAGGCATTCTAACCCATCTCAGATGGCTAAATTTTTTTCCTTACCTTTATGGGCTCATGCTTGAACTAGACACACATGGAAGGAAATTAGTATGGGGTAATAGAGTTGATCATGTATTAGGAATCATTGGTTCTTATGTTGATGAGTATAATTTGTTGTCTATAGTGGGCATTGAATGTCCCTGCACAGTTTAGACCAAGATTTGGGAGATGTTTGGAGACCCTCATGTTTCTCCATTCCCAGATGATCCTGCTACAAATTTTCTCATTCCACTTGATGATGCAGATAATATACCCTATGATGATGATACTTTAGAGGAGCTTAAGTATTATGCACATCTTGAACGTTCAGATGACATAAAGACTTCTCTTGCTTCTCATCCTCATGTTGAGATTACATCGACGTCACTTGTTGCAACTTTAGATTCTAGAGTTGCATCTTCGAGAGCCTCCAATGATTCATTGTAGCAGAATCATTTATGTCTTTTGGATTCAGTTCATTGGGACTAATTTCTACCTGACATTTCTTTCTTGTATGTAGAGTCCCTCATCTCAGATCTAGATGACCCTATTGAGGACATACATCTTCTCTTTGAGGACCATTCTTTTTTCCTTGCATCTGCTATTGCCACTTCATAGTTTAGAGTTGCTTCTTCAAAATCTTCCAATGTCTTCTTGCACCAGGATATCTATAGTCTTCTTGATTTAGCTTGGGATGATCTCTTGATAGGTATTTCAAACTTGTTTATGGAGACACAAATTATAGATTTGGGAGACACTATTAAGTTTATTAATCTTCTCTTTGATGAAGATGATTCTTCTTCAATTGTTGTGTGGGAACACTTTAACCCTCTTGCTCATTCATCTTATTTTGACATGAGTGTGGATACTTTGAATCAACATTTGGAGGAGACTTCTTCAAAGGAGATATTTGAGTCTTTAGCTTATGCTCTACATTAGTGTCTAGGAGATTCTAATTTTTCATCTTACAATGTGGCCTAGAATGCCTGATTTGATTGTGACAACTTTCAACATCGACATGGGGATACTTGATCTGAATTTAGAGACTTCATACATTCTGCACTTTCTTCCTACATATTCCTTTCAGGATTTGGGAGATACCTTGCATACACCATCGGTTATGTTTCTTCCTAAGGGGAGGAATGTTGTTTGATGATAATGGACTATCTTCTCCATCCAATTTTGAAAATATACCATTGTATATGTTTCGAGGGGATACTTAGTCCTTCTCTTCTATTCTCTCTTTATTTTGGGGGGGTGTTATCTCTTTTTTGGGGAGGATTTTTGTCCCATTGGGTTTTCTCCTTTTCTCCATTTGTGAGAGCTTTCATTTTCATTTGTACATGGGTACCTAATATGGCCTCATATTCAGGAGCCATCTTTGTGTCATTTGCATAATAATCTACTCCCTAAGTTGCACTTATGGGGGGGTGTTGGTGTGAATGGGGTTATTTCCTAAATAATTATTAGTAAGGACCTATTCACATTATTATAAGTTTACTTAGGAGTTAAGTTTCCTAGTTGTCATTTCTAGAAGTTAGTTATAATGGGGTCATGTCTCATTATTTACATTTAGTTATCTAGGAATTTAATAATTCTCTCATGTATTTAATATTTGCATTAAGAATTTAAAGTGTGTGTCCTAGGTTGTTATGACTTAGTTGTCTCATGTGATCTAGAATTAAGAAACTTGTCATGATCTTGTCTAATCCTATCTCCCTCCTTGCCTATATAAGCAAGGCTTCATATGTACATTGCATCAAGCAATCTTGGAATCTCTTAATGTATTTTGTCATATTGACATTGCATAAACTCTCAGAGTTCTGGTGTGCATTCTTTATGCTTTTCTAGTTTATGTAGCTTTGATTTTCTCTTAAAAATCTTCTTCGGTTATTCAATCAATTTCAGATTTCTAACAATCCTTGATTTAATAGTTTTATTTAAAATTTTATGATGTTGAAAGGTACAAGTGTAGATCGAAAATTTTATTTCATAGTGTGCGAACCCCAACCTTGGTACCTGCAAAACAACATGAGTAAATGAGTTAAACAAGGATTTGCAAGCCAAAACAAGGATTCCCCATGAAATCCATTTACAAACTCAAATTAGGAAGAAAATATTGAAAAACACAATGCAAATGACAAAAACAAGATAAAATCCTAATTAGATATGCAAACTCATGATCCCATGGGGGAATTGGTGCCAATTTGATGTGAAAATTGGCCCTTTCCCAATTCCTATGATGAAATCTTGATGTGTTGAAGATGATCTTGATCCACTTTGATGAAAGATGAGAACTCCAAGCCAAATATGCAAAAGATCCTAGCTAAGAATTCAAATGATAGATGGAAATGGCTAAATATTTTAGCATAATAACTTTGCAATATTTGTGGATGATAAAATGGAGATATGAGCTCTTTATTTATAGGATTTCAAGATGGATGAATGTCCAAATTTGAACAATGTGGGACTAACATTCATCCAATGATATGGTGCCACTTGTCAAGCTATGAATGGATGATGGATGTGCAAGATTTGGGGTTTGTGCCAATAAATGCCAATATTTGAAATTCAAATTTGTTGAAATGACATGCAAGAGGGAAGGGAAAATGCAATAAATGCCACATGGCTCAAGGCAAAGGACATGTAAAAGGTTTTAAATGCCTTGTTGGATGTACATGTTGACTTGGAATTTTTGAATTCAAATTGAGAGAATATTCCAAAAGATGCCTTGTGAGGAAAATAGAGATTTAATAAATGAATTAAATCTATTTTCATGTGCAACTTGCATTATCTAGAGGATGTGACATGAGATGAGGTTAAATTAATCAAGGTTAATTAATTTTAGGAGATTAGATGATGTGACTTATTTGACTTAGATTTATGGATTTATTTAAATCAAATAAGAGAGGAATATGATAAGAGGCTAATTAAATAAGGATTTTGATTTATTTAATTAAAAGGGATGATGTTAGATTAAATCAAATAAGGTTTTAATTTATTTAATTTAATAGATAGATTTAATCAAATAAATTGATTATTTAATAAATAAATTGATTATTTAATTAAATAGGGATAATTAGATCAGATGGATTGATTTAATTAACAAAAAAGTGACTTAATTAGATAAAATGATTTAGTAATTAAGGGATGAATATTGATGAATTTAATCGGATAGGGGAATTTGATTAAATGGTTAGACTGAGGGATGATTAGGAAACGATGTTAGTAAGTCAGGATCGAATGCATGATGTCAATCAGTATATTTTACGTGTCTACATTTTGCCTCTTTTGAAGCAATGCACTCGTTGCGTTGGTTCAAAGAATTACCGATCTCGATCAATGACAATTTTTTGATATTTTAAAAGTTGCCTCACTGCTGATGGCGAGAAAATGTGCCATTATAATGCCCCCTCAAGAGATCAGACGAAAATTTTATTTTTTTGGGTGATCTCGTGGAAAAAGGTGAAAAAGTACCGAAAGGCCCGAAAGGGGTCCGGGAGGCTAAAAACGTGTCTAAACGCAATAAAACGATGAAAAACAAGCTTCAAACATACAAAAACAGGTTCAAGGGTCCAAAACCCTAGCAGGACAGCTATTTAGGGTTAAAAAACCCTAATTTTTAGGCTTAAAAGGGGCCCAAGGGGTCACTTTCAAGTGATTTTCACACACCTCCGCTAGCAAACTTGAGATTCGAGCTCTGACCCTTTGGCGATATGGCACAACGACAGCTTCCTCTACACATTTTGGACCGAGTTCGTACCTACCAGCGGCCACCTGGCATCAGGGCACCGGTATGTGACTCTTCTGAAGTATAGTTTTTTCATTTAATGCATTTATTACTGCTTTAAAAGAGGGCTCACCTCCAACAGCGTTATTATAGCGCCGCTCGGCATTTGAACTGCACCGCTAATTGCCATTTAGTGCAGCAACGGTGCCATTTAGCACTGCAGCAGTGCAGTTTGGAGTTTAGAAACTCCGCCGCTGGGCTGGGGCTTGGCGGGCTGGTTTGGGAAAAGTGCGCTGCAACGACGCCCTTTTCATGAAAATTGTGACGCTGGGGATAAAGTGCACCACGACAGTGCTTTTTGGCTTAATTTAGGGTCCAACATCGGAGTTTGAGGAAACTCAAACTGTGACACCATCACAAATTGCACCGCTGGAAGTGAGCTTGGAGCGTTAGGCCAGGATTTTTCCAAAATTTTTAACATGCTGACTTTCCCTGATGCAAGACAGGCCTAGGGAGCTTTACTCTCGGGAGCACCGATCATGGGATTTGGTGAGCATCCTATGGGACTTGAGCGATAGAGACCAGGACTGACTGGGAGCTGCTGGCTTATGGCACATTGTATACACAACGCCTATGCGCACACACTTAGGGATGTTGTCAACGCTGGCCAAAAGGTGGCACAGCGAGACATCATCGTTTCATCTTCTAACTGGCAAGGCAACTGTCACCTTGGAGGATGTCTGGCGCATTCTGTGATTGCCCATTTATGGCCACCAGGTGATCTATGATATGGAGGAGGGACGCGAGTATTGCATCAGAGTCCTCGCTACATGAGATATTATCTATTATGAGGGTCAGATCGAGCTGGAGCAGTACAGGGTTATAACACCTCCCTTCCGCTGGGCAGTTGCAGCTATTATTTCAGGTTTGGTTGCCCCAGATAGACGAGGGCAATATTTCAGTCTGGGTTGGGGATACTACAGGGAGAGGATGGTCCAAGATAGGCTAGTTCGATTTGCATGGGGACCCGTCCTTCTAGCTTCAATTTACAGGGATCTCCACAAGTACGTTTATGTGGATGGCAGAGTGTTGGGGGCTGGAGTGACACTTCTCCATGTCTGGGCATGGGAGCACATTTCTATGCTATGTCCACACATCGTTCCAGTTCCGATGGGGGTAGAGGATGCCCTTGTGACACTATACAGAGGTAGTGTGTCCTTCACACACACTGGTGAGCATGGGATCCCTTACTGGAGGTGAGTCCTAGACGAGATGCTTGTCTTTACTTGGCATCCATACCTTGGTCGGCCCAGATGGGTCGACGATGCTGCTCAGCTCTTCTACTACCGCCAGGTTTGATACATGCAGGGCCAGGAGCACACAATGATCGAGCGATACCTGCCTAGGCATGTACAACATTAGTTTGGAGAGCCACAGGATCGGCCCGATGATGGTTATGTAGCCGTATTTGCACACAACATGACACAGATAGCATGGGGGCCCGAAATTCCTACTGCGGAGGCAGTTGATAGCTTTCAGCAGCTGGTAGCCCGACCGTGGGCTTATGATCAGGGCCCAGCAGATCCAGGGACCACACAGGCCTACAAAGATTGGTTCAGACCTCCCCTCTGGTTGACCATTCCAGGTGAGGATCCATATATGCACAGGGTTAGAGGCAGAGCGAGAGGACGAGGGTGAGGATGAGGACCTATGGTCGAGATTTGACAGGACCCACCATTGGTGCCCCAATCCCACCAGGTCACGTGGATGTCCACACGCAGGATCAGTAGCAAGATCCGCCAGTCCCACCACCACGAGCTGAGGGTGAGGATTAGGTTCATGCGCAGCCACAGGTATAGCCAACAGGGCAAGCAGACGCACGGGATGCCTTGATTTTACAGTTGCAGGCCTAGGTTCAGGCAGTGACATCAAAGAGAGACCAGGTGAGGGCTGAGAGAGAGGGATCAGGTCGTGTAGCAGAGACAGGCTGTAGAGCTACAAGAAACTACCGAGCTCGGCTGCAGGTAGCAGATTGAGAGTATGATAGCCTCCTTGTCTCAGGGTACAGTGTCGATGTGATCTTACAGGGATGCTATCCGAGAGATAGAGTACTACCGTCGGGCCTACCATGACACCGTACCTAGAGAAAATTGGGTCCCAGAGTACTCAGAGCGGGCTAGCTAGAGACCACTAGAGGGTCACGGTGATAGGGGTGAGGGCAACATTCACAGAGATCAAGCGTGATCCGGATGATACACACTTTTTGTACCCTATGGGCTCATTTTTGATAGCCTGATGGGCGTTTTGTACTGATTGACATATGTGTACAGTGATCCAATTTTATTCTTTGTACTATGATAGTGATATTGATGATATGATATATATGAGCTGATTTTGATTTTGATGTGATGCAATGTGTTCTTTTATTCATGCATCTATGATTTATTTATATATGCTTTGTAGTGATATTTTATGGATGCATTTATTTCTAATGATGTTTATGCAATGATTATGACTAACAGATCTATGTTATGCTAACCTATGATATGATGTGCAATGATTATGACTAATAGATCTACATTATGCTAACCTATGATATGATGTGCAATGATGTTAACTATATGATGGTTTATTTTATGCCAATGCAATATGTGAAATGATATGCTTTATGGTATATGTAATGATGTGTAGAAAATGCTTATATATGAGATGATTTATGGATGGATGTGATATGATGAGATGGTCGTGATATGATGCTAGTGAAATGGTATTATGAGATGCTTAGAATAACAAATGTTATTCTCCTAAATGATGATGTATGTGATGCAATGATATGTTAATGCAAGGTGATATGCTGATGCATAATGTAAACGTAATGTGATGATATGATGTCATGATGTTATGCAAGTATGTATGCCTGAAATGCTTATATACCTATTGCTTATGATTATGCAAAAGTGATTATGGAATGCTTTTGTAGATGCTATGTGGTGATTTAGATGGTAAAATGAATGTTTATTCAATGATCGATATAATGCCATGAGATGCAATGTAATGGGTGAAATGCAATGACATGGATGCACCTATTTATGAAGAATGTTCATGACGACCTGTTTATATGATGGTAAAATGTAATGCATGTGTTTCCTATATGATATGTTTATGCAATATGCTAATGATTTGTGGATGCAGGATCGATGACGATGATGGTGATGATGATCAACTGTCATAGTACCTTGTTAGTGCGTTTAGTAAGAAAAGAAGAAGTCATTTCAACAAGACAAAAGATGACACAAATGCAAATGATGATGATGATAATTATTACTTGCCAAGGAATTGGGATTTTCAAAGGGCTAGATTTTATTTTGTTTGATAACACACGTGGTACAATGCATCGAGGTATAGAAAACGAGGATGGCGTTTTACCTAGTGTGATGGAATTTGACTCGACAATCAGATAGGAGTGTTCTTGTTCACACCTGACATACAGAAACCTTGTTAGGATGTATTTCAGAAGTTTTAGACACCTTAGACCAACACATGGAAAGGTAAACCTATCCCTGTAATAGTCAACAAGTTGCCCTATAGGAGTCCGTCATAATAAACTAACATCTCATCATGTATATCGTCATATGTAAATCGGTCAGGTTGTCGGTCGAACTACGTGGTCTCTGCATATCTAACGTAGGCAAGGCTAGTATGTTGACCAGCCCTCAAGACCCCTAGGCTAGGTCTTTAGGTTAGTCTCTTGGTCAAAATCTCAGAAAATCCCAAAACATCAAAAAATCAAAAATCAAAACATTTGCAAAATCTTGAAAAATACCAAAAACAGCCTCAAAACAGTTGCAAAAACATCAAAAACATCCAAATATTTGAAAAAAATTCACCCGTCTCATCTCGCTTGCACCCGCAATAACACCACTCATAATAAACTGATTGTCATCCTCAACCTTTGGTGAAACAGTTAGAAACAAGGCTAGCAGATTAAAACTAGAACTCTAAACGTCAAGTCTTAAGTCTAAGTCAGTACGTAAGCAAGTTGGTCATCTCTTCGTATTGGTAACACATCATTTGAATTTTTCCCATATCAATCATCCCTTATAAACGAAATGATGTGCCGCCATCCACTAACATGTCCTAGGATGAATCCTTCCTACAATGGGCATTGGCTTTTGGCAATAAGTTTTGGTTATCATCTTAGAAAACACATCCTCTTTCTGTTAGCGGTATTGAAGAGCATCAATTTGTTTGTTTACTTGGTCTTTATAGCGCCAAATGTGCGAACCCCAACCTTGGTACCTACAAAACAACATGAGTAAACGAGTTAAACAAGGATTTGCAAGCCAAAACAAGCATTCCCCATGAAATCCATTTACAAACTCAAATTAGGAAGAAAATATTGAAAAACACAATGCAAATGACAAAAACAAGATAAAATCCTAATTAGATATGCAAACTCATGATCCCATGGGGGAATTGGTGCCAATTTGATGTGAAAATTGGCCCTTTCCTAATTCCTCTGATGAAATCTTGATGTGTTGAAGATGATCTTGATCCACTTTGATGAAAAATGAGAACTCCAAGCCAAATATGCAAAAGAGCCTAGCTAGGAATTCAAATGATAGATGGAAATGGCTAAATATTTTAGCATAATAACTTTGCAATATTTGTGGATGATAAAATGGAAATATGAGCTCTTTATTTATAGGATTTCAAGATGGATGAATATCCAAATTTGAACAATGTGGGACTAACATTCATCCAATGATATGGTGCCACTTGTCAAGCTATGAATGGATGATGGATGTGCAAGATTTGAGGTTTGTGCCAATAAATGCCAATATTTAAAATTCAAATTTGTTGAAATGACATGCAAGAGGGAAGGAAAAATGCAATAAATGCCACATGGCTCAAGGCAAAGGACATGTAAAAGGTTTTAAATGCCTTGTTGGATGTACATGTTGACTTGGAATTTTTGAATTCAAATTGAGAGAATATTCCAAAAGATGCCTTGTGAGGAAAATAGAGATTAATAAATGAATTAAATCTATTTTCATAATGCTGACTTGCATTATCTAGGATGTGACATGAGATGAGGTTAAATTAATCAAGGGTTAATTAATTTATGAGGGAGATTAGATGATGTGACTTATTTGACTTAGATTTATGGATTTATTTAAATCAAATAATAGAGGAATATGATAAGAGGCTAATTAAATAAGGATTTTGATTTATTTAATTAAAAGGGATGATGTTAGATTAAATCAAATAAGGTTTTAATTTATTTAATTTAATGGATAGACTTTAGAGATTTAATCAAATAAATTGATTATTTAATTAAATAGGGATAATTAGATCAGGTGGATTGATTTAATTAACAAAAGAGAGTGACTTAATTAGATAAAATGATTTAGTCAATTAAGGGATGAATATTGATGAATTTAATTAGATAGGGGAATTTGATTAAATGGTTAGACCGAGGGATGATTTAGGAAGAAACGATGTTAGTAAGTCAGGATCGAATGCATGATGTCAATCAGTATATTTTACATGTACACATAGATTGATGATTTCTTTGTGATATAATCTCTTTTGTTAGCTAAATTGGTGCTTCTATTCACCATATTGATGCATCTGATCCTCTACTTGATGTATTTGATCCATACATTGACACATTTGACTTTTGTCTACAAGATTTTACATCATTGCTTGAATTTGAATTATTATTGCTTGCATAATACTATTTTTTGGGATATGACAACTACTATTTTTGAAACTAACCTTTGCAATTTTTTTTGAAATTGACTAATAATCATTTTTTGTAAGCTTTTTTATCTTTTGTTTGCAATTTTTTTTTGATCAAGTAGGAAATTTTTGATGCATCTATTTTAATCTCTATTTGTAGATCCTTATCATCACAGTTAGATCGACACTTTTGACAAATATTTTGGCACTTTTAACAAACAAAACAATACAATTGATAGGTACAATGACACATTTGATCTGCTATGTTTTTTATTATTTATTTTTGCATATGTTGGCTTATTTCACACATTTGTTGCTTGCATTGGTGCTTTTGATTTTTAAAATTACACATTTGTTAGTTTGGCACATTTATTTTTGACCATTGACATTAATTTTTCAAACTAACATCTTGTGATCTTGGAGATTAACCCCTACTGCTATAAATGGACAACCATTGGGAGAAAGAAAAGAAAATTTGAGATTATTAACAAAGTTTGATTTAGGATGTTGGTCAAAGTTTCTTTATTTTCAACAATAAATTAGTTGCATAATTAAATTTATTAAGGGACAATGAAAATTTTTGTTGTGTTTGTGTAAGCTATTGGGTGTGTATGCTCTCTCCTTGCACTACATTTGAACTTGAAAATAAAAAATACCTTATAGTTTAATTATTTGTTTTAAATGTTCATACTTAAGGTTGATCTAGCTTGTTTATGCTCTCCCCTTGTGCTTTGTGCGAGCTTGGGGATAAAAAGCACTAGTTTCATTATTTTCCATTAGGGGGCCTACTTGGTTATTTCATCACCTCTTAGATGAAATCAGCCATATTTTCTAGTGGAGTATGTAAAGGGTGGAGAGTGAAAGTTGTACCTCAAGAGTGAGCCATTGGCGTGTTTGGATAAGCCTCAGAACCCTCGATCTATCAAGACTTGTTTGGTGAAGAGGATAGTAGGGACTTGTAGTGTCGTAAAATTGCACCCCGTGGCAATTTCGTACTTGCACATCTAGCCTGTTGTATTTATGACAACCAACCATATTAATGACAAAAACCTATGAGTCCAAATTTCATGATTTCAACTCCATAAGGGAAAATGATGAAGCATTGGCAGTCTGTGCACCTCATTCTTGTGAAATTTTGAGGAGAATTGCACATTCGTGCAACATGCTAGCATCCTTGAATTTTTTGAGTTTCAAATGAGGGAATCTCACATCCTTTACCTATGAAATGTGTTATTGTGGAAAAAACGAGAGTATAACAACTCTTCCCACCCATGTAAACTCACAAAAATCCTCTTTCACTTTCATTCTCACTCTCTCATTTGATCTTGCTCTCTTTCTCTATTCTCTCTTCTACATCTTTTCTCTCTTGCTCTTTGGAGGGAAGCTCTACCAAATTTCTGTCTCAACAATGGTCAAGGCTCTCTTGCAAGCAAGCACATCACATCTATCAAACCAAGAGGGGAGCCATGAATTGTTAGTAATGCTCTCTTACCTATTTGTCTTATCTATTTATTATCATTTATTTGTCTCATCCATTACACTAGTGATAGAAACTCTCCTCCATAGTGGGGTTTGTTTCTATCACATGTCTTTTATATTTCATGTCATTTTATCTATTTATATTTGTTTGGCTATTAGTGGAGGTGGAAACACCAAAACAAGGGTTGACTTAGGCAAGCCCTGAATCAACCCCAACAAATTTCCCCATCTTTATTGTGTGTGGATGTACAAATTCATGGAGTTGGACATTGCAAACTTAATTTCTTTATTTTTTGATTTGACATGGATGATAGCGCAAGGCACAAATGTCCCCATGATTTGCTGTTGTCTATGGTTGAGGCTTTTCCATTTTAGGGGTAGAATTTGTGAGTTTTAAGCCTTTTGTTTTTGTAATTTGTATCTTGTAATTTTATATCAATTTATTTTATTTAGAAGTTTTATCATTCTTATACTTAATAAAATAGAATTTTGTTTCTTTTAGTTGTTCAAATATTCTTTATCTTTTACTTTGCCACTTGAGCTTTGTACTTTGAGGTAATCGAGGGCTATTTTCTCCCTGTAGACTTTGTTTGTCTTGGGAATCGAGAGTAGCGAATCCCCTCCTTTACAGGACCCTCCTAGACTCAAGAATTTGTAGATGGGCCCTCAGTTCACAAATACCATTAAGAACCTTTCTTTTAGAAGCCTAATACTATTGTCTACCAATCTAGTGTGGTGTAATGCCTAGTATTAAGTGTGAAGTTACCTAACTGCATATACCTCTTTGAGTAGAGATAAAAAAATTATTTGGCCTAAAGGTGTCGAAACCTCCAAAGTAAGGGAAAAGGTGAGCCATTGTGCCATTGGACCCATAATTATAAACTCCTTGAGGTATTCTATTGCTTGGGTCTACACTAGTGTGACACACGTACTTGAATAATTATAGGGCTGTTAATGTGATTAGCATGTATTCTTGTGAAAGAGCAACAAAATCCACTCAACCTCAATACCTTGAAGTCATCATCCACTTTTTTTTTGTTTTATCTCTTTCCAAATAAAACAAATTGTCCAAAATCGTCATCCACTTGAAAAAACATAGAGTTATAATTTTGAGCCTTAACACTACGTTTCTGAGTCATAACATTATGCTTTTAAGTCATATATCTATGCTTCTAATTTATTCTGTAGCATTTTTTAAGCATCCTACACTTTTGTCTAATAGAATTGCACTTTTGAGATGTAGACTTGTGCTTCTGATTCATTTTGTGGCACTTTTTATCTATAATCTTATGCATCTCTATGATAGAGTTGTGATTTTGAGTCACTATACTATACTTTTGAGTAATCTTTTTGCACATCTGATAAGTACACTAACACTTATGATAAAATCCTTGAGTTTTCAGAACACTACAAAAATCAAAATGCTAAGATTTTGACCAGGTAGACCTAGATCAAGATCTAAAATATTCCATCTGATTCTATCTTCTTAATCCATTAGAAAAATTCTAAGCCAAATCACATCCATCAAACATCTCATTTCATTTTTTTGTATTTTAGAGTTATTATCATAGACTTGGACAATTAAATATTTTTCAACATAATCATCCATCCAATATTACATCCAACGTCAACCAAAATAGTTAATCTTGAGTCTAGTCTAGATATTTTATCATTTTTCTCTAGCTTACCTTTTTTCTTGAAAACTTTCCTATTTCAAGTAGAGAGTTGAGTTAGCCCTTATCATTAGTGGATAAACTAGTTTAGGAGTTTTGGCTACTCTTGAGTTGCTAAACCTCATTCATTCTTTTTCTTGGAATCACAAGTATAGTTCAAGTAAAAATCATCCATATCCTATCACTTTATCATCACCAGAAGATCTATATTGTCATTGATATATCTTGGTTCTACCCAAGCGTCATCAATCAAAACATTAATGAATCCAAATCAACATATCCTTTTGTCTAAAACTAATCAATCTACATAAAAGTCCAAAACCACACATTCATAGTAATCATCCACCTTTTTTACCTCATACATCATTTATCAAGGTCTTGAAACTTGAATGTCTGTCACAAGGTCTCAACATAAGAAGCTCACAGAGTCTAATCAATTTGATTCAAACATAACAACAACCATGAGAGAATCAATATGAGTTTGAAATGCATTCTAATCTATCCATCCCAAGCATATAGCAAACACCACAACCATCATATTTAGTGATTTTATTTATTTTGTGAGGCAACATCCAAGATTCCCCTGATTTATCACCAAAAAAATAAAAGAAATGCAACAAGATCTTTATGTACTAAAAGCTATAGATATCTTATTGCTTCAAATCACAATCACTAGTTTCTCATCCTAGCCCAAAAAGGTGACAAGATACCTTCTAATTTTAAAATTTCCACACTTAGGGAATAAGTTCCTACAACCATTGCTTCATCACGTACATTAGAGGGAACAAATTCAACCAATATACCAATTATAAAAATTCCCATACCACAATTAGTCAACTTCTCCATAACACAAATTTTCATGCCAATTGCTTCAAGCCAACCTTCAATACCTTCAATTGAAACCAACTCAACAATATTTTCTAAACAATACCACAATCTGCTCTATCAAGGAACCATCCCATCTAGTCATACTAATACATCCATCCCATTGATTAACCATAAAATTTCATTGCACATCTCATATGCTTCACAATCTTTCACATCCAATATACCTGCAAACACATACATCCCAAATCATTCACAATCTTCCACATCCAACATATATAAAAACACATACATCCCAAACAATCCTCAATATTCCACATTCACCATACCCACAAACACATACAACCCACACAACTCTCAATCTTCTCCATTCACCATACCTAAAAATACATTCCAGAAAATCATAATTCTTCATTCAATTCATCTAACATCTCACAACACCAACCATACATCCCACAAAATCACAATAGCGCATTCAATTCATCTGATATCCCACAACATCAATCATATATTCCTTCAAATTATACCAATCAACCTCTTGTCAACATGTCCACCATAAAACCTACAAATGACTTGGCACAAAATATCCAAAGCTTATAGAAGGAAATAACTTACATTGAACTAGGACACAAAAAGAAAAATTACACACTTGAATACATATGTCCTTATCTGTTCAACATGTCAACCCCTATGATACCTTTTCCTGACAACTTTTAAATTCCCAAATTCGACAAGTATAAGGGAAGAGGTGATCCACTTGAACACATATGAGAATGTTGTGTATCTTGCCTAGAGGTTTCTTGCAATGACACATACCTAATGCACCCCTTTTTATGTAGTTTAGGAGGTTAAAAAATTAAATAATTCTCTTATTTTCCTCATGGGATTAAAACCTTTCATGAATTTGTAGAAAAAATTATTAGTCATTTCTCATATAACATTGAACGTGAAATCTCTATGACCTGTCTATGTAACACACAACAATGAAATGAAGAATCATTCATTTCCTTCCTAAAATGATGGAGGAACATAGAAAATAAATTCCCATGACCCATACCTGG
The DNA here is from genome assembly GCA_007258455.2 of Sequoia sempervirens. Taxonomy (NCBI): domain Eukaryota; kingdom Viridiplantae; phylum Streptophyta; class Pinopsida; order Cupressales; family Cupressaceae; genus Sequoia; species Sequoia sempervirens. The sequence goes on along the minus strand of VDFB02049217.1, from coordinate 86,817,719 downwards.
AGAAAAAATTGTGTGTGAGCATATTCATTCTAAATAATTCATGAAATGGGATTTCACCTACAGGTGCAATGCACTAACATATTCAATGAAATTATAGAGAATGACATAACCATTGGAAAGGGGGAGAGTGAAAGTTGTACCTCAAGATTGAGCCATCATCATGTCTAGCTAAGCCTTAGGACCCTCAGTTCATTGAGAATTGTTTTGGTGAAGAGGATAGGAGAGATCCTCCTAGACTCAAGCATTTGTAGACGAGTCCTCATTTCATAGGTACCACTAAGAACCTTATTTTTAGAAGCCTAAAACCATCGACTATCAATCTAGTGTGGTGCAACACTCACTATCAAGTGTGAAGTTACTCAATATGTACCTCTATGAGTAGAGATATAAATTATTTGGCCTAAAGGTGTCAAAACCTCCAAAGGGAAAATGTGAGCCCTTGTGCCACTAGACCCATACCTATTGAATCCTTGAGGTTATTTTTTTCTTGGACCTACACTAGTGCAAAACACTTACTTGAATAATTATAGGGTTGTTAATGTGATTGGAATGTATTCTTCTAAAAGAGTAGTAAAAGCCACTCAACTATAATGCTTTAAAGTCATCAACCATTTTTTGTTGCTATTTTATCTCTTGGAAAAGAAAAATGACTTGTCCAAAAATCCACTAACAAAAATATAGAGTTGCCCTTTTGAGCCATAACACTATGCTTTTGAGTCATAGATCTACACTTTTGAGTTATTTTGTAGCACTTTTTAATTATCATACTATGCATTTTTTTGACATAACTACGCTTTTGAGATGTATACCTATGCTTCTGAGTCACTGTACTACACTTTTGAGTCATCTTTTTGTGCATCTGATCAATACATTGATGCTTTTGATAAAATTTGTGAGTTTCCAAAACACTGCAAAAATCAAAATTTTAGGATTTTGACTAGGAAGACCTAGAATAAGACATGAAACATTTTAGATGATTCTATCATCTTCATCCATTAGCGAAATTCTGAGTCAAATTCCATCTATCAAACATCTCATTTCATATTTTTGGATTGTAGAGATATTATCTTAAACTTGGACAACAAAATATTTTTCAACATAAACATCCATCCAATTTTACATACAACAACAAAAATAGTTAAGAGTTTGATCTAGATCTTCTATCATTTATCTCTAGCTTACCTTTTTCTTGATAAATTTCCTATTTCAAGTAGAGAGTTGAGTTAGCCCTTATCATTAGTGGATAAACTAGCTTAGGATTTTTGGCTACTCTTGAGTTGGTAAACCCCACTCCCTATTCTTTTTCTTGGACTCAAAATTCTAGTTCAAGTAAAAATTATACATATCATAGCACTTTATCGTCACTAGAAGATCTAGATTGTCTTTGATCTATCTAGGTTCTATCCAAGCATCATCAATCAAAAATCGACAAATCAAAATCAACAGATCCTTTTGTCCAAACCAAATCAATCTACATAAAAGTACAAAACCACACGTTTATACTAATCATCCACCTTTTCACCTCACACATCATTTATCAAGGTATTGAAACTTGTATTCCTCTCACAATGTCTTAACATAAAAAGCTCATGGAGTCTAATCAATTTGATTCAAATATAATAACAACCATGGGAGATAATCAATATGAGTTTGGAATGCCTTATAATCTATCCATCCCAAGCATATACCAATCATCACAACATCATATTAAGTGGTTATGCATGTTTTGTGAGAGAACATCCAAGATTCCCCTAATTTATCACCAAGGAAACTACAAGAAATGCAATAATATCTTGATGTATTGAAAGATGTATATTTTCTTATCACTTCAAATCCCAATCACCATTTTCTCATCCTAGCCCAAAAAGGTGCCAAGCTACCTTCTAATTTTGACATTTCCACACTTAGGGAATAAGTCCCTACAACCATTGCTTCATCACATACCTTCGAGGGAACAAATTTAGCTAGTATACCAATCAAAACCATTCCCATAACAAAATCAATCAACATATCAATACCACAAATTTTCATGCCAATTGCTTCAAGCCAGCCTTCCAATACCTTCAACTGACACCAACTCAACAACATTTTCTAAACAATATTATAATCCACTCTATCAAGGAACCATCCCATCTAGTCATACCACTACATCCATTCCCATTATTAACCATCAAATTTCATCACATATCCCATATGCCTCACAATATTTTGCATTCCACATACCTACAAACACATACATCCCAAATCATTCACAATCTTTCACATCCAACATATCTAAAAACACATACATCCCAAACAATTTTAAATATTCCACATTCACCATACCCACAAACACATACAACCCACATAACTCTCAATATTCCACATTTACCATACCAACAAACATATACAATCAACACAAATCTCAATTGTCCACCTCCACCATACACAAAATTACATACAACCCACACAATTCTCAATCTACTCCATTCACCATACCTACAAATACATACATTCCCCAAAATCATAATTCTTTTTTCAATTCATCTCATGTCTCACAAAACCAATCATACATCTCAAAAAATCACAATACCTCATTCAATTTATTTGATATCCCACAAAAATCAATCATATATTCCATCAAATTCTACCAATCAACCTCCTATTAACATGTCCACCATAAAACCTGCGACATTTGATTTGGAACAATAATTCAAGAGCTTATAGAAGAAAATATTTTATTGAACTAGGACACACAAAAAGACATTATACTATTGAAGACATATGTTCTTATCCATTTGACAAGCCAACCCCTATGATACCTTTCCCTCACAACTTTAAAATGCCTAAATTTGATAAGTATAAGGGAAGAGGTGATCCACATAAACATATGCAATAATTTTATATAGCTTGCCTAAAGGTTGATTAAAATGGAAAAATAATTAATGCACCTCTTTCACTATAGTTTAGGAGGTCAATAAATTGACTGGTTCTCTTATTCACCTCATAGGATCAAAACCTTTCATGAATTTGCAAAAAAATCAGTCAATTTCTCATATAACATTGAACATGAAATCTCCATGACCTCTCTATATAATACACAACAACAAAATGAAGAACCATTTGTTTCCTTCCTACAATGATGAACATGGTGAGAAAGTTCCCATGACCCATACTTGAAAAAAACTTGTGAGAATATTCATTCAAAACCTCAATCAAGAAATGGGCCTTCACTTACAAGTGTAATTCGCTAACACATTTGACAAAATCATGGAAAAATGGATAACCATTGAAAAGGCTATCATTGTCTTGTTAAAATCTACAAGGAAAGCAAAAATTCATGCTTCACATTCTAATGAAAAACCTCACTTATGGGCTAAAAAAAAAAAATATTATTAATGATGGTGCAGTAGATGCAAAGTTTGTTCAAAACATACAAACACCATCAGACTTACAACCAAAAAACCAAAATGTGACTTGATATCAAGCGAAAGTTATAAATCAACCATCATTCCAAATCGTTATCTCTCCACAACTCTTGAGAATCACCATAATTTTTTAATCAAGCTATGACATCACATCCATTTTTTTATTATCAAGGTTATGCTTATGTTTGAAAAACAATCCACATCCATACTATTATATAATATCATATATAATGGAGTAAGGTTTAGGCACTTTGTGGAGGTATAATTTGATTGATTTATTTAATTCAATTTAATTTGTTTGTACTCACACTCTATTGAAGTCATTGTTGAAATTTGAATTAGGTATTTACATTGAGTTATCATTTGATTTCAATTTTAAAATTTAATACACTCAATTTTAAAATTCTAAAATGTAGAGTACAATCCCAAAGCTACAAAATACAAAAACTATTAAAATTGAAAGGAAAAAATGTTGATTTGTGTTGCAGAAACACCAAATTGACATTAGAAACATCAAATGCAAAGAAAAAGGCATTAAAGTTGCAAATGCACCCAAAGGATATAAAAAACCTATACACATTTGCTAAAATGTACTTCAAGATGAAAATTAGTAAGGGGATCCTAATCCTATTGGACATGCTAAAAATGTATTAGTGAAATTTGGAATAGAACAAGAGGAAATGCATGAAAAAATAAAGCACACAATTAAAATTAGACCACACCTTTGATAGAGTGAATAAGGAACAAACAATAAGTAAATGCAAGACTAGACACAAGCATTATACCTTCATAATGTTTGAGATATGCATGAGAGATTACAATGAAAAGTTGCTATGTTGGTTGCTCTTGCTTGAAATTCCTTAATTGGGTAGCATATACTTACTTTCAAATGTAGATATTTGTCCTTTGGATATGGGTGTTTATATAGATTTTCAACCATGGGCACAAAGGGTTGAGAATTAATCATGAGATGAACAATTAGGATTTCTTTGCATGGATAAATAAGCTTGGCTTGAGACAAATAGAGGGATGTCATGAGATAAATTTGATGGAAGGTTGAGATATTCTTAAATTGTGGAGATGGGAGCAAACATGTGGAGGTGTAGAATGAATGTAAGTGAATGAAGATTAAATCATGAGATGAAGGGTGAAGATCCATTTGTCTTGCATAGAGTTGTAGGATTCACACATGTCAAGGTGTAGAATGATAACAAATGGAGGAGAGGGCAAAGGTTGAAATAGATGTATAAGATATTCTTAGATTTGAATGGAAGGTGGAGATGGAAAATGTAATTTTTTGGATTTTATTGGCAAGGTGGAATTTTTTATATTTTAATTTTAAATGAGATGAAATTTTAAGAATTTGTATTAGCCTAATTAATTAAATGAGTATGTCTTATTTAATTAATAAGTTAGAAAAATTTAGATTGGTGATTGTAGAGAATTGTCTTAGGATAAAACTAACAAATTCTTCAACTTATTCAAAATGATCAATTGTAATAAGTGTTATGTGACGGTTAGAGGAAAGGCTTGAATGGATAGTAGAACTAGTGTTATTGGTTGTAAGAGTGAGTGGTATTATTAGAATCCTTAGTGGGTTATTCTTCTTTGGTTCTTCTTGATGGCTATAACTATCTAGAAATCTATCCGATTAGTTAATTAGTTTTCATTAATTAGAATTTTATTTTTACCCCAAAAAAGTTAGAAAAGGGTTATAAAAGTTTTAGAAAAATTAGAGATGGATTTAATTAACTAATAGAAATAATTAGTTAATTAATTAATCAATGATAGGAAATTAACCTAATTAATTAAATAATAAATTTATTTAATTAACTAGTGACAAAGTGTTAGCCTAATTAACTTTTAATACAATTTATTTAATTTATTTATGATGAAATGATGCAGAAAATCTAGGTGGATTTGAATCTACACTAATCCGTTTTATAAATTTGCACAAATTTAATATTAACTCTCTAATGAATTTTGTTAATTATTAGTGCATGCCATATAATAAAGTAATAAATAATAGATTAACATATTAATGTTAATTTATTATATATTAGTTTTTATTTAGTTATTAGTTATGAGTTATTTGGTAATTAGTGGTTTGGATAATTAATAATTTAAATGGCTTTATAAAGCCTTATAATGCAATCCTTTGTTTGTGTTTGAATTAAGAATTTGCAAGTTTGAGCTTTTGGCTCTCTCTTGTCACCATTTCAATATGGTGTCAATGTAGGTTTCGTAAGAGGCCTCTCTATTTTTCATGTCACCCATGCTTTGATTTTCAATTTGATTAAATTAATACCCCTCATGTTACTGCTTGATTCTTGACATTCTCTGTGGTTTTTGTTTGGCACATTGTGATTTTGATGATACTGTTGATATTATGTTGTGGTAGCTTAGACTGTTACTGATTATATACTCTTATGATGGATATTATGATGATATTTTATTACGATTGTTTTGATGAAATTATTTGGAATGCAGTAGTCTAGAGGATACTAATTGATGATATTGATGCAAATTAATGTAAATTTATAATGCTTTAGATGATGATATGTTTTGGTGAGGGGACAGGTAGCATCACTCATTCGCGAGCACCCTGCTACACTACGAATCCTTCTCACGATGCTTTGTAATTGATTATATGTATATATGTTGTGTATCACCTTGTTGGATGTAGGCTTTGCAGGAATAAGACTCGATTCCACCTATTTCGATAGGTCTGGGTGAGCATTGTACCAACCCAACGGCAAGAAGTTGAACAAAGGTGACATGGAAGTAACTCTGTTCCAAAGTGTCAACTGTCTTGCACCTTTTTGGTTTTGTGCGTCTTGGTCATAGCCACTTTGTTGTTATGTTTGTGTTGGTATGTTATTGTGCTTTCATGACTTATCTAATGTGGTGTATGATTTTATATTGTGATTTAAATAATTAAACGATTAATAAAATAAAGCATAAAGTAATTAATGAATAAATAAATAAATAAATGTTGTAGTAGTTTGCGGAAATATTAAATTTGTTTTGAAGAAAATTTTGCAAATGGTTGATTTTAATTATTTTAATGTGCATGTATTTGTTTAATTTGGTAATGGAAATGATAAATTAATAAATAAATAAAAAGCTCAATCTTTTGTGGATTTGAATGTATTTAAATTTTATTTTTGAGAAGTGACTTTTGGTATTCACTGGAAGTGGAAAAGGAAGAGACTTTTTGTGTGAGATTTTATTTAGAGGATTTTTGGGTTGGTAGGGGGATGGCATTCTCTTTCCAACAGATTTTGGAGGATTTCTGTTATTGTATTGCATTCTTTCATTATTCTGAGAATTCATTGAGGAATAAGATTTGAGTTGAGGGAGGATCTCGGAGCTACTGCTGGAAACATTCGTTGGCGGAGGATTGGATCGGAAAAAGGGATAGAGCTTCTATAGATCTTCTTCAAACACAGGACGCCAGGTTCTTTTCTTATTTATTTGTTGTAGCATCAAATAAAATATCAAGTGATAGGAATTGATTCGCTGTGTATGAAATTTTCATTTGGGTTGGAATTCAAATGTTTGTGGAAAGAAAATCTATTGGGTTGTTGTTTAATCAACGGGAATTTAACTAGGGTTCGGGATTGCTGCTTGTTAAAATGGAATTTGGTTGGGTTCTGGATTGTCAATTATTAGATTGAAATTTCTGAGAGTTTGGGATTGTTGTTTATTTAAATGAAATTATTTGTTGGGTTTTTACTGTTGTTTATTATAATGAAACCAAGATTGGAATTCTGGAAATAACGTTAGTCTTGTAGCTTTATGCGGAATATAATAACTCAACTTAAAATAATAACTCTTGGAAAAGCGGGTTATATTCTGGTTTCATATATAATCATGCACAAAAAAATTATGCAGTGTTATCTTTCTTTATATATATATATATATATACCCACATATTATATATACATTGCAAATGTTGAATGTAAATTTAATTATTTTTGAAACTATTTGAATTAAAATGGTTATATTTTTATGTTGTTTGATATTAATAAAACCCATAGGCGAGTGGTGGATTCGGCCTCGGCATTACCCACACCACTTGACTAAGTGTACCGTCTTGACGATCTGCCCAATTTGTCACGATGATCCTCACCAATTTCTTATGAGAAACAGTCAAGTGGTATCCCGCTGACCGAGAATGTAAACCAAGTGGCACCGATGTGGTGTCATTCAAAAAAAAAATAACTATATAAAAGCAGCACTGCTTTCTTTTAAACGAAAATTCGTGTTTTGATTTTTTAATATATGCATTTATAAATATATATATATATATCGTATATTTATTATTTAATTTAATTATATCTTATGTCACAATTTCTCTGTTATATTTATTTAATTAAATTCTGTCTATAAACAGATTGTTTCACTTTCTGGTATGAGCAAAATTTTATTAGAGTGGAAATGTGAAAGGAATTTCTATTAATTTGTTAAATTTTAAACTTGATAGGATAATATAGTAAAAAGGCAGATTGGGAACATATATCAGCATTGATTGTTTAATTCTTTATTTTAATATGTGTATGGTAGAAATGGAATTTAATATAGGAATTGAATAAGTTATCTTTTATTTTTATTTTGTGAAATTGTAGTCTTGTAGACTTGTGGGTTTTGGACATTGTTAGTTCTTTGATGTGGGAACCCTTTTTGTGTTAGTGCTTTAGTCTTCGAGAGGATTGTGATTTTGTTGAATTTATATCTCTTCACTTTGATTTTCTGTTAAGTTAAGAATGGGGTGTACTGAATTATGAGATTTTGTTATGGTACTTAATTTACGAGATGAGTTATGCCTCGTGTAATATTTTGTTGTTGCATTTCGATGTTTAAGATTGGAATGGTACAACCCCTGTTTCTTTTTGGTTTTGGTTGGGTCTCTAGGGAGAGTGGCTCCTCGTGGGGGCCGGTGCCCCGTTTAAGGGGAAGGGCTCAGGATAACCCACGAGTGAGTTAGTAAACAAGTGAAAACCTAATAATTAACTTAGGAGGGTTGGGTAGTAATATCATTACAAGATTTTAAAATGGATGCCTCGTCTTCATTAGTGCTTCCGCAGACTAATGGAAGGCTGAGAAGGCCGTGGTTGGCAAGGTTGTGACCTCGTCTTCACGAGAGGTCTACGGCTCCGCATGAGTCACCCTATGGACCGGCGCCTCCAGTTGGGAGGAAGGGCACAGGATAGCCATAGATGGGACCGACGTCTCCAGTTGGGAGGAAGAGCACAGATAGCCCATGTAGGACTATGCGATGACACTCTCCCCTAGTTGCCCATGTGTTTTATTTTATTGTGTTCCTTTGGAAGGGGGTTATGGGAGTTGGTTTGGATTGTTGATTAAATGAATTTAAATTGATTTATGATTTAATGTCTTAATACATCGTTGGTGTACTTTGTGGTTTTGTATGATCTCATTGTTATTTAGGATCTTGTACTCTTATGGTATTATTGTACGATGTTATTATTTGTTTCATTGTAATTTGGAGTATTGTGTTATGGTTCTATGTTGGTACTTTTTGTATACTTGTACGTCAGTCTTGGTCAGTTGACATTCTTGGTCGGAGTTACTTCTCTGTCACCTCTTAGCACGGGGGTGGTCGGGTGGAACGTGCTCCGCACACCGTTGGGTTCCCCATCAGCATTCGTTGGCACAGTCTCATCCTTTTGAAGAATTGTACCAGTTGATCTTCATGTATTTTGATAATCTTGTATATGGTATTCATCCCACATGATTGGGAATCACGATGTAAATTATGTATGGATATGTTGTGTATTTAAAAGAAGTTGTAATATAAATTTCAATCTTGTATCCTTATTTGGTTATGTTATTCCTCATGGTTTTACCTTATGATGGAATCTATATATATATATCTTATGTTGTGATTATTAGTTCCTTTTGATATCTCATGAGTTGATGTTTTGTAATGTTTATTTTTTGATGTGACCTCGTGTGCCCCAAAGAAAATAGTCGGTTAAGTTATTGTATTATAATGAAGTTATGTTCATATACATGATTATTTGATATTGGTTATATTGATTATTGTTGTTCTTTTAAAAAAAATATATTTGCATTCTTTATTTGATTGTTCTTTGGGGCTTGCACGACGGGCGTTACAACTTGGTATCAGAGCCAAGGTTGCAAACGCTGGGGTCTCTGGGTAGTATTGTCCATTAGGAAACCTTTGCGTTATTCTCTTGAGCTCTTATGTACCTTTGTCTTGTTGTGCAAAAGCATGCCTAGAGGCAGAGGTAGAGGTAGGGGTAGAGGCCGAGGAAGAGGCCGAGGTGGTGGCCGTGGGGTCAACCAACCGAATCCTTCACCGCCAAGTTCTCATGGTCCTGAGTCTGAGGAGCAACAAAATTCTCAGAACAATCTGTCAGGTGGTGGACAAAATCCGGAATAGCCAGGGTTGGATGGTCAGTTGCAGCATCTTCTGGGTGAGCTTCTTGATAGATTGGGTCCTAGACCTAATGGGGATCAGCCGGTTGAGAGAGAAAGAGAAAGGTCTCCGAGGCATAGGGGAGTTGCAGTTGAGCAGGATGCATTATTAGCAGGTCATATGAGGGATTTAATGAGAGCTCATCCACCTACCTTCGACGGCTCTGGAGGAGGGTTGGAAGTCGAGACCTGGTTAATTGATTTGGGCCGATGCTTCGCAATGCACCCCTATGGTAGTAATACCAAGGCTCGATGTGCTGTTATACATTTGTGGGTTTCACATCCACTTGGTGGCAGCTTGAGGAGCAGAAGTTGCATATGGATATCAGTATGGTCACTTGGGAGTTTTTCTTGGAAAGGTTCAAGGCTTGCTTCCTCTCAGATCATTGGAGGCAGCGTAGGGCAGATGAATTCCACGATCTTAAACAAATGGCAATGTTAGTAGAATAGTATGAGCGACGCTTCTATGAACTAAAACAATACGCAGGGATTAGCCATGATGAAGGGATGTTGGTTCAACACTTTGTTCGAGGTTTGAACGCACGCATCAGTGGTGGTGTAAGGGTCTTCGAACCTAAGACCATGGAAGTTGCTGTCGAGAAGGCTCGCTTGGTAGAGGAAAACTTGGCTATGACCTTGGGTGGTCATGTAGGAGTACAAATTGGTAGTGTGCCCACTCCTAGAGCTAGTTCTCAAGGGGGTCAGACACAGTCAGCAGGACCTTCTAAGAGTCGTTATGGGCCTTCAAGAGGGGGTCAGCAATAGCAATCTCAACCGAAGCACAAGAATGCTACTTCTCAACAGGGTGGTCACTTTCAGTTTTGCAGGGATCGGAACTGGAATCGTGCACGTCAGGAGCAGCCTGCTTTGAGTTTTCAGTCTCCACCTAGTCGTGGGAGCTTCCAGCAATTGAATGCTCCATCCGGGGGAAGAGGTTTTGGTCGAGGTTCTGGATGTTTCTCGTGTGGGCAGTAGGGGCATATTGCTAGGATGTGTCCTCAAAAGAGCGCTTCAGAATTTAGTCAGAAACCAGCTATGTCCGAGCCGACAGTGCGAGACGCAGGGAGATCTCACCGAGTCTTCGCAACAGTGGATAATCGGCAGGCGGATCATCAGAGCACCGTCATTGAGACTACAGGTTCATTACATAAGTTTAACATTTCAGTACTTTTTGATTCTGGTGCATCTGATTCTTTTATCTCTCCTTTAGTTGTTGAGCGATGTAAACTGGGGGCAATAAAGCAAAGCGAAAAGTGGCAGGTTGAATTAGCTTCAGGATCCAAGGTTGTGGTCGAGAAGTTGGGACAAGGTTGTAGGTTAGAGTTAGGGGCAATGTCAACTAAGGTGGACCTCAGAATTCTTCCACTTGGTTCTTATGATGTGGTCTTGGGCATGGATTGGTTAAGCTCTCATCGTGCTTTGATAGATTGTCGCCGTAAAGCAGTGCGGTGTGTGGATGATTTTGGTAAAGAGGTGGAAATTGTGGGTGTTCAGAGGCCTGTTTCCTTGAGAATGATCTCAGCTATGCAGTTAAAAAGGTGTTTTCGTTAGGGTTGTCAGCTCTTTGCAGTATCGGTTAGTGACCTTGAGTCTGAGGGTAGCCGTGAAGTGTCTTTGAATGATTACCCTCTCCTTGCAGAATTTTCTGATGTTTTTCCTAGTGAGATTCCTGGTATGCCTCCTAGGCGAGAGGTGGATTTCAAGATAGATCTGGTGCTTGGAGCTGAGCCTATCTCTCGGGCTCCATACAGGATGACCACGCAGGAACTCCAAGAACTTCGTCTGCAGTTAGAAGAATTGTTAGCTAAGGGATTTATCCGCCCTAGTGTCTCTCCTTGGGGAGCACCAGTGATCTTTGTCAAAAAGAAGGATGGTTCTCTCCGTCTTTGTATTGATTACCGGCAATTGAACAAGGTAACAGTAAAGAATCGTTATCCCCTTCCCAGGATTGATGATCTCTTTGATCAGATAAAAGGGGCAAAGGTATTTTCCAAAATTGACCTCAAATCAGGGTATCATCAGTTGCGGATAGCAGAGGCCGACATTCATAAAACTGCATTTCGTACTCGGTACGGGCACTACGAGTTCACAGTGATGTCGTTCGAGTTAACGAATGGACCTTCAGTCTTTATGAGTCTAATGAATGGGGTGTTTCGAACCTACTTAGATAGGTTCGTCCTCATGTTTCTTGATGATATTTTGATTTATTCTAAGTCTATGGAGGAACATGAGGTGCACTTAAAGCAGGTTTTGCAGTGCTTAAGAGATAACCAGTTGTATGCCAATCTAGCAAAGTGTGAATTTTATAAGACTGAAGTTCAGTATTTGGGTCATGTGATTTCTGGTGAGGGAATTTCTGTTGATCCTGCTAAAATCCAGGCTATCATGGATTGGCCCGTGCCCACTAATGTCTCAGAAGTTCGCAGTTTCATGGGATTAGCTGGGTATTATCGGCGGTTCGTGCAGGGCTTTTCGAGGATTGCACATCCTATCACATCACTTCAGAGGAAAGGAAAGAAATTTCTTTGGACTGAGCAGTGTCAGCTAGCTTTCCAAACTTTTAAGGAAAAACTGACTAGTGCTCCAATTTTGGCAGTGCCAGATCCTTCAGGTGATTTCGTGGTTTGTGCGGATGCCTCTTTGGAAGGTCTTGGAGCCGTATTGATGCAGGATGGGAGAGTGATTGCCTATGAATCTCGGAAACTGAAAGATCATGAACTCAATTATCCCACACATGATCTTGAGTTGGCCGCAGTTGTTCATGCTCTTGTGAGATGGAGGAACTTCTTGCTAGGGCACCGATTTGAGTTGCATACAGATCATCGGAGTTTGCAATACATCTTTACGTAGCCGAATTTGAATGCAAGGTAGAGGAGGTGGATGGAATTTTTGTGTGAGTATGATTTTGAGGTTAAGTATATTCAGGGTAAGGAAAATGTGGTGGCTGACCCTCTAAGTCGGCGTAGGCATGAGGTTTCTGCAATGTCTCTTGAGGTGGATTTGGAGAGTCAGATTCTCGCGGCCCTTCCTTCAAATAGTTGGTATTCAGAGGTGAAAGCTGAGGTTGAATCAGGTAGAGCTTTGGAGGGGAAATTTGCTGGTTATTCGTTAGATTCGGATGGTGCTTTGCGGTTCTCTGGACAATTGTATGTACCTTCTGCAGAGGGCCTTCGTACCTTGATTTTGACAGAAGGTCATTGGGCACCTTATGCGGCACATCCTGGAGTTAAGAAAATGTATGTGGATCTGCGTGCGCTCTATTTTTGGTCAGGAATGAAGTAGGATATCGCTGACTTTGTGGCTTGATGTCTTGAATGTCAGAGAGTAAAGGCTGAACATCATCATCCAGCAGGATTGCTACAGCCTCATCTTATTCCAGAGTGGAAATGGGATGTTATTTCCATGGATTTCATTGTTGGGTTGCCTATGTCATCTAGACGACATGATGCTATTATGGTCACTGTTGACAGATTGACTAAGGTAGCTCATTTTTCTCTTGTTCGATCTTCGTATACGACATCTTATGTTGCTAAGGTGTTCATGAATGATATAGTTAGATTGCATGGGATACCACGGAGGATCATTTTTGACAGAGATCCGGTATTCACGTCTGCATTGTGGACATCTTTGCAGCAGTCTTTGGGAACTAAGTTGAATTTCAGCTCTGCCTATCATCCTGAGACTGATGGTCAAACTGAGAGAGTTAACCAGGTGCTTGAGGATATGCTTCATATGTATGTCATGGATCAGCAATCACGTTGGGAGGACTATCTGTACTTGGTTGAGTTTGCATATAACAATGGGTACCATAGCTCTATTGGTATGGCTCCTTTTCAGGCTTTGTACGGTCGTCCTTGTCGTACTCCTTTGAGTTGGGATCGATTGGAGGACAGGGTGCTTCTTGGACCCGAAATGCTTAAAGATATGGAACAGCAGGTGGCTCGCATTCGGGAGCATCTTGTAGTTGCTTAGGATAGACAGAAGAAGTATGCTGACGCTCATAGAGTTGATCGACAGTTTGCAGTTGGTGATCGGGTGTTCCTTCGAGTGCACTCGCGGAAGAGCCCAATTCGTTACGGAAAGGGTTCGAAGCTTGCGCCTCGCTTTGTGGGACCCTTTGAGGTGTTGGAGCGGATTGGACCTATTGCTTACCGTTTAGCTTTGCCACCCAGTTTGTCGCGGATCCACGATGTATTTCATGTTTCTGTTCTTAGACCATATTTTCCTGATGTTACTCATGTTCTGGATTGGAATGCTCTTCAGGTCGAGGACGGGCAGCTGGCACTCAAGCCCGTGGCCGTGCTTCAGCGTCGGCAACTTACCCTCAGAGGCAGAGAGATTGATCAAGTGCGGGTTTAGTGGGACCCTAATGATGAGACTTCAGCTACATGGGAGGATGCCTCTTGTATCAGGGATTCTTATCCTTATCTTTTCACGGGCTTACAGGAGTAAGCCGAATTTTAGGGGGGGAGGATGTAATACCCCTCATGTTACTGCTTGATTCTTGACATTCTCTGTGGTTTTTGTTTGGCACATTGTGATTTTGATGATACTGTTGATATTATGTTGTGGTAGCTTAGACTGTTACTGATTATATACTCTTATGTTACCATGGATATTATGATGATATTTTATTACGATTATTTTGATGAAATTATTTGGAATGCAGTAGTCTAGAGGATAGTAATTGATGATATCGATGCAAATTAATGTAAATTTATAATGCTTTAGATGATGATATGTTTTGGTGAGGGGACAGGTAGCATCACTCGTTCGTGAGCGCCCTGCTACACTGCGAATCCTTCTCACGATGCTTTGTAATTGATTATATGTATATATGTTGTGTATCACCTTATTGGATGCAGGCTTTGCAGGAATAAGACTCGATTCCACCTATTTCGATAGGTCTGGGAGAGCATTGTACCAACCCAACGGGAGGAAGTTGAACAAAGGTGACATGGAAGTAACTCCGTTCCAAAGTGTCAACTGTCTTGCACCTTTTTGGTTTTGTGCGTCTTGGTCATAGCCACTTGGTTGTTACGTTTGTCTTGGTATGTTATTGTGCTTTCATGACTTATCTAATGTGGTGTATGATTTTATATTGTGATTTAAATAATTAAACGATTAATAAAATAAAGCATAAAGTAATTAATGAATAAATAAATAAATAAATGTTGTAGTAGTTTGCGGAAATATTAAATTTGTTTTGAAGAAAATTTTGCAAATGGCTGATTTTAATTATTTTAATGTGCATGTATTTATTTAATTTGGTTATGGAAATGATAAATTAATAAATAAATAAAAAGCTCAATCTTTTGTGGATTCAAATGTATTTGAATTTTATTTTTGGAGAAGTGACTTTTGGTATTCACTGGAAGTGGAAAAGGAAGAGACTTTTTGTGTGAGATTTTATTTAGAGGATTTTTGGGTTGGTAGGGGGTTGCATTCTCTTTCCAACAGATTTTGGAGAAATTTGGCAGTCAATTTTCCTGTTATAGTATTGCATTCTTTTATTATTCTGAGAATTCATTGAGGAATAAGATTTGAGTTGAGGGAGGATCTTGGAGCTACTGCTGGGAAACAATCGTTGGCGGAGGATTGGAACGGCAAGAGGGATAGAGCTTCTACAGATCTTCTTCAAACACCGGACGCCAGGTTCTTTTCTTATTTATTTGCTGTAGCATCAAATAAAATAGCAATTGATAGGAATTGTTTCGCTGTGTATGAAATTTTCATTTGGGGTTGGAATTCAAATGTTTGTGGAAAGAAAATCTATTGGGTTGTTGTTTAATCAACGGAAATTTAACTGGGGATCGGGATTGCTGTTTGTTAAAATGGAATTTGGTTGGGTTTTGGACTGTCAATTATTAGATTGAAATTTCTGGGAGCTTGGGACTATTGTTTATTTAAATGAAATTATTTGTTGGGTTTTTACTGTTGATTATTAAAATGAAACTATGATTGGAATTCTGGAAATAACCAGTAGTACTGTAGCTTTGTCTGGAAAATATAATAACTCAACTTAAGAATAATCACTTTACTGGAAAAACTGGGTTGTGTATATTCTAGTTTATATATAATCATGCACAGAAAAATTGTACAGTGTTTATCTTTCTCTGTTTTCGAAGTATTCAAAATACAATATATATATATATATACGTATATATATATATTATATTTGATATACGTATATATATATACCCACATATATTTATATATACATTTACAAATGTTGAATGTAAATTTAATTATTTTTGAAACTCGCCGAATTCCGTTGGTATATTTTATGTTGTTTGATATTAATAAACTACCGACTGAGTGGTGGTTCGGCCTCGGCCGTACCCACCACCCAGCCGGGGTGGCACCTGTGCGGCAGTCTGCGGACTGTCCACGACAGTCCTACGGACTGCTGCGAACAGTCCGTAGACTGTCTGCAGCCGGGTGTAAACCCCGTGGCTTTTGATAGCCGTGTCCATTCAAAAAAAAAATATAAATTATAAAATACGCGCTTTACTTTTCTTTTAAACGAAAATTCGTGTTTTGATTTTTAATATATGCATTTATAAATATATATATATATATATATCATATATTTATTATTTAATTTAATTATATTTTATGTCACAATTTCTCTGTTATATTTATTTAATTAAATTCTGTCTGTAAACAGATCGTTTCACTTTCTGGTATGAGCAAAATTTTATTAGAGTGGAAATGTGAAAGGAATTTCTATTAATTTGTTAAATTTTAAACTTGATAAGATAATATAGTAAAAAGGCAGATTGGGAACATATATCAGCATTGATTGTTTAATTCTTTATTTTAATATGTGTATGGTAGAAATGGAACTTAGTATAGGAATTGAATAAGTTATCTTTTATTTTTATTTTGTGAAATTGTAGTCTTGTAGACTTGTGGGTTTTGGACATTGTTAGATCTTTGATGTGGGAACCCTTTTTGTGTTAGTACTTTAGTCTTCCAAAGGATTGTGATTTTGTTGAATTTATATCTCTTCACTTTGAGTTTCTGTTAAGTTAAGAATGGGGTGTACCGAATTATGAGATTTTGTTATGATACTTAATTTGCGAGATGAGTTATGCCTCGTGTAATATTTTGTTGTTGCATTTCGATGTTTAAGATTGGAATGGTACAACCCCTGTTTCTTTTTGGTTTTGGTTGGGTCTCTAGGGAGAGTGGCTCCTCGTGGGGGCCGGTGCCCCGTTTAAGGGGAAGGGCTCAGGATAACCCACGAGTGAGTTAGTAAACAAGTGAAAACCTAATAATTAACTTAGGAGGGTTGGGTAGTAATATCATTACAAGATTTTAAAATGGATGCCTCGTCTTCATTAGTGCTTCCGCAGACTAATGGAAGGCTGAGAAGGCCGTGGTTGGCAAGGTCGTGACCTCGTCTTCACGAGAGGTCTACGGCTCCGCATGAGTCACCCTATGGACCGGCGCCTCCAGTTGGGAGGAAGGGCACAGGATAGCCATAGATGGGACCGGCGCCTCCAGTTGGGAGGAAGAGCACAGGATAGCCCATGTAGGACTATGCGATGACACTCTCCCCTAGTTGCCCATGTGTTTTATTTTATTGTGTTCCTCTGGAAGGGGGTTATGGGAGTTGGTTTGGATTGTTGATTAAATGAATTTAAATTGATTTATGATTTAATGTCTTAATACATCTTTGGTGTACTTTGTGGTTTTGTATGATCTCATTGTTATTCAGATCTTGTACTCTTATGGTATTATTGTACGATGTTATTATTTGTTTCATTGTAATTTGGAGTATTGTGTTATGGTTCTATGTTGGTACTTTTTGTATACTTGTACGTCAGTCTTGGTCAGTTGACATTCTTGGTCGGAGTTACTTCTCTGTCACCTCTTAGCACGGGGGTGGTCGGGTGGAATGTGCTCCGCACATCGTTGGGTTCCCCATCAGCGTTCGTTGGCACAGTCTCATCCTTTTGAAGAATTGTACCAGTTGATCTTCATGTATTTTGATAATCTTGTATATGGTATTCATCCCACATGATTGGGAATCATGATGTAAATTATGTATGGATATGTTGTGTGTTTAAAATAAGTTGTAATATAAATTTCAATCTTGTATCCTTATTTGGTTATGTTATTCCTCATGGTTTTACCTTATGATGGAATCTATATATATATATCTTATGTTGTGATTATTAGTTCCTTTTGATATCTCATGAGTTGATGTTTTGTAATGTTTATTTTTTGATGTGACCTCGTGTGCCCCAAAGAACATAGTCGGTTAAGTTATTGTATTATAATGAAGTTATGTTCATATACATGATTATTTGATATTGGTTATATTGATTATTGTTGTTCTTTAAAAAAAAAAAATATTTGCGTTCTTTATTTGATTGTTCTTTGGGGCTTGCACGACGGGCGTTACATAAAACATTGGATTAGTTGATACCACAAACCTTTGTGAACCCATTACCTTTTTCCATGTCCATCCATTCTGTGTAAAGTCAAGTGTAGAAAATAAATGACTAGCAAATACCACAAACCTCACATGAAATTTGGATTTTTTAGTGTTCACCCTTCATGCATATTTGTTAGTGGTACTAGCAAATATCACAAACCTCATAGTGAACCCGTTGACATCCACCATTCATGTACATCACCTTTCTCTTCCATTGTGTATGTTCTTTTCATGATGTTTCCTTCATTTTGTTCATTGTGTTCATATTGAAAGTTGCAAAGTTATAAGGTGTTATAGAAAGTGTAGGATGTTAAGGTGGTTGAGAAGAAGTTTTTTATCTTTCAATTATGAGGGTTTGCTTGTTTCAGGAATGACATGCATTTATTATGATGCTCTTTAATGGATATTCAATTTGTGTAGAGGAATCATGTTCTTATTAGGCACTATTCTATTGTTCCAGAATATGTTCTAATTTTAATGACAATTTAACATAGTCCCACAAAAGTTGCGATATCTTTCTAATTTCATAACAATATTTAGAAATTTAAAATATTGTAAAAAGTTGTTAAATAGGAGCATGAAACCTAGAAAGAATTTGAGAATTTTATCAATATTTAATGTGCAATTTGATGTGGAAGACAAAAGTATTCAAATAATTATTGCCAATTAAATATTTATTTATTTATTTTGTATTTACATATTGTAATTAGATGCATTATCGGTAGAAATCAACGTCCATTTTTTTCATTGAAGGGGGGTAAATTTGAAACATGCCAATTGTTGATATTGTAACACCAAAATAAAGTCCCCATGCCATCACTAAAGGGTGTGTTAGGAATTATTTGTGCATGACATAGAATAAAGTAATAAATAATAGATTAACATGTTAAAATTAATTTATTAGATATTAGTTTTTAGTTAGTTATTAGTTACGAGTTAGTTTGTAGTTAGTGGTTTGGGTAGTTAGTAAGTTGAATGACTTTATAAAACCATATAATGTAATCATTTGTGTGTTGTTGATGAATGAAACATTTACAGGTTTAAGCCTTTAGCTTTCTCTTGTCACCATTTCAATAAATTTTTATAGCTTGACCAAGTGATGGTAGTTTTCTTAGCATGATTGCCAAAAATATTCATTTGAAGAGTATCATGTTTGTCTTTGTAACATTTGAAACTTTGTAATGGAATTAGATTGCCATTGTTATATACACCTTTATAACAAGATATTTCAAGATTGGCAAAATGAAACTTTTCTCAAAAATATTTATTTATAATGACATTTTGTAAACTTGTAAATGCCTAAAATTAACCTATACCAATTTCTTTTACATCTTGACCAAGTTGCATGAGGATGATGTAGCAAGATGAAGGAAAACAATATGTTATAGGATTAAAACTTTGTCAAAAAATATTTATTTATAATGACATTTTACAAATTTGTAAATGTGTTAATTTTTTTTCGACTTGATTAAGTTGCATGATGATGGTGTAAGAAGATGAAAAAAAAAGGCTATGAAAATTACACAATTCATAGTGGATTGATTTTTTTGATTATCGAGCCCTCATGATAAATTATACTTTTTTGGAGGGGAGCATAAGGAACTAGTTCATCTTGTTTTATAAATGTTTACATATCTCTTTACACTCCTTTGGTGAAGAAATGCTGAAACATATCATTTATAGTGTGCTTATGATAATTATATTTGTTGAATAAACTGTTATAATCTAAAATAAAATCCCACGTATTGCACTTTTAATTTAGTGAGGCTCTTAGTTTTTTATTAGGTAAACGAGTTTTGAAGGGACCAAAAATCTTGTATAATATAGATAGAACAACTCAAAGCATACATAACAATCCTTGAAGGGATGAAAACACAACTATATCTAAGTTGCCAAATGAGAATCAATACAACAACAAAGTTGCTAAGCACAAAATGATAACCTACGGATCTAGTCTAAACAATTCTAGACCTACCCAATTCAATCTTAGACCCTTCAATCTAGAGTGCAATTGAGAGAGAGATTTGGAAAGAAGTTTCTTCCACTTTTGTATATTTATCCAAAAAATGTTATCAACCAAATCCTCAAACTTAGGGGAAGGGGGGTAATCCCCCTTAGAGAGCTCATTTATGAGTGCATTAGAAACAACATCATGTCTTGCTAATATAGCCAATCATTGATCAACCACCTTAGGTGTAGGTAGATGTGCTGAAGTCAAGGGAAGATTTGGAGTAGAGGAAATGAGAAACCAAACAATCAAATCAGATGGTGGATGGGTCTTGACAATAAGAATTGAAAGAGCCAAAATAGTAGGACTCTCCAAAATTGCACTAGCTACAAGAGAAAGCCCCTCAAGAGGGTGACCCACAAAAGAAATAAAAAAAAGAGAATCTAACACCTTGAGAATAAAGGGGCCAACACCTAAGAATCAAAAACATTAATTGTCAAGTGATCTTAGTGTGAATCCTCCACCACATAGCTGCCCTTTTACGTCAAGAGAGTGGACAAGCAAAAGCTAGTACCGAGAGTGTGGACAAGTCATGAGGTCTAGTCTCCCACTCATCTCTGTGGTAATGAAGGACATGTCGTGTCAATGTCACCGGTCATGTGATAAAAGTTTACCAAGTGCACTACACTTTATAGGGGCTACCATCCTCCGCCTAAAAAAACAAAAACAATGCAGAGTGAGCTTTTAAGTTTTATTCATTTAGCTATTAACGCTATATATATTTTGTATTCTAGTTTATCACTATGATATTGCAATGGAATCGGAAGTACAAATTCATTAACAGGATACCACACCAATTTTCGGATTCCATTGTAGCCGCTGCTACTTCAGTGGCTTTCTCCAACACATGGCTTCCTGTTTTACTTTGCTATAACACTAGTGTAAGGCATGGTTTCTGCAAAAGTAGCCATGGAATCTGCTCGTTGTCATCAATATATTTCTTGCAAAATGAGCATTCAGAAACATAGTTGTATGTCGGTATGTGCGGCTACTTATCATGGTATTTGCAGTGTTCCTGTTCCTGAACATTGCCCAAGCTCAGAATTACAAGGCAATGAAATGTGGAGGGAGAGAATGAATTATGATGGTTTCAACGCCTGTGCCTTTCTTCTCCAGACATGCAGTAGCTTCACACAGCTTATAAAAATCCATGCCCACATTCTCATCAATGGCCTTCAACATAACATAGTTTTGGGTACCAAACTTGTAACGCTCTACGCCAAATTCGGTGTTTTGGAAGATGCACGCAAAGTGTTTAACAAAATGCGTGAACGAAATGTATTCTTATGGAATGCAATAATAAGAGGGTACGCCTGGAAAGGTTTTTGGCAGCAGACGCTTGAGCTGTATTTCGAGATGCGAGCTTCAGGCACAGAAGCTGACAAGTTAACGTTTCCCATCGTAATCCGGGCATGTGCGGTGTTATCAGCTTTGCAAAAAGGCAAAGAGATCCATTGCCACGCTGGCAGGGGTGGATTTGAGTCGGATATCTACGTGGGAAACGCACTGATAGATATGTATGCCAAGTGCGGGAGTGTAAGTGATGCCCGCCAAGTGTTTGACAAAATGCTCCATAGAGACGTGATCTCATGGACCACTATGATCGGAGGCTATTCACAGAATGGACAGGCCGATGATGCGTTGTTTCTATTCAATCTAATGCAGCATTCGGATGTACAACCCAATGCAGTTACGCTTGTAAATGTGCTCCCAGCATGTGCCGATTTAGGCTTTCTGCAGCAAGGTGAGCATCTTCATAATCTAATAGTTGAAAGTGGATTTGGGTTTGATGTTTCTGTAGGAACAGCTCTTATAGACATGTACGCCAAATGTGGGAGTATTGAAAAAGCTCGCCGAGTGTTTGACAAGATGCATGAAAGAAATATCATCATGTGGACTGCCATGATTACAGGGTATATCCGAAACGGGTGTGGGGAGATGGCACTTGCCCTCTTTCATCAGATGCTAATGACAAACTTGAAACCTGACTCTGTTACCATTGTAAATGTATTGTCAGCTTGTCTCAGTTCAGAAAACCTAAATCACGGGAAGTGGATCCATGAATATGTAATTCAAAATGGAGTTGAGTTGGATGTTTCTA
Organism: Sequoia sempervirens; assembly: GCA_007258455.2. Lineage (NCBI taxonomy): Eukaryota > Viridiplantae > Streptophyta > Pinopsida > Cupressales > Cupressaceae > Sequoia > Sequoia sempervirens. The sequence goes on along the minus strand of VDFB02049217.1, from coordinate 86,795,286 downwards.
CAGAGAATTCCCTGGTGGCAATGTATGCTAGGTGCGGGAATCTACAGGTTGCACGAGAACTATTTGATAAGCTTTCACAAAAGACTGTGATGTCATGGAACGGAATGATTGCAGGGTACGCTGAAAATCGTTACTCTAAAGAAGTAATGGCACTCTTTGGTCAGATGAAACTAACGGATGTGAAACCCAATTCGATCACTATTGTGAGTCTGCTTTCAGCATGTTCGGTTTTAGGAGATCTGCAACTAGGCATGTGCATTCATAATTACATCATCAGAAGTGGGTTTGAGTCAAATGTTTTTGTGGGGACGGCAGTTACAGACATGTATTGCAAATGTGGGGGTATAGAGCTTGCTCGACTTGTTTTTGATACCATGTGTGAAAAAAATGTAGTCTCTTGGAGTGCCATGATTGCAGGGTATGCCCAGAATGGACACGCGAATGAGGCTTTTACATTGTTTCATGAAATGCAATTAGCAGATGTCATACCCAATCCAGTTACTTTCATAAGCTTGCTTCCGGCATGTGCCAACTTAGAAGATTTGAAACAAGGCAGGAGCATCCATGAATACATTGTTAGAAGTGGATTTGATTCCGATGTCTCTGTGCAAACTGCACTTCTGGATATGTATGCCAAATGTCGGGATATAGAAGCTGCAGGCCAATTGTTTGACAAAATGTCTACAAGAGATGTGGTTTCATGGAATGCTATGATTGCTGGTTATGCTCAAAATATACATGCTACCAAAGCGTTGACACTTTTTCATGAAATGAAAGTGGCAAACGTGCAACCAGATTCTGTCACAATGACATGCGTGCTTCCAGCATGTGCTCATTTAGCAGCTTTAGAGCAGGGAAAATGGATCCATACTAACATAATCAGGAGTGGATTTGATTCACAAGTTTCTGTGGTCACCGCCCTTATTGATATGTATACCAAGTGTGGAGCTTTATATTTTGCATGTAAGCTATTTGACAAGATGGTGGAAAAGGATGTAGTCTCGTGGAATACAATGATCGGAGCATATGGAATGCATGGATATTCAAAGGAAGCTCTTGAACTTTTTAGCAAAATGCGATCAATGTGCGTTAAACCTGATCACATTACCTTTATTTGTGTTTTATCTACATGCAGTCATGCAGGCCTGGTGGATGAAGGTTGGCAATATTTTAAATGCATGTTACAAGACTATTGCATCAAACCTAGTATGGAGCATTATGCTTGCATGGTTGATCTTCTTGGCCGTGCTGGTCAATTGGACGAGGCACACGTCTTCATCCAAAATATGCCATTAGAACCTGACCCGGGAATATGGGGGGCATTGCTTGGTGCTTGCAAGATCTATTGCAACATCCAACTAGGAGAACTTGTGGCAGAACGCCTTTTTCAGTTAGAGCCTGACAATGCTGGACATTACGTATTACTCTCAAACATCTATGCCGCAGTTGGCAGGTGGGATGACATGGCAAAAGTGAGGAGGAGGATGAAAGGCAAGAGATTGCAGAAGACACCAGGGTACAGCTCAATTGAGGTAAACTACAGGGTTCATGTGTTCCTAGCAGAAGACTAATGACATCCTGAGGCCAAGAGTATTTATGCCATTTTGGCTTGGATGAGCAGATGGAGGCAGGTGTTTGCCTATCACAGTTTTTGAGCTGTGGTGTGGAGAACTGATGGTGAACATACGATTGATAATCGCATGGAGGGGTGGCCACTACTTTTGGGCTTATCAACACAAACCCAGGAACTTCTATCTGGATCACAAAAAACCTTAAAAGGGTTGTGATGATTGTCATGTCAGTGATGTCACCATTAGCATTCATTTATGACTCATGAGATTGGTACATGCCAGATTTCTGAGAGGAATGCACAATTTTACCATCATTTCAAGGATGGTTTGTGTTCCTGTGGGAATTATAAATAAGGTAAAATGAAGTTGAACCAACAAGTCTACAAGAATATGATTAAAGGAGAAATCCTATGAACAACACTAACGAGAGGGACCTAAGACTTTGGGACAGAATTATAGATAAATAAGTAGCAGTGCCCAAATGACACTCTCAAGTAAATTTAATAAGAAATGAAAAAGAACTTCAACTGGGATCGGTATTTAGGAGGAGGTTACCAGCAATTCAAAGAGAACAAAAACAGTGGTCTGGCCCATCACCTACCACACATCTGGTTGATCCCCTTCTTGTGTTACTCCATGATGCAACAAGAACAAAAGTGACAGTGGGATTAATGGATAAGGTCAACTTTGTCGTCTATTAAATGTTATAGTGGTATGGAAGAGAAAATAGAGTCAAGTGGATAAAGAGAAGCTTGATAATACATCGTTCATAATATAATTTAATTTACACAGCATCATCATATAAAACTCAAAAGTTAATTTATAGAGTAATGATATAGTATCCTATATGTGTTTTTTTATATTTTTCTTATTACTTACAACCTCAATGCATGGAATATATGGAATAATTGAACTTGTCAATTAAACAAAATAATTAACAGAATAGATCATAGATCTAAATGATCAATCAAAACATCACTACAATATATATATGCGAGCGCGCGCGCGCACACACACACACACATATATATATATATGTGTGTGTGTGTATAAAAATGCTTGTGACCAACACACTATACTATTCTATAGCTATTCCCACTATGGCAAAAAATAGATAATGTACACACCTCATGTTTAAACATCATAAACTGTTTTCCAATTGCATGATTAAATATCACTACTGAACAAATAAATTTTACGGGGTGAGCCATACAACTTGGTCAAAGATTTTCCTGTTCAATGTTCACATTCAAAAGACACATGGTATTTGTGTAATTTTTTCTTTTACTAAAAGAGGGGTAAAAATTTATTAAAACAAGAAGTACAACAAAGCAAGGCTTTACATAGCCCTATCAAACTCAACTAAGATGTCCAACTCATGAGACAAATCCAAAGGTAATTGACTGCTATCCATAATGTTCCAATTTTGCATATGATTAGAGGCCCACTTGGTCAAACAATCTGCAATAGCGTTCCATTCTCTAGGAATATGAATGAAAGTAACCGACTCCAAAGAAGCACAAATATTAAGAATTTGCTTAACAACCGAAGCTAAATGCCAACTAACATCCTCTAAATCCCGCCTATTCAACAGATTCACCACCACCTGGGAATCAGACTCACATATGATCTTTCTCCACCCAAGCTGACAACCATGCGTCATAGCATGTAAAATGGCAAGAGCTTCCATTAAGTTGTTATCTCTTAAACTTGCACCTGAACTGAGTTGTGAAACTCAGTTAGCTAGAAAAACATGGGAGCATTCTTGGGTTGTGGGTCACCCAAAATGAGAATGAACCTCTGGATAGGTCGGCTTCCTAGTTGGTTATATCATCTAAACTACTGATTTTTGAGGGGAAAAGGGAGAAGGATTAACTGAAAATGAAATTACTGGGTGATACACCAAACTAACTAAGGAGCATGAATATTTAGATAATAGACACTTGTTTATAGTGGATGAACTAAGACTTGCACAACTCACTTTTGTATTCTTGCATGAATATTTTATAAAGAGGACCTGATGCTCATACTTCTAAAAGGAAATGAAATTCACTGTTAGAAACTATGTTGCAACTCTGACACTAAATATAACCTGCATTAAAATACCATTTTTTCCCAAGGGTGCTAAATATGAGACAAAGCTAAAAGGAGAAGTAGATAATACCTCACAATCAACTTGATCAAATCAATGGTGTACACAAAAGAGCAAAGATTGAGATGGCAAAGAAACTTCAAAACACTGTTGTTCCAAGGTCTGTACTATTATTCATATCCAAAAGAGCTACAAAATGTGTCAAAATTTGTCATAGGACTTCAAAAGTCACTAAGTATAAAAGCTACATAATCAGAACTAACTACAAGATGAATCCAAAATGAGAATATATCCATTTCTCCAAGTAGTTCCACTAAAGAAGGATCTAGAAGCTCCATGAACTCGTAAGTCTTCAAAAAGCCAAAAATATAGCATCCATATTTAGTCCAAAAGGCATCAATATGCATGAAAAGGTCAAACTTGACCAAGTCCACCATAAAGGCAAGCAAAAAATGCTCCAAGATGCTCTCAAAAGCTCATATATGAATCAAAACAACTCCTAAATCTCTTCCATGTGCTTTAAACTACATCAATTGCCACTATATGCTCTCTCAATGTCTGCAAACTGAAAGTAACTTCCCCATATTCTCTCCATGATCATAAATACAAATACATATCCATTTCCCCCTATGACTTGGTCTTGTGAACATGTGCTCCTATTCGCATTTAAAAAGTAATGACTTAAACTAAATGATTTATAAATTATCATTTAGATTTAATTATTTACAATATAAATTAAATACATAAATAAAAGACTTCTCATCTTCATGTATTCGGCCATACTAAGTCAATATAAATATTTGAAAAAGTCATAAAAGACTTAGCATGATAAAATGCAAGTTTAAAAATAAGCTTAAGGCATGCAAAATAAAACATAACCCACGACCCTTCATTGTATTCTAAAAACTTAGGCAGAAAGCCTAAAGTTAAGTCGACACCACACTAGGGTTACAAACCCTAATTAAAAACAATTAAAAAAAAAAGGAAATGAAATATCCTTTCATTTGTCGTTTAGAAGCTTCAAGAAGAAGTTGAGCCGCCAACGCCAGGGTTTTTTGGAAATACAAAGGTTTTCTGATTGATTTCTAAGTTGTATAAAGGCATTTCTTTGCAATTTTTTGTGAATCTCTTCCATCAAGACAAGCTGGTGAGTTGTTTTGATATCAAAGCAAAGAAAACATCATTTTTTTCTTCTTCTTTAGATCTGGGCTTGGAGCCGCGGCTTATGTAGCCTCTTTCACTCGTTTTACTTGTTGCTTTTTCTCTGTGATTTTCCAGTATATTTTGTGAAAGCCTGCGCTTTTTCTATTTGTGCATTTTTTGTATAAAAATGGCCATTTTGGCTGCAGCTCCATGCTTAGCCTTCAAAGGTTTCAGGAAGATTTTTCTTATGGGTATGTATTATTTCTCCCTCATTTGAAGTACCTTCTATACATCTCCTTCAAAAGAAAAAGGCTTGGCCTCCTGTGTATTTATTTTTAGAAATATTCACATGATTTCTATGCATATTTTCTTCTCTTTGGGCTGCAAACATGTTCATTTTTGTAGAAAATAAAGACTCTTAAAAGAAAATATGGTTTCCAAGCCGCAAAATATACTCTGTATTTTTCCTTCTGTAGAAAAAGAGCACTTCATTTTCATGATTGAGGGTTTGATGACCATTATGGGTTCTTTAATTTCAAAGTTCTCATGCTTTTTATTGAAATAAACTAAAATCTGAAAAATACAAGACTGAGGGCTTTATGTTTTCTGTTTTAACAAAATACCTCAAGGGTTTGCTTGTCTTTATTCCTGTAGCTCATTTTGTTCTTATCCTATAATCATTGCATTTCGACATGACAACTCTTTAGCATTCTGTAGTAGTTACTTTCATATTTCACATGCTCTGTTTATATCCATTGAAATTTTCTTGAATATTGTTCTTGATTTGAAAAATCCTATGATTGTAGCAATTTCAGACACTTACTTTTGATCCAATTGGAAACATTATCCTTTAATTTTTCTCATTTACAAGAATGCTCTTTCCTTGTTGTTTGTTGATCTCACACAAGGTAACTATCAGTATTTCTCTGAATTGCTTCTTGTACATTGACAACATGTTGTTTCATGAAACTGCACAATAATCAAAGCTTTGTTGAATGATTCATGTTGAAGTTGACTTATTTCAATCTTTTGCACTTTGATGGCTAAAATATTTTCTACAAAAATTATAAAAGTCCATCTTTCACCTTTTTCTGCTGCAGTATGAACTAAAACTTTGTCACATTTGACTTTCTGTTTGCAACCTGAAAAATAATGGTCTTAGATTCTCCTTATGCTTTTCTGCCTTTTAGATAATATCTTTATCATCATTTACTTGTACATTTGCATGATACTCTGTATTAAATGTGTGATAAACCTGAAAAGACATAATCACACAATAGTTGTCCTTATGATCTTTTAACTGTTTAAATGAGTCAATGCTTGTAAACCTATGATATCACCCTATGATTGATGAATATCATTGTTTAGTTCTCTGAAGCATTATGATTCCATTGTACATATCTCTATTGCTTAAATCAGTGAATATAATATACACACTGCTATGAATGATAAACTTATCTTTGATTGTATCATAATGTTTTGAAAAGCTTAACAAGCTTATCTCATCAAAACTTTGAATGTTAGCACGCTGGGCTAAACCCTTATGGGAGCCACATTTATTCGACGTGCTAAATTTAACAGATGAGATAAAAAACACAAATGCACTTGTATCTACATATGAAGCAAACATATTAGTGAAATAAATGCATATTTTGGATGTGTTTGATGACTTCAATGGTTTTCTGGGACACCTAAAGTATGCATTGCTTGTTTAATGCACATTGAGATCAATTTATACATGCATAGGTACTTGTTCATGTAAGGTTGAAGACTTTTCATTTCTTAAAGCATTGCTCTAACACCATTGCATATTGCTAGATGCAGGAACTAGGAGCAATATGGAGCTAGGAAGGGAAAACAACATGAAGCAACAATAGGACAAGATGACACAACAAGAACCAGTCATTCTCAGGAAATGACCGGTCTTCCTCTTTACATGCACATTACTTTCATTTACTTATTCATGTATATGCTTTTCCTTATTTGCATTGAATAAGTAAAGTCAATCTCACAGCTTGTGTGAGATAATGTATAATTTTACGTTTAATAAATATTACTATTCTGTTTAGAAAAGATTTGTGTAAATCCTTCTTTAGTTACATGCACTTGTATGGATGCAGTAATTTGTAAAAAATGTAATCTTTTTGGATTATTTCATTTATGCAATTGAGTGTAATGAAGGAAAGATTTAAAATGTACCTTTTATCAGTTTAAAATCAACAAGCTCTACCTGATTGAGCTATAGGTGAAAATATGGTAATATTTTTGGCGACATCTGTTGTATGTTTGCCTACTAAACATGAAAACCAGTTGCCTAGATATGTTCTTGGGCACAAAGTCACTCAGAAACTAGACTCATGACTTAGAAAATAGACTCAGAACTTCTGTAACTCAAACTTGATTGTATGAATGATACCTTGGCACTTATTGAAAACAAAATAGCAGAAAAGAAACTAACTAGTTGTACTGGAACAACACTTAGGGAAATTAAAATGACATCTAAATTTGTAGTGCAGTAGCACTTATTGAAAGCATAAACCTAACATAATATGTACAGGTTAGATCAAACCTCAAAACAACGTTTGAGGTGTATCCCATTAACTGGGATAGGCAAGATTTCGCCATCCATTGTGGATAATTGGAATGTGTTATGCTCCTTGCATTCAGTAATAAAAAACGAGCCACTCAAGAAGTTTTCAAACTTCGTGTGCTTGCCTGGATTGATTTTCAACTCATCCCACTTGAGTACATCACCCTCTATGAAAACGCTTGGGGTTGCTCTTTTATCAAAGACTTTCTTTGTTTGGAGTTGATGATACTCCAAAGACTTCATTTCCTTATCTCTTGTCTCTTCTAGCTCCATGAGATCAACATATCTAATGAACATTGGGTCCTGTTCTTCAAACATTTCTAGCTAATGTATAATATCAAGAGTTGGAAGCTCTACAAAAAGAGGCAGTCTTGCCTCTTTTCCATAAACAAGTACATATGGTGGATTACCAACAGACCTTTTTGGGATCACTCTATTTTCCCACAAGGAAAATTTTAGCTTATTGTGTCAAACTCTCTAATTATCTGCCATAGTTCTTTTGATGATTCTGATCAGATTCTTGTTTGTGCTTTCAGCCAAACCATTACCTTGAGGTTAATAATTAGAAGATGTATTCAAACGGATTCCATTCTTAATGGCCCAATCAGTAACTCTTAATCCAAAAAATGCAAGAGCATTATCTGAAATGATAGATAATGGATTACCAAACCTGGTTACTATATCATCATAAAAGTTCAGAATAGAAGATTCATTGGCTTCTCTCAAAGCTACTGCTTTTGTCCAACATGTAAAGTAATTAGTTGTTGTAAGTACCCACCCATGACCTACACTGGAAGGTGGATTTATTGGTCCAATAAAATCTATACCCCACCTCATGAAGGGTTGTTCCACTTGAATTGGATGCAAAGGCAGAGCTGGCAACCTTTCCTTTCCTACAAATAAAGCACATTTTACACACTTCCTCGCCCAAGCATGGGCATCTTTAAACAAGCTTGGCCAGTAATAGCCAACTCTCATGATTTTCCAGGCTGTTGTTCTTGGGGCAAAGTGACTTTCTGCAGTTCCATCATGGAACTCATGAAGCACTTTCTTAATTTGATCATTGTCAATACACCTTAATAGAACACCATTCCGATATTTTCTAAAAAGAACATTATTAATCAACACATATGGTATAGACTAAAGTCTAAAATACCTTTGCTTAGCTTTGTCCAAATCTAGTGGACACTCACTAGTTTGCAGAAAATGGGTCATATCATACACCCAACCTGTTGCTAATGCGGGTGCAACATTATGAGAATCATCAGTATTAACCAGAACAACATCTATCTCTGTTGTTTCTTCACTTTCTGGTGTTGAAGAAAGCTGCTCACAGAGTCCTTTACATCTTACAAGCTTTGTGATATTGATATCAACATCATATTCCACGACTTTAGTGATCCATCCAACTCTTTTCTCATTGAGGTATTTACTCAATAGGAACTCCTTTACACTTGGATGTGCAACCATTAAGTGAATCTTATTATTGGAAATCAATGGCTTAAAAAATTTCAGACTCCTTATGACAGCAAGAACATTCTTTTCAACAAAGTTGTATCTTAACTCATAATCATCTAAAGCTTGACTGAAAAAGGCTATTGGCTGCTCTAAATCATCATTATTTTTTTGAACCAGCATAACAAAAATAGAATCTATGCTACCAAAAGAATAAAGGATAAAATATTTTGAAAAATATGGGTTTACGAGTGTGGGAACTGATGCTAAAGCCTCCTTAATAGCTTCAAAGTTGCGTTTGGCTTCTCTAGTCCAGCTGAAAACTGTATTCTTCTTTAACATGGTAGTCAAAGGCTATAAAAGATTTGCAACATTAGGAATGAATCTTCTCAAGAAGTTAATTTTGCCTAAGAAACTCTGCAGCCCTTTCTTATGATTGGATACAGGCAACTCTAATATGGCTTTAACTCTCTCAGAATCAATAGTAATTCCATGTTTCGACACTGTGTCCTAACAATTTACCTTCATGAATAAAAAATATACTCTTCTTAGGATTGGGAGATATACCATACTCTCTACACTTTTCAAAAACTTGCTTGAGATGTGACAAATGTTCATCTGCATTTTTAGAATATATTGTTATATTATCTAGATAAACAAGCAAAAATTTATGAATTAAACTCTAAAATGCCATATCTATGGCTTTCTGAAATGTGGAACCAGCGTTAGATAGACCAAAAGGCATTCTCTTGTAGGCCATAGTGCTCCACTTTGTTGTAAATGTTGTGTTATATTGATCCTCTTCCTTAACTAAAATCTGGTTATAACCAGAATAACCATCAAGAAGAGAAAATCTCTCTAAACCAACAACAACTTGAAGAATCTATTCCATGGAGGGTAATGGGTAATGATATTTTAAAGACGCTCTATTAAGATATCTAAAATCTACACATAATCTTATCTCCCCATTTTTCTTTCTAATCGGAACAAGGTTAGAAAACCAAGAGGTGTGTTTGATCGGAAATATAATACCTCCCTCAACTAACTTAGACAGTTCTTTAATCATTAAAGGTTCAAGCTTGGGGTTCAAAGGTCTTTGCTTTTTCCTAATAAGCTTAGCATCAACTTCTAACTCTATAGTATGCTGGGCAATATGAGGGTCAAAACCCTTTAAATCATAATATTGCCATGCAAAAACATCATGAAACTCTTGGCATAAAGCAATAAAATCCTTCCTATATTTAGCTGAACAAATTTTTCCTATCTTAAGAAGCTTACCTTTAAAGATTTCAATTTCCTCATAGTGTTCCTCTTTGAATTGAATGTTGATTTTACTTTTCTTAAACTGATCATCAGTATTGAAAATAGACTCCAAGGTAACTAAACCTTTGGGTAGCTTGTTTGTCTTCAGCTGTATGATCTGATCATCATACTGTTGTTTAAGCTTCTCTTGATTCACTACAGAAAATTGATCCTCTTCAAGTAGGAAAGATAAAATATGCTCATCACTGTCAAATACTTTCCAGTGAACATTGTTATCTGGAATGGAGGGCCTAATTACTACTTTAACATACTGTTGTACCTTCTCTTTCTTGATATCATTGGGAATATTAAACTGTGCACCAATGGCAACAAGTCTATCTGCATGTTTGTTTTGATTTCTGGGAATAGAAACCAAATTAAAAGCACTAAACTCTTTAATTACATCCCAAACCCTATTTCCATATGATTTCAGGACATCATTTTTAGCAACACTCAGGCCTCTTACTTGATTGACAATTAGCTCACTATCTCCATAGACCTTTAGGCAATTTATTCCTCTTTTCATTTCCCATTCAAGACCTTGAATAAGACCTTCATACTCAACAATATTATTGGAGCATGCAAAAGCAAAACGGAAGGATGAAAAATATTTATCACCTTGTGGAGACACAAGCATTGCAACCCCACCAGCTCCATTTTTACTTCTGGAACCATCAAAATACATCTCCCAAAGCTCATCTTGCTACTTTAGAAACTGATCTGTACTCTTTTCAAGGTTTGGTATTTCTGCATCAGATTCATGTAGTACATATATACCCATACCAACATCTTGTATATGATCATCAAGATTATCCACCACATTCTCTGTTGTCCATTCGTGTAACAACACATCAGGTACAAATTCAGTTTGTAGCTCTTGAGCAACAACAAGCTCATTGTCACTAAAAACAACACAATTTGTCTCTACAACACTTGGAACAACATTAATTATGGTTGGATTATAAGGCTCTATATGATCCTTTGCCAACTTTTCAAATTTTATGGTAACCTTAGTTCCATATCTCATTCTAAATAACATATGTGACCAATCAATAGATACATAACCTCCTATCTTGGTTGTAAAGTCTCTCGATAGACATAAGGAAAAGAAAGGTGGTAGATCAATAACACATATATCTTGAGGAACTGAAAAGTTTGGGAAAGCATGAAGTGTAAGGCTCAGATCTTTGATGACACCTAAGGTGTTAACTGAGGTTCCATCCAACTGAACAACTCCCTTCTCTAGAGGTTGATATTCCAATCCTCATTTATCTGCAATCTGCTTTGACATTACAGAGCTACTAGCTCCACTATCTACCATACAATTATGGACTAATTTATCACCTATAATCATAGATACATAAACCAGAGGTGGTTTGATATCCTTACCCGCTTCTTTGCTTGGTGGGTTGTTGTCCTGAGGAGTATTTGTGAAAACAGTTCTAACCTGACCTACTGGTGGCTCATCAAATACCTTTAAATTAGATAAAGCAGACTGTAACATGTATTTTTGACCAAGGATAGCTAGTGAATCCCACATTGATATCATTACATTCATCTTTTTCATATTTTCAATGATGTTAAAAGGCACAGCTGGATTTACCTTTTGATGGGGCTTTACACCAACATGATCCACTTGCATGTGTGGCTGCTCCTTGGAAACAACTTGTTAATTCCTCTACAAAATGTAAGGCACTTGTGATGTAGAAGGTTTTGCAACTGTTGCTTTTCCTTTATCAGCTGCTTGCTCAAGTTCAAAGAATCTTTTCTTTGCTCTTGTATTTGTTATAATTGGAGAATCATCTGCATTAACTCCACAAAATTCTTCTCCCTGCCAGTTAAGTAGAGTAGCATCACTTGTAGGCTGCTCCTGTTGTTGTGGAGCTCCATCATTAGGTACGTTTTGTTGTGAGCTTGAAGCATTTTTCACCATTAATGCTTGATTTATAACTCCATTAGAGCATGTGGCTTGATTATGTGGCTGGTTACACAGATAACAACACTCGTAATCTGTAGCCAAGTTGTGTCTGAACATGGACAATGTCCCTAGCTGCACTAACAGGTGCTGGATTGTATGCCTGAAAAGGCCTTGAATTTATGTTCTGTCTAGGACCTTGGTAATTACCTTGATATTGTTGTCATTGACCTTGATAAAGCTGATTTGGCTGTCTATTTTGAGATTGGTTCTTCTCTATGCTCACTAACTTGTTACCAAAAGTCTAAAGTAGACTTTTGATCTCTTGTAGCTCTTGAGATGAACTTGGAACAACAACCTCTTGACTGACAACAACTGGGACAATAGCTAGTAACACTATTACTATGGGAAAAGGTGCAAAAGCTGGTATCTACAGAGGCATATTAGGATGAATGTCTAGAAAAATGGGCATTGGTGGCTTGGGAGCTATCTTTCCAACCTGTATTAAGCCGTTATTTGCTCTAATTGCAATCTCATATGCATCTAGTAAGGACACTCCTCCCATTGACTGTATCATAACCGATATATCCCTATTGAGAGTTCTTAGATAGTATAAGAAGGCATATTCAAGAGAAGGCCTCACTGTGGCAGGAATTCTATCCCAAGTCTTCTAAAAACAAAAGTTGAAATCATACATCTGATCTTGAGGAGCTCTCTTTATCGTTGTTAGCTATTCAACCAGGGAAAAATGATCTGATTTATCTTGAAATTGCTTGTGTAATTTATCTCCCAGTTCATCCCAAGTTGCAATGGACCCAACTTGCAGACCCCTAAACCATTGCAAAGCCTTACCTTTAAATGAAGCTACAAGTAGCCTAACAGCTACGTCCTCCTAAGTTATGTGGTGAACACCACACAATCATGCTACATCCCTTATGTGCTCAATAGGGGTAGTTTGATCCTCCCCAATGAAAATTGGTAAATTCTTTAGGGAAGCCACTGGTATATCATTGTGGTGTGCCAAATTTAATGGATTGCCTCCATTAAATGGTATAAAGGGATGGTTTCTAGCCATTGGAGGTGGCTGAGATGGATTAGTCTGTACTTGAACAAAAGCTGTAGAACTTGCTAAAGCACGAAAACTTGAAAAAATAAATGCATTAGAACCTAAAGAAGCAACAAATGTAACTTTTTTTGGGCTGCTTGAAAGTGAGTTTGTTGTTCTAAAACTTGGTGAAGCAGAATGAGTCTTACTCTGCCTTCTTGATGGTCTACCTCTTCTCCTTCGTGGTGAGAAGAAAAATTCTTTCCTAACACCAGGTGGTGTTAACTAAACTCTCTTCAATGGAGGGGTTCTCTTTGTTGTCCTACCTTGTCTTTTGGGTGGTGACAGTTGAAAAAATTCAAAATCTTTGGAACTCCTTGTTTTTATTCATCTCATGTGTTACAATAGTATTTATTTTGTTGTTCTTTCACTTCACAGAGTCTCCAAATATGCCTCAATAACCTCTGCAAAGGCTTGTAAATTGCTAGTTGCATATCAAACTAGCAAAATACATTGAAGAACGTGTCCCACTGGGTGTGCCAAAAATTGTTATCTCTTAAACTTGCACCCAAATTGAATTGTGAAACTCAATTAGCTAGAGAAACATGGGAGCATTCTCGGGTTGTGGGTCACCCAAAATGAGAATGAACCTCCCGATAGGCCAGCTTCCTAGCTGGTTATATCATCTAAACTACTGATTTTTGAGGGGAAAAGGGAGAAGGATTAACTAAAAATGAAATGCTGAAAATGAAATTACTGGGTGATACACCAAACTAACTAAGGAACATGAATATTCAGATAATATACACTTTTTTACAGTGGATGAAACTAAGACTTGCACAACTCACTCTTGTATTCTTGCATGAATATTTTATAAAGAGGTCCCGATGCTCATAATTCTAAAAGGAAAAGAAATTCATTGTTAGAAACTATGTTGCAACTCTGACACTAAATATAACCTGCATTAAAATACCATTTTTTCCCAAGGGTACTAAATATGAGACAAAGCTAAAAGGAGAAGCAGATAATACCTCACAATCAACTTGATCAAATCAATGGTGTACACAAAAGAGAAAAGATTGAGCTGGAAAAGAAACTTCAAAACACTGTTGTTCCAAGGTCTGTACTATTATTCATATCCAAAAGAGCTACAAAATGTGTCAAAATTTTTCATAGGACTTCAAAAGTCACTAAGTACAAAAGCTGCATAATCAGAACTAACTAAAAGATGAATCCAAAATGAGAATATATCCATTTCTCCAAGTAGTTCCACTAAAGAAGGATCTAGAAGCTCCATGAACTCGTAAGTCTTCAAAAATTCAAAAATATAGCATCAATATTCACTCCAAAAGGCATCAATATGCATGAAAAGGTCAAACTTGACCAAGTCCACCATATAGACAAGCAAAAAATGCTCCAAAATGCTCTCAAAAGCTCATAAATGAATCAAAACAACTCCTAAATCTCTTCCATGTGCTTTAAACTACATCAATTTCCACTATATGCTCTCTCAATGTTTGCAAACTAAAAGTAACTTCCCCATATTCTCTCCATGATCATAAATACAAATACATATCCATTTCCCCCTATGACTTGGTCTTGTGAACATGTGCTCCTATTCACATTTAAAAAGTAATGACTTAAACTAAATGATTTATAGATTATCATTTACAATATAAATCAAATACATAAATAAAATACTTCTCATCTTCATGTATTCGACCATACTAAGTCAATATAAATATTTGAAAAAGTCATAAAAGACTTAGCATGATAAAATGCAAGTTTAAAAATAAGCTTAAGGCATGAAAAATAAAACATAACCCACGACCCTTCATTGTATTCTAAAAACTTAGGCAAAAAGCCTAAAGTGAAGTCGACACCACACTAGGGTTACAAACCCTAAGCAAAAAAAAATAAAAGAAAAGGAAATTAAATATCCTTTCATTTGTCATTTAGAAGCTTCAAGAAGAAGCTGAGCCGCCAACACTAGGGTTTTCTGGAAATACAGAGGTTTTCTGATCAATTTCTAAGTTGTATAGAGGCATTTCTATGCAATGTTTTGTGAATCTCTTCCATCGAGACAAGCTGGTGAGTTGTTTTGATATCAAAGCAAAGAAAACATCATTCTTTTTCTTTAGATCTGGGCCTGGAACCGCGGCTTATGTAGCCTCTTTCACTCATTTTACTTGTTGCTTTTTCTCTGTGATTTTCCAATATATTTTGTGAAAGCCTGCACTTTTTCTATCTATGCATTTTTTGTATTAAAATGGCCATTTTGGCCGCGGCTCCATGCTTAGCCTTTGAAGGTTTCAGGAAGATTTCTCTTATGGGTATGTATTATTTCTCCCTCATTTGAAGTACCTTCTATACATCTCCTTCAGAAGAAAAAGGCTCGGCCTCCTATGTATTTATTTTTAGAAACATTCACATGATTTCTATGCATATTTCCTTCTCTCTGGGCTGCAAACATGTTCATTTTTGCAGAAAATAAAGACTCTTAAAAGAAAATATGGTTTCCAAGCCGCAAAATATACTTTGTATTTTTCCTTCTGTAGAAAAAGAACACTTCATTTTCATGATTGATGGTTTGAGACGCCCATTCTGGGTTCTTTAATTTCAAAGTTCTCATGCTTTTTATTGAAAGAAACTAAAATCTGAAAAATAAAAGACCGAGGGCTTTATGTTTTTTGTTTTAACAAAATACCTCAAGGGTTTGCTTGTCTTTATTCCTGTAGCTCATTTTGTTCTTATCCTATAATCATTACATTTCAACATGACAACTCTTTAGCATTCTATAGCAGTTACTTTCATATTTCACATGCTCTGTTTATATCCATTGAAATTTTCTTGAATATTGTTCTTGATTTGAAAAATCCTCTGATTGTAGCAATTTCTAGGACACTTACTTTTGATCCAATTGGAAACATTATCCTTCAATTTTTCTCATTTACAAGAATGCTCTTTCCTTGTTTTTTGATCTCACAGAAGGTAACTATTAGTATTTCTCTGAATTGCTTCTTCTACATTGACAACATGCTGTTTCATGAAACTGCACAATCGTCAAAGCTTTGTTGAATGATTCATGTTGAAGTTGACTTATTTCAATCTTCTACACTTTGATGGCTAAAATATTTTTTGCAAAATTTATAAAAGTCCATCTTTCACCTTTTTCTGCTGTAGTATGAACTAAAACTCCGTCACATTTGACTTTCTGTTTGCAACCTAAAAAATAATGGTCTTAGATTCTCCTTATGTTTTTCTGCCTTTTAGATAATATCCTTATCATCATTTACTTGTACATTTGCATGATACTCTGTATTAAATGTGTGATAAACCTGAAAAGAGATAATCACACAATAGTTTTCCTTGTGATCTTTTAACTGTTTAAATTAGTCAATGCTTGTAAACCTATGATATCATCCTATGATTGATGAATAGCATTGTTTAGTTCTATGAAGCATTATGATTCCATTTTACATATCTCTATTGCTTGTATCAGTTAATATAATATACACACTGCTATGAATGATAAACTTATCTCTGATTGTATCATAATGTTTTGAAAAGATTAACAAGCTTATCTCATCAAAACTTTGAATGCTAGTACGTTGGGCTAAACCCTTATGGGAGCCACATTTATTCCACATGTTAAAATTTAACAGATTAGATCAAAAACATAAATGCACCTGTATCTACACATGAAGCAAACATATTAGTGAAATAAATGCATATTTTTGATGTGTTTGATGACTTCAATGGTTTTCTGGGACACCTAAAGTATGCATTGCTTGTTTAATGCACATTGAGATCAGTCTATACATTGATAGGTACTTGTTCATGTAAGGTTGAAGAATTTTCATTTCTTAGAGCATTTCTCTAACACCATTGCTTATTGCCAAATGCAAGAACTAGGAGCGATATGGAGCTATGAAGGACAAGCAGCACGAAGCAGCAATAGGAAAAGATGACACAACAAGAACCAGTCATTCTCAAGCAATGACTGGTCTTCCTCTTTACATGCACATTACTTTCATTTACTTATTCATGTATATGCTTTTATTTATTTGCATTGAATAAGTAAAGTCAATCTCACGGCTTGTGTGAGATAATGCACAATTTTACATTCAATAAAGATTACTACTCTGTTTAGAAAAGATTTGTGTAAACCCTTCTTCTATTACATGCACTTGTATGGATGCAATAATTTGTAAAAAATGTAATCTTTTTGGATTATTTCATTTATGCAATTGAATGTAATGAAGGAAAGATTTAAAATGTACCTTTTATCAGTTTAAAATAAACAAGCTCTACCTGATTGAGCTATAGGTGAAAATCTAGTAACAGTTGTTAGTATGAAGACCCTTGTAAAAAGAAAAGATAAACTAAACAATCCCATAACTATCTCGACCAACTCCACTAATGCTAGCATGAACAGGGTTTCCCCGAAAAGACCCATCCGTGTTGATTTTCAACACCCCCTAAGGAGGAGGAGACTAGCGACCCTCCCTATTTAACTTATGATGTGGATGTATACCACGACTTCTTCTTATGAACTATCCTTGCTAAGGAGGAAGATGAAGATGATTGCACCAGACAACATCTCGAGGGTCCACTGCTATTGTCAAATCACATTTTTCTGCAATAGTTTCTCCCAGAGAATGAAGAATTTTCCAAAATAAATGATGGGCCCCCATCATCACATCCTAAAAAATCCTACAATTCCTTTCCAACCATATGTGCCAAATAATAAAGGAGGGGCCAAGAGCCCAAGCAACTTGAAGAAAAGAAGAAGAAACAGGGGCCTTTCCCCACCGGTCAAAAAACTTAGCCAAAGATGAGACGTTCCAATAGGGCATGTTCCACACACCCCACCACGAGTGCCAAATGTCCCTAGTAAAGGAGCAGTCGAAGAAGAGATGCGACACACTCTCCTCATAATTACGACACAACACACACATTGAAGTGTGCTGAAAATGACTCTTGCACAAATTACCCCAAGACACTTATTGTGAACCACTAACCACATGAAGAAGTTACACTTGAGCCATGAAGATGAATGCTAGACTTGTTTCCATGAAGGGACCTCAATTTTTCCAAACATCTGCCTACCAAGTTGCCCATAACCAATAGAAACAAAGTACTTCCTAGACAAATCACTTCCAGCCTAAGCCAAAACATCCTACCCCCTAAAGCATTACATTCACAAGAAGCAAGAATCTAATCCAGCTCATGACTATCCACTTCAGACCCTCCTAGTGGTCAATCAGAAGAGTGCTTCCATCGAAAAGTAACAATTGACACACAATGCTGAGCAACCTTATAACTGTTGTCTTTGCTTTTTATTATTATAAATTATGGTATTAGAAGATAGAATAATTGAACTCGTGAAATATATTTTATAGATTAGGTGTTTATGTAATTTTTGTCTTTGTGTTTTGTATTCTAAATTATGTCATTGTGAATAGAAACCGATCTTTGGATACCAAGAGTTCATGTAATTTAATTCATTCATTATATAAGCAACCTTAGATACAAGTTTAGATATTGGTATAATTTTTATGGAGAATTCAAACTTTTTTTTGAGAGGTAGTCTTGACAATTCATCTAGAAAAACACCCTTAAGGAAAGGAGAATTTTAAAAATTTAATGTATGTTTTTCTCTCTTTCTTATCTTGTTTAACCATAAACATTTGGGCTCCTTTCTTTCTTTCTTTCTTTCTTTAATTAAATTATTGATAAAGTCTAAGGACTTCTTGTAGTTTAACTTTATTCCCTTCATCATTTATACATTCCACTATCATAAAATCCACACTTGCCAAATGATTAGTTAACCCACTTATTCCTAGTGAGTATGTCATATGAACCTAGGATGCCGCATATAAATCTTCTTTTGTTTCAAACTTTTGAATTGAAGTGTTTGTTGTTTATTTTTTGAAGTTTTTCTTTCCCTTAAAATCCTTTTTTTTTTTTTTTCTAAGGGTTGATTTCTATTTATGTTGAAATTTTATCTTGCTACAACAAGAATGTATAATTTATTTCTTGTTTAAAAGATATCTCTAGTACTTAATTCATCTTTTCAAGATTAGGTATGTCCACCTCTATCCAATATTTATGTTTATTCTTAACAAGAACTTTCTAGTTTGAATCCTTCCATTTTTTCATACATCAAATACATATTTTAATATTTTTTTAAAGCTTATCTCAATATTGTTGTATTGTTAAGAAATTTGTCTAAGGTTATGAAATTTTGTCATCTTTTCATATAAAATAAAAGTCTTGAGTCCTGCCTAGAAATTTGACCTAAAGCCTCAGGGAATCAAACAAATTCATTTGAGGTTCTTCTAAGTATATAATGAAATTATTTTTATCTATTAATTAAGTATTTTTCAATAATTGTTTTCTTGAGTATTTTATCTAAGTTAAATACTTAGGTTACTTAAGTGTTAATCATATGTTGACATATCCACATTGAAAAATTTCAACCCTACCTTAAAAAATTGTGTATTGGAAACCTCCATTATCTAGATTGTCCACATACTTGCTTTCAAATGAGATTAAGGTGTATTATATATGTAGCTATGTTTTCTAATCTAAGTGTGATGTAAGCTATTGAACATGTGTATGCAACCCTTTCTAGGGTTCTTTTTCTCTAGACAACTCTTTGTGATTGCTACCCACAAAAGGAAACATAAATTTATTAAGTATTTAGTTATATTGACTAAGGCTTGTTTACTAATAAATTCTAATCCTATTCCTAATTGAGTACTTAGTCACTTTGACTAATGTTTATTTATTTGAATGATACATATAATTAAATCATGTCTTCCTCTATATATATATCAAACATATCACAAACATTGTTATTACAATTCTGTTAGACAATAGATGCAGTAGTTCAAAGTGTGACAACATTATTCGTAAACGTGAATTAGATGTGCAACTAATAGCAAACATTGTGAATAGTTTTAATTTTCAATATTGTTTAATGTTTACTAATTATAGAATATATAAACTAATTTTAATTACTTTTGCATAATAAAATAAATTAAAATTATATACTCAAATTAAAACATGGAAATAAACATTATACTAGAATTACATTTAAAAGCATTAAAGTAAAATTAAGACTTAAAAAGTTATTAAAATTAAAATACTTAGTTTAGAATTAGATGTAATGTTGGCGGGAGATTTTATTTGAATAACTGGTCATTGGGCGGGAAGATTGTGGGGGATATTTTTCCATGTGAAATGTACGGCCTCTTTTGGATTTCCGTCAGGACTCGTCATTTCATTCCTAATGACCGATGGGGTCATTATTTTTTGCACCCTATTGAAATTCATAATGATTTTTTCAGCCTTGCAGATTTTGTTCGATTTTTTGAGTTGTCTAGATTTATTACCACTATCATTTCTCTTCGTGCCCTGGACTTCTCGCATGAGGCAACTACTAAGCCTGTGTTGGCTATGAGAAGTGGCATTTATTGTCATTTTTTACGGCCTTACAAGTTACCTTTTTCCAACCATTTCTCTGCAGGTGTTTCTAGATTTGGTTTTCACTTTATTTGCTCATTTCTACCTTTTACTATTCTAGCTTTCTGCGGAAATTGTGTTGGCACTATTGGTGGGGACCGGTTGCGTGTGGAGTTGGATAAGTGTGATGAATGGAAGGAAAACACCACTGTCTGGCATATATGCAAGGAGGGTGGAATTTCTTAGTATATGGAATCCATGACTAGCCATGACGAGGGTCTCTCCAAACAATTCGTCACCTCTTGGAATGCTAGAAGGGTCACCATTGGTGGAATTTCCTTTGAAATTGATGAGGAGGTCATTTCTAGGGCCACATGTTTCCCTCTGGATGGGCATACATGGAAGAAAACCACCAAAGTTGCTGACCAGACTAGCCTCAACTTGTTCTTCCAGGGTGAAGAGCAACCTATCAAGCTGCGTGGAGGCTGCGATCATGAGGCGCTTCCTGAGCCATGGTACAAAATTTGTATGGTGGTGATGAAATACTTCACTCTCGAAGGAAGGCATGGTGTGTATTACTAATACCACTTCAATTTCCTCAATCACCTTAAAAACCACCATAATATTTGCATTTAGTTCTTTCTCATTCATTCTCTTGAAAGTACTGTGAGTGATGTGGTTGAAGCCATGAATTTGAACAAAAATTTCACCATCCTCCACCAAGGGCTTATGTCTAGACTTTATCAATTTCACCTGGCCCTCTGCTCGCCTCATCCCATCATTATTGAAGAACCTCCTCGACCCATCGCTGTGGAAGAGGCTCCAATTTCTTCTGCTCCCCTGTCTGCTAGCATTATGGACACCCCTAGCCCTAGCAAGAAAAAATGCATCAAAAACCCAACTTTAAAAGCCTCTCCACAAGAAACATCCCCATCTTAGGGGCCTGTGGTGAAGAGTAAAGATAAAAAACGTATAGCCCCCACCTCGAAATCTAAGGCCAAAGCCTCTAAGAAGACAAAATTATAACTACAACAAATTGACTCTGACATTGAGATCACCGAGGAGACTAATACCCCTTGTAGGTCAAACAAACTGGTAATCAAGCAAGAAAAAGTGGAGAGTTTTAAGGAGGCCTTAGATTCTGACAATGTAAATGGGAGTGAGAGAAAGAGTCAGGAGGAAAAGGATGTGGGGGAGGAGGCTCTTTCGGTTTCTGCTAGTAGCTCCTCCCATGTTTCTGAAAGCCTAAAAAGGGGCCCTGCTAGCATTAAAATCAAGGAGGTCAAGTCTCGGGCTTTGAACATTGCTAAAGGTAAGGCTCCCATGGAGTAAGCCTGCAGTAAACAGGATGTCGTCTGGGAGGAGGTTGACAACCTGAAAAGCAAAGCTGAGAGTTTGGAGAAAAGGTTGCAGGAGGTTACGCGCTTTGCTTTGAAGATTATGCACAGGTCTACCACTATGCTATGTCTATTGCATAAGGACAAGTATGCGGATGATGTGGAGGAAGAAACTAGCAACAAGGAACTACTTAAATTCCTCGCTGAAGATTGGGCTACCATAACTCTTGTTAAACCATGCAGAGGGGAAAAGGATTAGTTTTATGGGGGTTTAGTTTTTTGATTGGGACTGGCTGAATCAACCTTCGTTTAGGTTTTATTATGCTAAAGACATTGTTAATGTGTTTATCTTACTCTATGACTGGTATGACCCTTGGTGGTCTATGGCTAAGACTGTTTTAAATCATGCTATTATGAGGGACAATACTAGTAGTTTAGTTCTTATATGTGTTTTTTGGAATGTTTTTGATATAATCTGCTTTGGGTGATGGTCTAGTTTTTTGACTTGCTGTTACTGTGTTGTTAGAGTTACTCTGTTGTGGATGGCTGGTGGTGCCTTGTATTAAAGGGACAACACCCTTGTTTTGTTGCTTTTTATATCAAAAACATTTATAAGTTTTAAAGAAAAACTAATCAGTTATGAAGAATATAAATTCTAATAACTAATTGCATTTACAAAATGAAATAATTAACATATTTAAGGAATATAAATAATTTAAGAAAAAAGTTGTGTATTTATCTTAAAATTTCAAAAACTAATTTATGTTTACACTATTACTAAAATTTTGAAAAGCTAATTTATATGTACTAGTTTAATAAAAAAAAAAAAATTAAAATATTTAAATTTAACATTTAATTACAATAAAAGATTAAATTAAAACTAAACTAATTATATTGCATGAAATTTTATTTAATATTTTATTAAAAAAAATGCATAATTAATAAATTAACTAACAAATAAAGTTGATAATGACTAATATTATGAAAATAGTAATTTTTTAGCAAAAATATAATTTTATTCAGGAAAGCTTAAATACAAATACAACGACATGATTTCGATATGACAATTTTCATCAAGTTACATACAAAAGAAGAAGTGTCCACCATGAAATGTTGCAAAACCAACAATTGATATCCATAGAGAAAACAAAGGACATTTTGATCCCTTTCCATCTCCAATCCAAGCTTTTAACCATATCCCTTTTTATCATCATGAATAATTTTGAGGAACTACTACATTTTGTCACAGTCCAAACCAACCCAATCAATATATATAATTAATATAAATAAATAATTTTAATTATCCTCACCCATATTTCATTCATCAATAAAAGTCAATTATGTATTTCACTCAGGCCAGCTTAGTCAATTCCAATTTTCACTTGTCAAATAATTAGTTAACTAATTAATTGACCAATTTAGCTCTCAATCAAATTGGTTGATAAAAAATCAAATTAATCGATTGAACAATCAAGTTAGTAGACTATTCAATCAAGCTAGTTAACTAATCAGTCATGTTAGTTGACTAATACATCAATTGAGTTAACTAGTCAATTAAACTAATTAACTCTAAACCAAGTTCTTGTCCTCAATATTGAATAAATCAATCTTGACCATTCATATTTTCACCTAAAAATATATAAACCCACCATTCCTTTTAGGAATTTATGGTTTTTCTAGAAAATATCTAATCTATTTTTCAATATATAAATTGCATTGTCATGCTGCCAAAGAGCTTCAATAACAATTGAACATCGATCGAATATGAATCAAGATTGATCTAAGGTTTGTGTGTATTTAGAATAATAATTTTAAGTACATTTTAAAATTTTGGTTTATTATGAATTCATCGCATTCATTCTGGCATGCTCGATGGGGCATACCTCTTAGTCTAGATTTCACATTTTTCATTAATTTTTTTTTCATATTGTATTACAAAAGGTTAAGATTAGTAGACAATTCTCTAAACTTAAGATCGATCCTAAGATATGGTGGTTAGATGAGGAAACTACTTAAGATTCATTGCTTTTTTCTCCCCACTCCTCTAACTTGTGTCACACATATGTCTTCCAAGTCGTTACCATGCCACATTATGTTTGTAAGCTGCATTGAATCAAAGAGACATAAGCCAACCTTTGAGTTGTAAGGGAAAGTAGTATTCCAAACATAAGAGGTCTTTCAAGGTTTGACTATTTTTTATTTTCTATTATATAATTTTTTATTTTTTAATTATGGTTTGAGAATATTTTGGCACCTTCTAAAATGCCATCAAACAACTTGTAGATAAATCCAATTGGTAAGGTGGTAGCCTGTATTTTCTTTAAAACCATTATTATTTTTTCTTTGCGAATATTTCAATTGATAACCAAGGGTTGTATTAAAGAAGCTAGAACATTTCATTGATATATGGTTTTAATTTTAAAAAATATAACTTGTAGGAACATCACATGTCAAAGATATTAACTTCAAAACTACTAAAATTTGTGTTGTGTATCTACATTGGAAAAATATCCTAAAATATCAAACAAACTAAAAAATAATTAAAAATATTATTTCTTGTTTTCTTGTACCTATTTGCATGAATAAGACATGTATGCTCTTCTCTTGCATCATGAGGCAATCTAGAGAATCAAAATTAGTTTTTTTTTCATTTATGTAACCTAATGATTGAGTGTATATGTTCTTTCCTTGTGGGATTTCACAATCTTGGAAATTAGAAACGCTTATCTCTTTATTTTTTGTTCTTAGTGGGCCTAGCTTATATTTCATTATCATGTGTCAACCTAGATCTATTTTTTTGAAGGGTATACAAATTTGGGGATTGAGAATCAAAAGAATCTCCCTATAGGGTGGATTTTTCAAATTTAGAATAGCTTTTTTCTAGACAACAAAATAAAATGATGAGGGATTTTACCTTAATAACATGCCTTAGATAGATTCCCTAATTTAATGAACTTATGTATCATGTACCTTTGGGTATGTAGAGGACTTCCTTAGTTGAAACCATACAAGCTTAGCTTAGGGACCTTTCAACTACTTGGTCCTTGTGATGCACCGGTAAGTAATTATCCCCAAGAAATTACTCACCACATACCTTTCAAAATAGAATAGTGAGCTATGGGTACAATCCTAATCATCCATAGTTATCACTCTAAGCTATTGGGGCTTACCCTATTTATGACCAAGTTCAAGTAGCATTGGTGGGCTCACAATCCAAACACTCCAGTTGAGTAGATAGATTGTTCATGTGCCTCATTTTTATTCCATCTACTTGTATTAAAGTAGTACCAAAATCCTAAATAAAATGGGAGTCATGAATCCATTTCATTTCAATAATTTTTTTAATCAAAACCAACATAAAAATACCTTTGAATATGATGCTAGCCTTGTGAATCAAGATGAATATCAAGATCATGATATCCTTATGGATCAAGATGAGTATTCCAATTACCACAATGATTTTCTTAACATTAAACAAGGTCATTCCCAACTAGAACACCTCCTACGTCAAAATATAGATGCCATAGTTAGGTCGCCTAGATTTGAATAAAATCCAAACTTGACTCTGTTGGAACAATGAGTAAATTGTGTGTTGTCATTGATGTCAACAGTTCTAGGTTGTTGTAATGATGTCAACAGGTCTATGGAGATATTTTTGGAAGTCTATGGAGATGATTTGATTGGTTGCATTTTATTGTTATTTGTAGTATCATTGATGTCAAACTCTAGTGTTGCTTTGATGATCTTGTATTGGTGATTGGTGATGTTCAACCTCTTATGTGGTTGAGATGATGTAGATGTGTTCTAGGTGATGATTTTTAGTTTATGGTGCTTGGTTTCCAAGTGCTTTTGAGAAAATTTGAATAAAAGAGGAAACAATGTGGTTGAGAGGTGTTCAGTTTAGCAGAGTGGTGTTTAATGTCTTGCTTCATATTTCTTCATGGTTGAAGATCTGCCTATGTGGTTTAGATATATTGATCAGAGGTGTTCAGTGGTGTTACATCTAGAATCTCTTGTCCTAGATTGTTGTGCAAAGAAAGTTGTGTTCACCAGTGTGTGAACTGTGAAAGTAGTGTTGTCTGGGAGAAATGGTTTTGCTCTACATTTCTCCATAGTGTGGTTTCTAGTCTTGCAGATATGAGGGTGTGCTTATATTTCTCATATCTATCTTCAGTCTATTTTTTTGTGTTTTCGTGCTCTGCAAGGTTGGATTCAGGTGTTTCTATGTGTGGAGGGTTAACTAGTTGTGCATGATGAATATGTTCTTCTAGTGTATGATGTTGTGAAGGAGTTGTTGGATTTTAGGGTGTTGGTGGAACATTCCACATTGTGTTAAAGTATTGTGTGTGGTCCATGAATCATATTTGTATCAAAGGAAGCATGTACTTAACTGTTTAATGGTGTTAGCTCAAGTTTGACCGACCTTGGGTGTTTACACTAATTGAAGATATGATTCTGTGTTTATGGAAGTGTGGCATGGTTTGTACAAGTTGATTTCAATCCGAGTTAAGGTGTGTTGTTGTCCACCTTCATTCCTTTCCACCGTGAGAATTTTTTGGTGCCAAATTAATTTGAATTTGCATAATTGAGGTTCATAGCCAACCTTGTGAATTGTTTTCAAGGTTGAAGATGGTATAAATGTGTTGAGTTGATGGAGAATCAAGTAGTGAAGTGTGTGATGCAAAGTGCAAAGATGTGAAGTGTGAAAATGCGAAATGCAGTGTGATCTTTAATGCCTAAGACTACTGGAAGCAGTGAGCATAAGGTGTATACATAATACAGAGAGAGTGTGAATGTTATGGTGAAGTAGTGGTGGATTTTTTTATTGCTCTAAGATGGATTTCTCATTGCAACATTCTTCTTTCTTCTCCTTTCTAATCTAGCAGTGATCCCTTCTTTTCTTTGGGAAGTGAGCCCTCTGGTAGTGATCCTATTATATTTGGTGTTGCAATTACTTTATATTGTGAGCTAATCCTCATTATGGTTTTTCCCTTCTTGGGTTTTCCACGTAAATCTTGTGTTCTTATGTGTTTGGATGTGCTTGCATTATTGTTTCTCATGTTTACATTTTAGTGATGCATGATAAGGGTTTAATGGTTGTTAATATTTTAAGGACTAATGTAGATTTGAATGTTAATGATGGTTTTAATGTTTTAATGTACAATTGATTCACCCCCCCTTAGTTGTCTTGTGCATTCAACAATTGGTATCAAAGCAAGGTTCCTTAGAAGAAAGCTTAACCGCTTGGGGTAGATTTGGGATGGAACACAAGAAGGATGCTCCTTTGTTTGATGGATTTGAATATGCATTCTGGAAGATCATGCTAGAAGGTTTTCTTATTTCTCTGGGATTTGGAGTTTGGAAGTCTGTTAAAACTAGATATACAATGCCTGCAAATGGTCTGAGTATTGATGATGAGATCAAGGTATATGAGAACAATGACAAAGCAATGCATGCTCTTTTGAGTGGTCCTTCTAATTTAGAACTTGTGAAAGTTATGAGTCTTAAAACTGCTGGTGAAATTTGGAAAAAGCTAGAAAGTATCTATGAAGGAGATGATAAAGTCAAGCAAGCAAAGATGTAGAATATGAAGACTAAATTTGAGACATTAAGCATGAAAGAAGATGAAGATATTACAGGCTACATGCATAGAGTAGGCGAAGTTGTTAATTCCATTAGAGGCCTTAGAGGAAAACTTAAAGAAGAGGTGGTAAAGAAGGCACTAAGAACTCTTACTAAATCTTATAGTCATAAGGTTTGTGATATTGAAGAATTTCAGAATTTAGATTAGTATTCTAGAGATCAATTGTTTGGTACTTTAACTACTTTTGAATTGAAAGAGTTTGGTCCAAGTGATGTAAAAAATGAGATCACTTTTAAAGTTGGCAAAGTAGAGAAGAATGAGGAATTTGATTTGGATGAGTTTGATGAGCTAGAAGCAAAATTTGTGAGGAAATTGAAAAAGGGAACTAGAAAATATAGAGGTAAGTTACCTTTCAAATGTTTTAACTATGGAAAGATTGGTCATTATGCTTCAAAAGATATACCTAAGGAAAATAAAGGTAAATCAATTAAGAAAAGCTATTATGTTAGAGAAGATGCTAGTATATCTGATGATGAATTTGATTAACTTGATGATGAAGATGATGAATGCTTGTTCATGGTTCTAAATGATGGAACTAATTTTGCTAAATCTGAGAGATGTATGAAGGAAAGTGCACTGGAAGCAGGTCATAACATTGAAGGAGCAATGGTGATTGCTTTTCATGCTAGAGAAGAGAAAAACAACTAGATCATTAACAGTGGATGTTCAAATCACATGATAGGTGATAAGAGTAAGTTTTTAAAGCTTGAGAAGTTTCAAGGTGGTTTAGTTAAGTTTGGTGATTATACATCTGCTAAGATATGTGGAAAAGGTTCAATCATGTTTGATGGAAAGAAAAATAAAAATGATCTTTATGTTAAGGGTCTGTGACATAACCTTTTGAGTGTAGGAAAAATGCGTAGAAAAGGATATAATCTTGTGTTTCAGGACAATGGTCATGAGATCAAAAAAGGCTTCATAATTATGGTTGCAACAGGAAGAAAGACCAATAAAAATGTTTATCAACTTAAGGGTGCAAACAATCAATGCTTTATGACTCAAATTAATGAAAGTTGGCTATGCCATAGAAGAATGTGTCACATCAAATTTGACAACCTAGTAAGGATCAATTCAAATTAAGTTGTGAGAGATCTGCTAAAGATTACAAAGCCTATTAATGTTGCCTGCAAGGAATGTTAGATTTGGAAGCAAGCTAGAAAGAGTTTCAAAGTCATAGAGCAATTTACTACTAGTCCTTTAGAGTTGGTGCATACAGATCTTTGTGGACCTACAAGAATAAGAAGTTTTCAAGGTGATAGTTATTTCATGCTATTAATTGATGATTATTCTAGAATGACTTGGGTTAATTTTCTCAAAGAAAAATTAGAAGCTTTAGATAAGTTTAAGGCATTCAAAGCCATGGTTGAGAATGAAATGGTTATGAAGATCAAATGTTTGAGATCTCACAGAGGTGGAGAATTCACCTCCAATGAGTTTAAATTTTTTTGTGAAGATCATGGAATAAAGAGGCATTTTTCAACCCCTAGGACTCCTCAACAGAATGGAGTTGTGGAAAGAAATAATAGGACTATTCAAGATGTAGCAAGGACAATGACGAAGGAAGAAAATCTACTAGATTTCTATTGGAGAGAATCAATTCATACTGTAGTCTACATACTTAACAGAGCACAAGCAAGGACAAATAATTCAAAGACTCCCTATGAGTTGTGTTATGTAAGAACCCCTACTATGAAATATTTTAGAGTGTTTGGAAAAAAATGCTATATCAGAAGAGATGCAGAAAGCTTAGGAAATTTTGATGCAAGATCTGATGAATGCATCTTCCTTCGATATTCTACAAGAAGCAAGGCTTACTGATGCTACAACAAGAGGCTAAAAAGGATTGTTGAAAGTGCAAGTGTCAAAGTGGATGAAGACTTACACAAGAGTTTAGTGATGATAGATGGACATGAATAAGATGAGTCCTCTTGCAAAGAAGAAGAGAAAGATGAAGGTAAAGAAAAAGAAGTGCAGGTTGGAGAGGAGGAAGCTG
This sequence comes from Sequoia sempervirens, assembly GCA_007258455.2. NCBI lineage: Eukaryota > Viridiplantae > Streptophyta > Pinopsida > Cupressales > Cupressaceae > Sequoia > Sequoia sempervirens. The sequence continues at coordinate 86,765,726 of VDFB02049217.1, read as the reverse complement.
CAAAAAAGATCCCTAAAACCCCTAAGTATGTGCAAAAGAATCATTCATAAGATAAAATTATTAGTGACAAAAGCAAAGGTTTGTTGACAAGAAGAAAGGTTTCTATGATAGAGGAACAAGTAAACCTATGTTTACTTTCCAAATTTGAACCTAAAACAATGGTTGAGGCATGGAAAGATGAATATTGGATCAAGGCTATGGAGGAAGAATTGATGCAAATTGAGAAGAATCAGACTAGGGAACTTTCCCCAAGACCAACAAACAAGAATGTGATTGGAACTAGTGGGTAGTTCAAAAAAAATTGAATGACAGTGGAGAAGTGGTAAGAAACAAGGCAAGACTTGTGTGTAAAGACTACTCACAAGTAGAAGGAATAGATTTTGAGGAGAAATTTGCTTTGGTGGAAAGAATGGAAGATATTAGGATGTTTTTGGATTTTATAGCACATAAAGATTTTAAAGTTTATCAAATGGATGTGTAGTCTGCATTCTTGAATGGTGAGTTGGAAGAAGAGATTTATATTGAACAACCAGAAGGCTTTTAGTTGTTAGATAATCCTAATATGGTTTGTAGATTGAAGAAGGAATTATATGGAGTCAAGCAAGCTCCTAGAGCTTGGTATGCAAGATTGAATAAGTACTTGTTGCTTCAAGGATTCAATAAAGGTTCTGCATATAGTAGTCTTCACTTTAAGGTTGAAAAAGATCAAATCTTGATTATGGGTGTGTATTTTGATGACATAATCTCTGGAGGTAATAAAGTAATGTGCAAGATATTTGTATAAGAGATGCAAAAAGAGTTTAAAATGTCTATGTTTGGGGAGATGATTTCTTCCTTAGACTTCAAATCAATCAGACAAAGAAAGGGATATTCATTTCACAACCTAAGTATGTCAAGGAAATGTTGAATTTTGGGATGGAAGAGTCTAAACCAGTATGTACTCCTATGGTTATTGGTTGCAAGCTTAGCAAGAATGATGAATCTCCTAAGGCTAATAAGAGAAAGTATAGATCAATGATTGGAGGATTGCTATATCTAACTACTACTAGACCAGATATCATGCATGCAGTTTATCTTGTGGCTAGATTTCAAGATCCTAAGGATTCACATGTGACAATAGTGAAGAGAATATTTAGATACTTGAAAGGCACTCTAGAACATGGCTTGTGGTATCCAAAGGATACTGATTTCTCTTTGAGTGCTTACACAGATGCAGATTGGGTAGGCTATGTGGATGACAAAAAAAGTACAAGTGGTAGTGCATTCTTTCTTAGAAACATGTTGGTGTATTTTTAAGTAAGAAGGAGGATTCAGTGCCATTATCTACTGTAGAGGCGGAATATATTGCTACAACATCATGCTCCACACAAGTGTTATGGATGAAGAAAATCTTGAAGGATATCAGAGTATTATATAATGAACCTATTTCAATCCTTACTTATAATACAAGTGCTATTAATATTTCAAAGAATTTGGTAATGCATTGAAGGACAAAACATATTTCAATTGGGTATCACTTTTTGAGAGAGAAGGCTACAAAGAATGAGGTGAAGTTGGAGTATGTGAGTACAAAGAATAGAGTTACAAATATCTTCACAAAGGATCTTCCTAAGCACACTTTTGAGTATCTCTGAGAGAAGTTGGGGGTTATTCCTCTCCTTCTTTCAACTAGATACATAAGGATATGCATCAGTCCAATGGATCTCAAGATTCAATCCTTTTTCTGGACTAATGTTGGTGGCTACCTCTCAGGGGGAGTAGGTAGTATCATTGTTGGTTGTTACAGTTAGGGGGAGTAAGTGTTGTCATTGTGTTGTGTATTGATGTTTTCCTTTGAAGCCTTGTCAAAGGAACTGAATGCAGAGGTTGCAAAGTAGTTGTTTCTTTTGAGGGAGAGAGTATGTATGTTTGATGTCAAAGGGGGAGAGATACAAGTGTGCCACCCTTTTCCATTTATATCAAAGGGGGGGAGATTTGGAGAGAGAGAGTTAACTGAAAAACCTTATGAAGTAAGGAGGAGAGAAAAGAGTTGATGCTTATGTAAGGGGGAGCAGTGTGTATTGTGGTGTAGTTTATGAGTTGGTGATCAGAGTTGTTTTTATTGATTATTTTTCCATGTGTTGCCATCAATGACAAAGGGGGAGATTGTTGGAAGTATGAGTAGCTTGTGTGTTGTAATTGATTTCAATAGTTATAGGTTTTTGCATTGATGTCAATAGGTCTATGGAGATGCTTTGTTTGGTTGCATTATGTTGTCATTTGTAGTATCACTAATGTCAACCTCTAGTGTTGCTTTAATGAGCTTGTATTGGTGATTGGTGATGTTCAACCTCTTGTATGGTTGAAATGTTGTAGATGTGTTCTAAGTGATGAGTTTGAGTTTATGGTGCTTGTTTTCCAAGTACTTTTTAAAAAAAAAGAATAAAAGAGGGAACAGTGTGGTTGAGAGGTGTTCAATATAGTAGAGTGGTGTTTAGTGTCTTGCTACACATTTCTTCATGGTTGAAGATCTATCTGTGTAGTTTAGATATGTTGATCAGAGGTGTTTAGTGGTTTTATATACAAAATATCTTGTCATGGATCATTGTACAGAGAAATTTATGTTCACCAGTGTGTGAAATGTGAAAGTAGTGTTGTCTGGGAGAAATGGGTTTTCTTTGCATTTCTCTGTAGTGCGGTTTCTAGTCTTTTGGATATGATGGTGTGCTTATATTTCTCATATCTATCTTCAGTCTGAGTTGTTTATGTTTTGGTGCTCCACACTGTTGGATTCAGGTGTTGCTGTGTATGAAAGTTTAATTGGTTGTGTAGGATGAATATGTTCTTCTGGTGTATGATGTTGTGAAGGATTTGTTGGATTTTAGGGTGTTGGTGGAATATTCCATATTGTGTTAAAGTGTTGTGTGTGGTTCGTGGGTCATCTTTGAATCAAAGGAAGTGTGTACTTAATTGTTTAATGGTATTAACACATGTTCGACCGACCTTGGGTGTTTACACTAATTGCAGATATGCTTCAGTGTTTGTGGAAGCGTGGTGTGGCATGCATGAGTGAATTTTGATCCAAGTTAAGGTGCATTTTGGTTCACCTTCATTCCTTTCCACCGTGGGAATGTTTTTAGTGCCAACCTAATTTGAATTTGCATGATTGAGGTGCATAGCCAACCTTGTGAATTATTTTCAAGGTTGAAGATGGTAAAAATAAGTATTGGGTTGATGGAGAATAAAGTAGTGAAGTGTGTGATGTGAAGTGCAGAGATGTGAACTACGAAAATGTGAAATACAGTCTGAGCTTTAATTCCTAAGACTACTAGAAGCAGTGAGCAAAAGGTTTCTACATACTATAGAGAGTGTGAATGTTCTGGTGAAGTAGTGGTGGATTTTTCTATTGCTCTGAGATGGATTTCTCATTCTAATATTCTTCTTTCTTCTTATTTATAATCTAGCAATGAGCCCTTCTTTTCTTTTGGGTAGTGAGCCCTTTGGCAGTGAGCCTATTGTATTCGGTGTTGCAATTATTTTATATTGTGAGCTAATCCTCATCATGGTTTTTCCCTTCTTGGGTTTTCCACGTAAATATGGTGTTCTTATGTGTTTGGATGTGTTTGCATTATTGTTTCTCATGTTTACATTCTGTTGATGCATGATAAGGGTTTAATGGTTGTTAAGAGTTTAAGGACTAATGTAGATTTGAATGTTAATGAGGGTTTTGATGTTTTAATGTACAACTGATTCACCCCCCTCTCATTTTCCTTGTGCATTCAACATACTCAAAAATTATAGATCCTTATCCATTGAAAAATATAGACCCTAATACAAATTTTATTATATTCTTCGAGAAGCAAGAATCAAGCCAAGATCTGATGTCGGTCGTAGATCACATGTACTCTAGCTGATAGATGATTAGAGATAAAAATAGTAGAATGGAGATAGAATCTGAAAAGAGAGATAAATAGAGACAAATAAAGAGAATTTGAGAATACTCTCAATACTCTCACGAAGCTTTCACTAAACTAGTGAAGGTGAGAGTAAAGTGCTATATATATATATATATATATATATATCAAAAATAGGGCATATACATCCAAGAGGTGCATTAACTCCTACTACCCATAAAAGGTGGGAGGTTTTACCTAGTTGGTAAATGAAAAAACATGTGGCATAACCTCCTTAGGTGGAGACAAAAGAGAGGTTATGAGAGGTGGCACATAAAGCCAAAAGAGGGTGAGAAATCCAACTACCCTGTAACCTAATCAGGTAAATACAAAATAGTGGTTATGAGAGATGGCACGACAAGACAAAAGAGGGTGTGTAACTTAACTAGCCATGTGTGGGAGAGAGTGACACATGCACCTGATGTATTTTTTCCATGTGTCATCATATTAACCACACCTAATAAACCTAATCAAGCTTAAATAATATGTGTAGGAAAAAAATAAATACCCCTAACATAAGGAAAATAAAAATCCTACACTAAATTTTTTATGATGTGTTAAGATTCACAAAGAAGCAACCATTCTAGTACAAGAGAATCCTTCAAGCCAAAACCAAAACCAAATCAAATCAAATTCCATGGATCCATTTTTTGATGAGTTCATATTGATGCAAAAAATTGACAAGGTAATAGCCTTATGGGAAACTCAGTTAATGGGGGGACCAATTGCGCTAAATTGAGTAACCTCCGGGTTTTTAAAGAAGTCGACTTCTTTTGTAATTGGGGTTTTGGAATGCGAAAAGGAAGAAAATATAAAAAATAAAGATCTAGCTAAGGCAATGCACCAAGATGTAGATGTAGGCACGATAAATCTATCTTTTGGATGAGATTTAAGGGCTCGTTCAACAATCTGCTAAGTCCCAGAATAATAGAAATCAAAGATGAAAACCTGAATAATTTATCCAATAACATAAAATAAATCCCATACACATTTACTAAAAAGAAGAGTCAAAGACATGGTCTAAATCAACAAACTTATATTGAAATCATAGAAAGTCTACAAATAAATTACTCAGTACAGTGATAGCACAGTATAATGTTTTGTCAAATATATAAGAAAATAGAAAGGCTGAACAATGACACAGTATGAAAGTCTTATACAATAATCTAAAAAATAGTACAAAATGCTTGATGTCTTTCACAACTCTTTATGTATGTTCTGAACTCATTTTCAGAAGGAAGAAGCAGTATATATAAGAAAACAATCCCACCGCTTGAAAGCTAGTAACAAAAAAGATTCCCTCATCGCAAGCAATGATGCCTAGAGCAATGATTTCCTAAGGTCGTTGCAACAGAAAAAGATTCGATCCATAGAACGTAGTCACCTTCAAGCCAGATGCATCTCCTCCAAATGATGGCGGTGGCCCCAGTGTATAAGCAGCAGAACTTCGTGCAGACATGTGTTGCTCACCCACGAAGTCAGTTAAAACACGTGGCATCATGGTGATGCTTTGTTGATCGCTTGTTCCTTCCCTTCAATGAAATCCCCATGGAGAAGACATGTGGATAAGTCTTCATTGCAAGTGCTAACTGTGGGGCCCACCAAAGGTGTACGTGAAATGATGCTATGTGGCACACGGACAGGGCTTGGTTGAGAAGCGAAGGAAGCAGGATTTTAAATTCTTGTGTTGCTGACATGTGGAAGCATGGTGGGGCGCACCGAAGAAACAAAGGAGGGAATCCTTGCGAAGAGCACACGGTGGACACGTGGTGATAACGGGTGAAGTTCTTCAAAAAGGGGCCAGGGAATATTCAAATGTATGGGGTGCGGGCTGGACTTATCAAAATACAAACAACCCGAAGGGAGCTCAAGGAATTTTAAATCCACAGCTTTTGGTGACAAACAGGGGCATTTCGCCTGCGGAACAAGGAACCCAAAAATTTTTGGTTCGAAGAACATAGTCTTATCCATTGGGCGATGTAATCAGAGCTTTGAGAGAGCAGTTTGTAGAGGTAGCCAATTGGCCTCAAATGGTGTCGATATGTCATGCAAATTCTCTTGCGTTTTGTGCAAATCGATCACTTCTTTGAATGGCAGCTTCATGGATATAACGACCCCAGATTCAAGTTGAAAAAGCAACTACGCTATCTGATGAGTTACGCCCTCAATATCCTCAACAGTAGGGGGTTGATTGAAGCTTTGAAAAGCAAATATTCCCTATTGCTTCTCCTTAATATTCATTGCAATCTACTCTATTGTGGTCACTGAATCATCAGAGAGAAATGGGGAGGGCAGGCCCATTTGATTAGCTGGGAGAATTTTTCCTGCATGTTGTTCATATTCAGCCCAGTGTGCAAGCACACTCGCTAGCATGGAGGATGGCTGCATGGAAATGGATGAACTCTTTTGCTGTTTTGGCAACTAACTTCCGGTCTTCAATCCCTGTGTGCACTAAGTCCTCATTCAACATTGTGTACAACTTATCCAACAATTTATCCTCCTTGGGAACCTTTTCCGCAATGTACTATGGGAATCGCTCAATCGTTCCACGAACCTCCCTACTTAAACTTGTTTCCTTTGCCATGAACTGAAGCATCAACTGAAGAGTCAGGAAACAAGCCTTGACCTTTTCTCAGTATGAAATATATAGTCATTGGGCTACTTGAAGGAGGTTCGTCTGGGTAGCAGGGGGTTGGGGAAGATTCTTCAAAAGACCAATCTCTGCATCCTTTGAACCAATATCATGTGTCAATTCCGCAATCCTCTTGTCTACAATGAAGAGTTGTTCCTGCAGGGTTCTTAAATAGACAAGCCATTTTTCTTCGGCCTAGCCTCTGTTTGTTGATTCCCTTTCAAGGGAAAGCTTCACCTCCTAGATTTCCTTCTCAAATTGAGCTTGTTGGCCCTCAAATTTTGTGTATTTTTGCTGCATTCTTTTCTCTAATTGAGCACGTTGATGCTGAAACTCCTCATTCTTTCGTTGCATCTCCTGCTCCACCTGAGCCAATTGGTCTTGTAATTCTTGGTTTTTTTGCTGCAGTTTGACGACTAGGTTGGAATCTTGGGCTTGGAACTTTAAAAGTTCCCCTTGGAGTCTGGCATGTTTTGTCTGCGCTTGTTGTGACAAGCGCACAAACTCGACATCCCTTGCCTTGTCCTTCGCCATTAGGACTTCAATTCTCTCCTTAATAGTTTTCAACTCTTCTTCCTTCTTCTTCTGCTGACAACCAGACTTAAGGAAGTTGGTGGTAACTACTCATTGTGTCTCCTCCATGAGCTCAACTTTATCCTACTGTCGAGCTATACTCAGATTGAGTTCCATAGCATAGATGTTGTAATCCTGGGGTCACATCTCCCCTTGTGGTTTGATGACGGTTGGATGCATGGTTGCAAAATGTAGTGATTGCTGAGCCTCATTGAAAAGTGTCAGCACCTTTGGCTCTACCGGCCTTTTAGCATCCTTGTCCCTTTGCTTCTAGATCCTGAGAGCATGTTCTTGTTTTGTATTATTTCCCTCTAACAAAAATTCTACTGGCGACCTAATTAGCTCGCTTGTGAACGGTGCATCGTGAGGAAGAGCAAAAGGGAGCGAGAGAGTAGTTGTTTTGACTGATTTCTTCCTTGGAAGAGAGACTATTAGTGGGGAGAATGGGGGAATATGCCAAGGCCCAGTTTGTGAAGTAGTGGGAGGACTCATGAGAAGTGGTGGTGGTAATAGAGACATGGCAGATTCCATTTGTTGAGCAAGCTGGGTCGGAGCCGATACAATTGCAGAAAAAGGGGAAGCAATAGCAGATGCGAACTGGGCTTCGGCGAAAGGTGGAGTAAACCATGAGGGAGTAAAAGTGAATTGTCTCACTTGGGAGAAACCTCTCACAACCATTGTAGTAGAAGCAGAGAAAGAAAGGATGAAACTAGAAGTGACAGGTGACACAAAGACAATAGATGAAACTAGAGATTGTGAATCAAGAAGTGGGAGAGAGAAAGATACCTGGGTTGCGGAGGCCTCCAATCCCTGGCTCGTTGTAGGCTCTTGTGAGCCCTCTTCAGAAGTTGCATCTGTGCACTACCTTTTGTTTGGTGGGGAATTTTCCACCTCAATGACCTTCAATGGTTGTTGTTGGGAAAATCTGGGTTTTTTCACAGCCCATGTGTGTGTCTGCAAGGATCCTGAATGCAATATATTCACCTGTAGCTTCAAAGTAGTTGTGCTAGGCCACTTCGTGGCTTGTTTATTTTGTTGTGCTAGGGTCGTCTACACTTCCTTTTCCTTCTCATTCCCCTTTCTTGTATACTTTCCACCTTCCTCTGGGTCAACATCCTTATCATTGCTTGCATCAGTATCATCATGTGCTCTATTCCACATAGTATCAAATCTTTCATCTATGTCTACGTCTGGGAATAGGGAATTAGTGCTCTTGATTTCTTAACACTAAATCCAGAAATCTCTAATCTTTTCCTCATTCCACAACCACTTCTTGACCAAGTCATTGCAAAGGGTGGCACCCATTTGAAACTTCTCATTAAAATTTACCGAATCGAAGTAGAATTTGAGTCATGGTGGCCTCCTATCCTCTGTAGGAATGTGGACTAGGTCAACCAATAGATCATCTTGATCTTCCAGTGGATTTCATCGCTTCTCCCAGTAATTCCAGGGACTGTGAGTCACTCGAATGTTTGTGCCTCCCAAGTCATTATCGGGGTTATATTGCCATTTGTCACAAATCCATTCTAGCCCTAGATGAGCCAACTTTTCCTCTAGCAGCTTATGCATCTGCTTCTTTGCCATAGCCACCATTCTAAAGCTTAGTGGGCAGAGGAAAAATCCTTTCTTCTTGGCCTTCCCTCTGCAAAAAGGTATAGTCAATAATTAACACTTTCCAAAACATCTCAAGGGCCAACACCCGATCTGTGATGCATGCCAGAAGCAAGAATGGTTCCTCAGTAAAGTCGTGCATATGAATGAATGTGAAATCCTCTCCAAGAAACCAGTTGCATTTCAGAGTGAAACTCTGCATCCACCCTGTCTGGTTGATAGAAAGCTGATAAAGATTGCCATCCCCGCTCAAGTCTTGTAGAATCAAAGTCAAGAAATAATCCGAGAATGAATAATAGTCATAAGTTGCGGAGAGGAGAGGAGTCCATATAGAAACCGACCTTCTATTTTCCTTCTCATCAAAAATAGCTAACCTCACATGTTTTTTGAAGAATTCAAGGTTCTAATGTAAAAACATATGAGCAAGGAGGGTAGGAAACCTGAACTTATGTTGCATTTTGTATTCCTTGATCTAGCTCTTCATTTCTCAGACAATGACTTCTGCGAAGTCATACCAGAATAAGGTATGTTGCCTCCTTAACTAAAAACCTAGACCCAATTGGAACTCTTGCCCCCATTTTTCCTTGTCCGTGCTGCAACCAAAAGCCATCATAGAGAAGGCATCTTATATATCCTATTTAAAAGAAATATGGGCGACTGGAATTTTTAGCGGCTTTTTGAAATCCTCTTGAGGCCTTTGGGTTTCTTGGTTATAAATTCCATATCATGATCTCTGCTTCTCCATATTTTCTCCCCCTTTTTTGAAGTGAATGACTCCATTTTTTCTACTCTAGAGTCCCATTTTGGGATGCATAGCATGTCTCTAATAGCATCCTCAAATATTACAAATCTCAACTCCCGACCTTCAATGGCGTTGGTATCTAGGTTGAAATGTTGAATGCCTTCATGAACTAGCTCCAGGAAGTAATGAACGGAAGGGACCATATACTGTGGGAGTCCGCAGAACCATTTTTTGTACACCAACTGACGTTCACTAGTGGCCACTTTCATTCTTGCGCAAGCCGCTTCCCTAAGGCTCTTAGGGTTGGTGCTGAGGATAGGATCACAAATGTTATCCCATTCTTCCTTTATCTAGCTCTGGTCCCTGTGAGTTATTTTCTTTTCTGTAGCCCACGTGTGAATCCACTTCAGCTTCTTTGGTATCCCAGGAAAAGCGTAAGAGGTATCGCCAAAAATATTGGCCATGGGTGTCACACACATGGTGTCAAACAGGCTTTTGGTCCCCTTGCTTTGCACTTTTATATGAGGATTTTGGGCCATTTTCCTTCTGCTGTGGATTTCTACGATGTTCAAATCTTCTGCAATTCACTTCGGCTCTTCAACACTTCTGCACTCAAAACTCTTTGTTTTGGATAGCGTACTCAGGAAGCTTTTTACAATGTTAGCCTTTCGCATGCAATACTTAGCTATTTCTTTCTTGGAGTGGTAGACAATGGTTACCTTTTTGCATTAAATTTTCCATGTACTGCCAACTCCTTTGCTTGTGTGAAATGAATTCCTTGCCATTTTAAAAAGACAAGAATTCATAGTTAGTAATTATGCCCTACGGTGAGATTTCCTTGGGAAATTGAGCTGACGATTGAAGGAATATAAACCTTTCGCATGCTTTGGCAATTAATATCTTAGAAAGAATAATTAAGCCAAGAGTGCAATGAGTACTTGAAAATATTTGAGTTCATCCTTGGAGTTTGAAAAACTCCTACAGTATGACACATCAGTACCTGACCGTATGGATGATCACTTGGGACTTCCACCAATTTGTGCTACTTAATTACCTCCCTAATTTCACACGCAACAATTCGTACATGGTAGACACAACTGGGTGAGAAATTTGAGCTGGCTCTTGGTGGGATTTTCGAGTTAGTACTTGATTAGCATCATGCTTATGGCATGCAGATACCTCAGATATTTCTATAAAGAGACCCCAAGACAACAACAAAATCACACTTAGCAATTGGGAAGAATTGGTATTTGGTAGTTAGGAAGAATCAGAATTAGGAAGTTGGGTAGAACTAGCATCATGAATACTCTAATTAGATCGGTTAGTAATAAGTCACAGATGACTTTCTTAGGCGAAGTTTCGAATAGGCGCTTGAAGCGAATGACAAAATATAAACATTCATTGGCTATTATAGCAATGAAGTGGGTGTTAGGTCAGGACTGTGTGGAGTATGAAGATAAATATAGGGTCAATATCGACATCTTCTCTCACTTTGTTGTGTCATTGCTTGATATACAGGTCTCTAAGTAGATGATTCTTCACCTGACGTTGGAAATCTTCCTGAAGCGATACCTTGGCGGCCCTGGAGAGATTGTGGTGAATGTGGTGTATGGCTTGGGAATTCCGATAGTGAGTGACCTCTGCAAACATATCAAAGAGGATGCAGTGGTGCCATGGGTTCCGTTTCTGAGCAGGTTACACATTCTAACACATGAAGGGCACCACCAGAGGGTCACTCGCGCTTGTCACTTCTTGTTGCGCTGCTATAATGTGGTGCTATTCTACGGTGTAGTGTGTTATACTGACTTTAGGGACTTGGTATATCCTCCCCATTGGTCGTTGTTGTTGTTGATGCCCCTACCGTTGTTCATGATCTCGCTACTCCTATTGATCCTGCCGACGAAGCCGTTCCAAATTTGTTGTCGATGACGCTCCTGCTGCTGCTTAAGACCCAATATTTTTCATATGTTTTAAGAATCAATTTTTTTTTTATATATATGCCTTAAAAAGGATTTCAACATATATATATATGAAAAAGAACTACATAATATATAGATATACTTTAAAAGTATAGCGTCAGAACCATTTTGGAAGTGTATTATCGAAGTATATAATTTTGTATATAATGAATATACAACTTTTATCAAATTGTTTGTCTCTTTTGCTTCTTGCAATTCTGCATTATGGGTTCCCTTTTCCTCCATTTCTTTGACTACCTTTTCAATTTCGCACATGGGTTCATTTTCAATTTTCCGCATATGGGTTCATTTTTCTGCTTCATGGGTTACTTGGAAAGATTGGTCGAACAACAGAACACAAAGGAAAATTTACAATAATTATATATTTACACAAGCAAAACAATTAATAAAGCTTAATTGAACAATTTGAGGTGGATTTCATTAACTAGAATCCCCAATGCCTCTTTCTCCATATTTTCTAATTCAAATGCATTGTGTTGCTTGCATTGAATTATCCTAAAAGGGCCTTCCCATAGACTATCAAATTTTTCGTGTTGGCCAGCTTCGCAACCCTCTCATTGAACTTCAACACTAAGTATCCACATTTGAGGCCTTGGTCTGAGGTTTTCTTGTCGAACCATCTTTTAACCACCTATTGGCAGATAGACATGGTTGTTAGGGCCTTTTCCCTTTTTTATTGTACTTCCAAAACTCAACCAACCAAACCTCCATGGCTTTGTTTTCTTCAATCTCTAGATATTTAAGCAACTGTAGTGTAGGAATCTCCATGGAGATGGGCAACAACGCTTCCTTCTCGTACACCAATTCATATGGAGAAGTTTTGAGAACTTGCTTAAGGGTTATGCAGTCTGCCCAAAGCACTGCCCAAAGGTTCTTGTGCCACTCCTTCTGATATTCCAACCCGATCCTTCTAATGAGTCGAACTAAATTTTTATTAGTCGACTCGACCAAGCCATTCCCTTGTGGGTAGTAATTTGATGATGTTTTTAAGAATATTCCATGCAAAAGTGTGAATTGACATACCTTAGAACATAGGAAATCCTTAGCGTTGTTGGAGATGATAGTCTTTGGTGGGATGAATATCGTTACCAGTCCCTCAAGGTAGTCCACAATCTCTGCCTTTTTTTCATTCTTCAGGCGCATGGCCTCGGTCCATTTGGTAAATTAGTTCATGGCTGTGAGGATCCATTTGTGTCTGGTGCTGGAGGCAAGATTAATCATCCTGATAAAATCAAGGCCCCATTGAGCAAAAGGTTCCTCGGTCACTATCAAGTTGAGAGGCATTGCAGAATATTTCCTCCTTGGCACGAAGAATTGGCATTCATTTCATGCTTTAACCAAAGAGTGTGAGTCATTGAATAGTGTAGGCCAGAAGTATCCAACGCACATGATTTTGATGGTGGTAGTCTTTGCAAAGAAATTTCCACCTGCAGGACTATTGTGGAAAGTGTCAAGAATTCTCACTGCTTGCTCTATGGTGACACACCACAACAAAACACCATTGAAGTTCCTTTTGAAAAGGACTCCTTTGATGAGTGCATATCCATTGTTCTGCAGTCGGTAGAATCTTCTCTTTTGAGAAGAAAATCCCAACGAATATTTTTTGGTGTACATGAATCTTACTCTATTTGCTAGCTAACAGCCTTCGGACTCAGGTTCATTTGTTCGAACAAGTTTTGGTTTCTCTTCTTTAGTTGCCATTTCTTCATCATGTGCCAAATACTCACACAATCCTCTACCTCATACGGTCTTTGTGGGCCTGAACTCAATGTCATATTCGAGGATCTTAGTGATCCAATTGGCCCTTTTTTCAATGATATTTCTTTCCATGATAAACTCATGCACACTGGAATGCACCACATATACAATCACCTTGTTGCAAGATATGAGGTGTCAAAACTTCTTGAATCCCTTAACAATGATGAATGCTTTCCTTTCGATGAAGTTGTAGTTCCACTCATAATCTTTTAAGGTCCAGGAGTGAAATGCTATCAAATGTTCTCCCTTTCCTTCATCTTTTTGAGTTAGGACAATAGCAATGTTGGATTTGCTACTAAATACATACATTATGAAGTCATTTGATAGGTCTAGATTTTCCCACACAAGAGCTGAAGAAATAATGTCCTTAACCTTCTCAAAGGATTCTCTAGTTTCCTTTGTCCATTTGAACAATTGATCCTTTTTTAGCATCAAGGTGATAGGTCTAATTATTCCTACAAAATCATAAATAAATTTTCTCACAAAATTTACCTTTCCTAGAAAGGACTGAACTCCCTTGTTATTGACTAGTAGGGGAAGCTCTCTGATTGCTTTTACCCACTCAGGATCGATTGCAATTCCATCTTTGGACACTACATGTCCCAATAGTTTTCCTTGTGACACTCCAAAAATAAATTTTTTTAGATTCAGGGATATCCCAAACTCCTGGCATATTTTAAAGACCATCTCCAGAGGATCAAAATGATCATCCTTATGCTTAGAGAATACTGTAAGATCATCTAGGTAGATCAAGATGATTTTATTGATCAATTCCATGAAAGCAATATCCATTGCCCATTGGAAGTTGGCTCCCGCATTTGAGAGGCCAAAAGGAATCTTTGCATATGCAATCGTTCCCCACTTAGTAGTGAACATTGTTTTGTGTCGGTCCTCTTCTTTGACCCAGATCTAGTTATAACCGGAGAAACCGTCTAATAGAGGAAACATCTCCAACCCTACCATTGTTTGTAAGATGGACTCCATGGAAGGCAATGGGTAGTGGTCCTTCAGAGATGCTCTTTTCAAGTTCCGAGAGTCAACACATAGGCGGATGTCTCTATTTTAATTTCGGACTAGAACCAGGTTGGATACCCATGTGTTGTGCTTGATCGAGAAGAAGATCTAGGAGTAAATTAGCTTTGTCATCTCCTGCGCCATTAGTGACTCAATCTTAGGATTCACTGACCTCTGCTTCTGGTGGACAATTTTTTCTCCTTCCGTCAGCTCTATAGTGTGCTAGATGATTTCAGGGTCATATCCCTTAAGGTCATCATATGACCAGGCCACTACTCCATATTTCTCATAGAAATGGATGGGTCTTTCTTTATCATGATGTGGGACATCTTTTTCGACCTTGAGCTTCCTTCAGTCTTCAACCTGAAGATTTGCGTAGTCGGTTTTTTCTGCTACAAACTTCCTCTTGTCATTTCTTGTATCATCACAATCGAATAGGTTTTCGAGAGTGACCAATTCCTTTGGAAGCTTGTTGGACTTCAGCTGAATGATTTATCCATTGTAGGCCTCGACAATCTTTGGTTGGAGTTGCTCGGTGAACTCTCCCAACTGTTGGATGAATGAGGCGATGTGTTCAACACTTTCGAGCACTTGCCAACTTTGATCATTGTGCGTGTGTCGAATGTGGAGAGATCTAATGTCAACAAAAAACTTAATGAGACTGTTTACATTCAAATTTTGAAGCAAGTAAAACTACTCTATTCGTAATACAATCAAATCTTTCAAATATGTATCATTGTCCTCTATTTCTAGGGATTTATTAAACCGTTTGGCCCTCAGATTTCTATGGGCACAAAGGTTGTTAAAATGACTACCTAGAAAATGATATTTGATGCTTAATATGCAAGCTAAGATGATTTCTATGTGCTAATGTGTGCTGAAAGGATTAGTGGTATGCTTCTAAATGAAACGAGAAGATGGAATTGATGATGAATAAAATGATAAACAAATGAGATGTTGATGATAGATGAACAAGTGGAGATGAGTGAGATGATATGAAACTATAGTGGACTATCCATGATTATGCATATGATCAAATGCAAACATAAAACAAACTAACCTAAAATGTAACTATGAAGCAATTAATTAATCTAAAATGAGAATGCAAAGTAACAAATGATATGAAAACTAAGTATAAGACTCCATGAAAGCTCCAAGCTCCTAAAATAAACCTGCATAGTAACTTTACTTAAATTGTGGATGATAAATGTTAAGGCAAGAGGGTGTATTTATAGGGTTTCTCAAGCATTTTGTGAGGTGGCACCTATCAACGGTCTAGATTCGAAGGAGAAATAATAGACGGTGGAGATGAAAGGAATCAGGATGTTGTCCCCTTGACTAAGGACAACATGCCATGTGTGTGGAGAGAATCCTTTGACCAATTGGAAACATGCCAAATGTATGGGATTCCCAAGTGTGTGAAACAAAGACCCATGTGCTTGAAATTTGTTGGAAGTGTGGGGGAATAAAGCCATGTGCTTTTTCTCATTGGTGGAAGTGTGTGAGGATAATTCTAATTAATAATTAGACTTATTTATTTTCATGTGACCTTTATGAGGCGGCACACAAAAAGTTGTAGAAATGTGCTCTAATTCTTAATCAAGATTAAGGAAGGTTAATTAAATAAACACGTTTAGGGTATTTTGTTTATTTAATTATTTAGAAGAATGTGATTTGGGAGAATTAAAAGGAAAGTGAACAATATAAATAAAGAGCTTATTTATATGTAGTTGAAGTATTAATTAAATAGGTTATATTTAATTAATTGAATATGATGACCATTTTTGGGTGTATACATTTTGCCCCTCTTTGAAGTAATGTGTTTACACCTTGCTTCAAAGAATTTTTTTGATGTCGATGCTCATAAAAGATTTAGATGCCCCAAACCATGCTCTAGACTTTTGAATTTCAGGTATTGACGGATATATGCCCCCTCAAGAGATAAATCGGTGAATGTGGGGATGCTAAAATGAAATGGTGGAATGAGGTGATGGTGTTGTGATGATTATGATGATTATCCAATGTTGATTCAATGATATTTTGATGTCAGAGATGATTTATCTCTCGAAAGGTCATTGCAAGCTCTTTCTTGGAATAGTGTTGATTAATTACCCCTCCTTTTTGGTAAAAATGGGAAATAAATCCCACCATAATTCCCTCCATTTTACCCTTGAAAAGGTAAAAAGTGGTAAAATAGGATTCATTTGCACATTTGGAGTTTGGAGAAGTTGAAGAGTGGAGAGCTTAGAGGAAGATGGTGATCCCATACTACAAGCATAGTTTCAAGTGTCTTTGCCAACCTGATCAGCCTACTGCCTCTGGACCTACGATACACTTTACGAGAAACCTCTTTGTTATTCTTTTTCTTGCATTTTAATGGTATTTTGAATGTCGTAGATAGATGTTGTAGCTTATTGGATGTCATTTATGCACTTTCAGGTGATGTTTTTATTATTTTTGAGTGTTTTTTAGCATGTTTAAGAGTTTTAGCGCCTTTGGGGTCCCAAATGGCACCTCTTGGAAGTTTCAAAATCAATTTTTCATGTGTTTTAAGAGTTTTGGTGCCTTTGGGGTCCCAAATGGCGCCTCTTGCAAGAGTGAAATTGATGTTTTTGAGTCATTTGAGAGTTTTGGCGCCTTTGGGGTCCCAAATGGCACCTCTTGCAAGGTTGAAAATTCATGTTTTTGGGTGTTTTTAGAGTTTTGGTGCCTTTGGGGTCCCAAATGGCACCTCTTGTAAGCTTGAAATTCAATTTTTTGGCCTCCAACACTGTTTTGGCACCTTTGGTGTCCCAAGTGGCACCTCTTGCAAGCTTGAAAATGGAGGTTTTTGAAGTTAAACTCTGTTTTGGCGCCTTTGGGGTCCCAAGTGGCGCCTCTTGCAAGCTTGGAAAACATGTTTTTGAGAAGAAAACTTTGTTTTGGCACCTTTGGAGCACCTCTTGTTGCCTTGGAAAGTTTTCATCTTTGTTGATTTGAGGTGGTTTAGCTTGTTGTTTGACCTGTTTTGTGGGGTGTGATTGTGGAAAGCCCTCGGGGTGATGTTCGCAAGATGTCCTTGAAGCCTAGGAGTCATCGGTTTGTCATGATTTGGATTGATTTCAGTCGGATTATGGTATGTGCAGTGTTTGATTGATGTTTTGCATGATGATTTGATCTCATGATAGGTGAGATTCAAATGATAGAATCAGTGTTGTATTGTCCTCATGATAGGCGAGGAACGATAATAGGATTAATAGTATATCATCCTCATCATAGGTGAGGAACAATGGTAGGATAGCATATCATCCTCATTCTAAGTGAGGAATGATGGTAGGATTGATAGAAAATTGTCCTCATGATAGGCGAGGAACGATGGTTTGATTGATAACAGATCATCCTCATGATAGGCAAGGAACGATGGTAGGATTGATAGAAAATCGTCCTCATGATAGGCAAGGAACGATGGGTTGATTGATAGCAGATCGTTCTCATGATAGGTGAGGAATCATGGGTTGATTGATAGCAGATCATCCTCATGATAGGTGAGGAACGATGGGTTGATTGATTGAGATGTTGATTGTTTTGATTGATTTGATTGTCTTGATTGAACCTGATTTGATTAACTGCACATTACCTTGAATAATTGATAGTCTTGATTGAACATGACATTGATTGACTGATAATCTTGATTGAACATGACATTGATTAACTGATAATATTGATTGAACATGACATTGATTGAATGATTTTTGTTCATGATTAGGGAGATGGAGATGTACTCTAGTCTCGGGAGTGATTCCCAAAGACCTAGAACATGGTTCGTCGATTGTCCTTAGTTGACGTAGAGATTATCTCCCATTGTGGGTTGACTTCCTTGTTACATATTCCACAATATAGAATCAACAGAGGGTTATTGACAGCATTGACAGAGAGATGGCACAGTGATCATAACACGTTTCATTTTCTGACTGGAGAGATGACCGTGACTCTAGAGGATGTCTATCGTATTCTACAGATCCCAGTGATGGGAGAGATAGTGGTGTATGATAAGATAGAGCAGGGTGGGACAACGTCATTGCAGAGGTTAGGTCGAGATGATCATGTTACGGGTTGATGGATCCCTTGGACAGAGATGATTAGTAGATATGATCCTTTGTCGTGTGTGCTTTCCAGATTCATTGGTGGATTCCTTTGTCCTGATCGTAGGTCAAAGGGATTTTTAGTAGGTTGGGGTCATGTGCTATCGCGGATGACACTTGATGGTACTAGGTATGCATGGGGCTCATGTATGTTAGCCCACTTATACCAATATTTTCTCGAGGTTATTTATTATGGGATGACGAGCCTGTCATGTGGCGTCACATTATTGTAGACCTGGGCTTGGGAGCATATAGTCATCACTCGACCCATGGGAGAGAGATATCGACCACCAAGGAGACCCTATGTTTTTAGTTATAGCGGTCCACATTTCTAGCATAAGTTGGGCAAGGTTTCCTATTGGAGGTATGCTTTGGATGATTTGGAGACTATCACATGGTGCCTGTACCTAGATTGTGAGCAGTGGCTAGAGGATCAACTAGATATGCCATATATGTTGTTATCCAACTATCTAATTGGGTGGACACATGTTGTGCTTGAGTGCTACCTGTATCTATGAGTATGTCAACAATTTGGATGGGTTCAGGGGATGCCCCTAGGAGTTTCCCATTATGCACGATGACGACAAGATGTTTTAGAGTGGGGCCCCTGTGTATCATATGAGGCAACTTGTACAAAGTACTATACCTTGACACCAGGTTTGTGGGATTATGTTCCATATATTACAGATGTCGAGATGACCGAGGATTATTTAGAGTACTTCCATACACATCCCTTTCCTAGATTTACTCATCCAGAGGAGCCAGTACCGCCAGTTGATAGAGCGGGAGGAGATGACAAGGGTGGTGATGATGGTGGTGCAAAGGGTGGTTGTAGAGGTGATGGTGGTGCAGAGGGCGGTAGGGATAGTGATGATGGAGCAGTGGGTGGTGGGGATAGTGATGATGGTGTAGATGACAGTCATCCATTGGATTTTGCAGTTTCGAGGCGTAGGAGTGTTACCGTAGCTCAGGCGGTGCTTCCCAAGATTTAGATTGGGATACCCTCTCATCAGAAGTCATCATAGATAGTAGCTTTGTAGGTAGAGGTTCAGTCATTTCAGAGCGAGATAGCGCAAGCTTGGGCATAGATTGTGTCCCTTCGGGATGAGTTAGGGAAGTGTCGAGCACAGATTGATATTTTGACGACTGATAGAGGGACATATAGGCAACAAATACAACAGTTACAGGCACAAATGATCATACTTACTTTAGAGAGGGATTCCTTTAGACACCAGACAAAGCAAGTTGAGGCCATTTTTGAGATGATACAATAGACGACACCATCTGTAGGTACAATGGATTTCTTCAGAGAGATCTGACATATTTCTCAGGAGTTGCAGTTTTACAAAGGTAAATATCATGAGTTAGTTCCTTCTGAGCAACGAGAGAGTTTTGTACAATCTCGTTCTGGAAAGATCTTGTTCTCAGACTGTTAGCATGGGTGTCACACAACCATCGCCTAGAGATAGGAGAGATCTAGGTGCAGGTCCGTCAGGTAGAGGAGGTACTAGTTCCATGAGAGCAATAACATCTGATGGGAGCTCGACATAACATTTTGTGATGTTCCTTGGACATTGTGTATACACCTTTTGTGAGATTGAGGATGTGTTTCCCATGATATAGTGCTCGTTTGGATTTTGATGTATCTCATCCTACTTTTGGATATCCTTGTACACGTGGACATTATGACATTTTTGATGATATATGATATGCAGCAGTGATTATGATCTAAATATTGATATGCATTTGATTTCACTATTATGATATGTAATGTAGTTAATCTATTTAATTTCTATGTGATGAATGTAATGTGATGTGATTTATTATGATTATGCAATGTGATGTGATTTATATGATGTGTAATGCAAATGATTGAATGTGCATGACTTCAAATGTTTAGGGCCTTAAGCTTGAATAAGTGAGTCTGTCCAACTTCCAAAAGTTGTGGGAAGACTACAGTAGATTGATCTTTTAAGCCTCATAACTCTGACATATTTCCCAACTTTCTTGGAAATCTGAAGAAACTCACTTATTTAAGCATAGTGGATGACATGATTTCGATGTTGGAAATGATATGCAATGTATGTCCTTTATTATTTTCTTTTGTATTTTCTAAGGAAAATATCATGATGGAATGTATGAATGTAAATGATGTGAGAATGTTTTCTAAGATATGCAAATGACGATGCAACTGATGTGCAACTAAATGAGAATGATATGTTTTTGGTTAATGTCTAGTGTACACAATCAATTAATAATAGAGATTACACCCTTGTGAAATTGTTTCAGCATTGAAAAACCCCATAAATACACATGCAATACTAACATGAATGTAGTCTAACTTAACTATGCAAATCTCGTATTCAAAAGTTGTCATTTACATTAACCAATTTGTCATGCTTTTTATCATCATTGGGCCTTTAAAATGTTGAAAGTGAGTACAAGAATTGATGACATATTTTAGACCAAGATGACCTGAGTACTACTTCCATGATGTTTTAAAATTGCAAGTTAACACAAGCATCCAAGTATAATTAAACTGAGATCACCTGAGCATTACTTGCGTAAATAGGCAAGAGTAAATATTTTTCCTATGCAAATTCGGGATTACATCGGTGATACTTTGTAGCACATGTCTTGCGAAAACTTGCATAGTAATAATGATAAACTCACAAACAATAGACAAAGAAAAATTATACTCCTTCCTTGCTCCTCTAGTTCGATACATCATTGAGGACTCGAGAGATATGATATCAAAAATCAAAGTAGAACAATTTGAACTTTCGTGTTTAATGTGATAAACCCTTGATTCAGAAAGATCATCATCCATTTGAAGTTTGTGTTTGTAATGTTGGTTTGACGACTGTTTTCCTGTTGGTTCAAGCTCAAAGTTTATTTTCCCCTAGTGAGTGTAGGATTTTTCCCCCAGTCCAGGGTGAGACACGACCATGACGACCAAGACCTAACCTAAGGAACTATCCTAGGGGCCTCAGGGGTTGATCAATAGATTATCCTTTCCTATGTTATACACACAGAGACCACGTAGTTCGACTGACGACACAACCAAGATTTACAAGACAAAAATATGAACATAACGGACACCTAAAAGATTGACCTAAATGTCTCGGGGGACAATCAAAGATCACCCTTTCCTATGTTCAAAGCTCAGAGATGACGTAGTTCGACTGAAGACTATGTTTTTGAATTTTTGACCTATTTTTGGATTTTTGATATGTTTTGAATGTTTTTGGATTTTGATATGTTTTGAATGTTTTTGGGATTTTCGATATGTTTTGAATTTTTTTGGGATTTTCGATATGTTTTGAATGTTTTTGGGATTTTGATATGTTTTGAATGTTTTTTGGATTTTCAATTTTCTGACCTTGAGAATGTACAAGAATCCAATCCAATGCAAGACATGCCCCTAGTGTGATACGATAAGACAAACTAATTTTTAGAATGGTCTGAGTAATGCCAGGGGATACCATGATACAAACATTGGATCAAGCTATGGTGCGAACATGGAAGCATGACAAATGCAGAGATGGAAGCATGATGGATGAATGCTGAAGAGCAAGTCACGTAGCCCAAGATAGATGGAGAGTGCTTATTTTACATAAGGTTCCTGTTTGCTAGGTTTTCACCAAGGTACTTGCCCAAAGTGCCACCGAAGTGGTTTTCACTAGAGGACGATCTTTTTTTCTTTACTGTTTTTCAATCCTTTTTTTGATTTTTTTGATTTTTTGATTTTTTGATTTTTTTGTATTTTTCCAAGATCTTTACCAAAGTACTGGATGAGCTACGTGTAAAACCTTTTGAGATGCAAGTTTTTGAGGGGTTCGTCAAATAAATCCCCTTCTGGTTTCGATAATTGATATGCTCATGATCCAAAGACTGATACTATAACAAAGGGACCCAGCCAGTTAGGTTCAAATTTCCCCTTCTTCTCTCGATCTTGTTGATTACGAGGATTTTATTTTAATACTAAGTCACCCACTTGAAATTATCTAGGTATTACTCTATGATTGTAGCTCCTAGATATCCTTTGTTGATAAGCTTTTAGGTGATCAATTGCATGTTGTCGGCCTTCACCCAACAGTTCTAATTCTTGTAGCCTAGATACTCTGTAATCCTCATCTAAAATCATCCCTTTAAGTGACACACGCAGGAATGGTATCTCAACCTCAATAGGTAGAATAGCTTCTGACCCATAGACAGGAGAATAGGGTGTTGCTCCTATTGGGGTACAGATACTGGTTCTGTAAGCCCACAATGTCGGGTTTAGTTGAACATGCTAATCACGTCCAGCTTCATTGATGGTTTTCTTCAAAATCTTCAAGATAGTCTTGTTTAAGGCCTCTGCTTGGCCATTCCCTTGGGGATAGTCAGGTGTAGAAAACCGATGTTGGATATGAAATATTTCACAGAGCTCTTGAACATCTTGATTCTTAAAGGGTTGGCCATTGTCTGTAATGATAGATTGAGGAACACCATACCAAAAGACGAGATAATTCACGATGAATGATGAGATTTGTTTCCTGGTGATGGTGATTAGAGGAACAACTTCAATCCACTTGGTGAAGTATTTTGTGGTTGTGATTATAAACTTATGTTCATTGGAGGAAGAGGGGTGAATCTTACCTACAAGTTCCAATCCCCACTAACAAAAAGGCCATGTAGCTGTGAAAGGATGCAACTCTTGTGTCGGTGCATGTATCAAGTTTCTGTGAATTTGACATTTGGAACACCTTTTGACATACTAAAATGACTCTTTCTCCATATTTGGCTAGTAATACCCCAATCGTAATAATTTATTAGCTAAGGTTAAGCCACTTGAATGTGTGCCACAGATACCTTCGTGAACCTCTTGTAAAGTGATTTTAGCTTCGTTACGTTCTAGACACCGAAGAAGAGTACCATCCAAACCTCGTCTATAAAGTACATCAACTATTAGGGTGTGGCGAGTTTCTTGTTGAATGAAGTTTCATTTTTGGTTTCGAGATAAGTTAATTGGAAGGGTATTGTCTTGCAAGTAGGTATGGATCTCTCCATAGAGGCAAATTTGAGGGTCGATAATATGGCATATCAATTGGGATTCTGGATCTTCATGGGTTGGGTTAGACACTTGTTCTACCATGAATTCATAACGTCTTCATTGTTCAGGTATCTACAAGAGAGAAGCAATGGTGTCCATTGCATCTACAACTTTGTTTTCTATTATGGGAACCTATGCAAACTTGATCTCAACAAAGTACTTTTTGAAATCATCCACCATCCTCTTGTAGGGCATAAACTTGTCATCCTTTGTTTGATAATCATCATTGACTTGGTTGATGACCAGTTGTGAGTCACCATAGAATAGCAATTCCATGATTTTCCATTCAACAACTATCTTGATTCTAATGATCAATGCTTCATATTTAGTTGTGTTGTTGGTGCAGGGGAACATTAATTTGTAGGATTTAGGAATTGTGTATCCTTGCAGTGAGACAAATAGGATTCTTGCACCTGATCCATGTTGTGTATAAGAGCCATCAAAGTATAGCAACCACTATTGTGTAGATATGGTTAGGATATCATTATCAGGGAATTCAATGTTCATTGGATTGTTATCTGACAATGGTGCTTCAGCTAGTTGATCTGCTATGGCTTGAATTTTAATTGCTTTCCTATCCATGTACTGGATGTCAAACTCACTCAATATCATGACCCACTTGGCTAACCTCCTTGTTAAAGCAGCTTTGGTGAGTAAGTACTTTAATGGGTCAATTTTGGCAATGAGTTTGATGATGTGAGCCAACATGTAGTGCCTTAATTTTTGTGTAGAAAATACAACCGCTAAGTAGGCTTTCTCAATAAAGGTGTAATTGATCTCATAACCATTTAAGGTCCTGCTGATATTATATATGGCTCTTTCCTTTCTTGTAGAATCTTCCTATGCTAATAAGGCTCCCAAAGACATCTCGGTTGTTGAAATGTATAGTAATAATGGTTTTCCCTTGAATGGTGGTATCAACACAGGCGGTGTCATTAGGTACTGCTTTAGTTGACTGAAGGCAGCTTCACATTTTTCATCCCACTAGAAAGAGACATTCTTGTGTAATAAGTGGTTGAAAGGATGAGTTTTATCAACTAGTTGAGCAATGAATCTTCTGATGGACTAGAACCTTACTTGTAATGATTTGAGTTTACTAATATTTTTAGGAGGCATTTCCATGATGGCTTTGACCTTTGTAGGATCCACCTCAATGCCTTTAGCTGAGACAATGTATCCCAAAATTTAGCTGATGTTACACTGAACACACATTTCTTGGGATTTAACCTCACCTTGAATTTCTCCAATCTTGTGAAGATTTTGTCTAGAATCTCTAAGTGTCCTTCTCTAGTGTAGGATTTTTCCAATAGATCATCTACATAGTCTTCCATAAAAGTATGCATCATGTCATGGAAGATGGTAGTCATAGCTCTCTGATATGTAGCTCCAACATTTTTCAACCCAAAAGGCATCACATTCCAGCAAAAAGTTCCCTAAGGACATGTGAAGGCCGTTTTATCTTGATATTCAGGTGCTATCTTTATTTGGTTGTATCCTGAAAAGCCATCCATAAGTGATAACATTTCATGCCCAATAGTCAAGTCTACAATCAAATCAATGTTTGGTAGAGGAAAATCATCTTTTGGTAAGGCTTTGTTAAGATCCCTGAAGTCTGTGCATATCCTGATGCTCTTATTTGGTTTGGATACCAGAAAAATGTTTGATATCCATTTGGCATAGTCAATAGATCTTATGAATCCTGCATCTAATAGCTTTTTCAACTCAGCTTTCACCAGAAGGGCGATATGGGCATGCATCCTTCTCAGTTTTTGCTTTACCGGTTTTACGCCTGGTGGTAATGATAAATGATGCATAATGAGTTCTGGATCTATTCCTGGCATATCAACATATGACCAAGAAAAGTTTATTTTCCTCTCCTTAAAGAATTTGGTGAAATGAGGTTTCTCCTCTTCAGTCATGGATTCCGCTAAACGTAGGGTCTTCACTATTTCAGTTGTACCAACATTGATGGATTGTGTAGGTTCTATTAGTATTGAAGATCTCTCTTGATAGTTTTCTAGGAGAGTGTCAAACCTTCCATCTCTTGGTGCCTCAGGGAGGTTTTCACCTTGAGATACGCTCTTTGTTTTTACTTTTTCCTGATTTAATAGTGCCATCAAATGGTTTTCACTATTAGACCCATTTCTTATATTTTTCATTTTGCAACTGAAAGGTTTGACACTAACTTCATTAGGAGCTTCGTTCTGAGATTCAATGGTAGAACATGTGTCAGGATTATCGGAAGATAGGAAGTTCATGAGAGCATCATATTTTGAAAAGGTGGGTATGTCAAGTGGCTCATTTTGATCCCAATCAATTAGTTCAAGATGCATTAAGGACAAGGAATCATTAGATTGGCCAAGGTCATAAGGTGTAAGCATCAGGATAGCCATGTTGTCAAATTGTCCAATGAGGTCTAAGATTTTACTCTCTTCCAACGTGTCTATCTCACTCAAAGAATGATTGTCTTCACTTGAGTCAACGACATACTGCGATCCATATTCAAGGGGTCTAGAACCAAAACTTTGTCCTTTCATACATATTGGCGTATACTTTTGGATTACATCAATCTCTTTGTTGTGGAAAGATTCCTCAAAGAGGGAGTCCCATTCATATTCATTGGAATTTGTTTCATGATCCTCACTAGCCTGTAGTTGTAATATTCTTTCGAAAGCTCTTTGAGTAGCTTTCTCTTTTAAGTCTTCCCTATAGCCTAGTCTTGTTTTGTCTTTGGGATTCATTGTGACGAGCTGTATTGGTTCACTGATGCCTTCTTTTCTTTTACCCAAAGGACCATTTTTGTTAGGATTATCTAACCTTTTCCGTACTTATCTGTGCATATATTGGACACTGATAACTGTGAAGGTTCTTCATCTTTGTATAAATAGTTTAGGACATCGCTATCTTCTGATTCCTCTGCTTGAGTGCTTGCTTTTATAAACTTCCCATCAAAGAGCGTGATGGGTCATAAATATTGTTGTCTCGAGGTGGATGGTTGTCCATGTGAATTAGGAGAAGATGAAAGTTGTGATAAGTATGAAGATTGCTTAAATGAGTATTCCCCCATGCCCTTGTCTTTTATTTGGATCTTTTGTAACTATTTTGATAAGGCATCAAGCTGACTTGTATTGTTGCATGAAATTGAGTCAACGACCCCTTTGTCTTTTGATTGAGCTCTTTCCTCATACTATCTTGATGAAGAACCCACCACACTTTCTTTGTTTGATGGATCAAAGTTGATGACTTCTCTATTATGTGGTACAAAGGTATCTTGACTTGTTCTGAGTGCATTGCAATATTGGGGATTGTTAGAATCAGCAGCAATGGTGACCTCCTATCCATTGAAAGGAAACTTTAGGCATTGATGATAGGTTGATGGTAGCGCTTGCATTTCATGAATCCATGGTCGTCCCAAGAGTATGTTATATGTCAATTCCTTGTCCAACACCTGACACACTATGTCTTTGACTATTGGTACCACTTGAATGGGTAAGATGATCAATCCTTGGGAGGATCTTTCTTCATCATCATATGCTTTTATGGTGATTTTCCTTCTAGGATCAATAGCATTTTCAGAATATCCTAATGCATGAACAAGCTTGAGAGTGCGAATATTTAGGCCTAATCCTCCATCTATAAGGACATGTTTGACATGATGTTTATGGATTAGGACTTCGATGTGGAGAGTAGCATTATGTGGATGGGTGGTGGATGCATCATCATGTTCAAAGAATGATAAGAAATGAGGTGTAGTCAAATGTACCACCATAGCTTGAAATGTACAAACTTCCAGATTGTTTGGTACTATGGTGGCAACTAAAGCTTGTTCCAGGATTTCCTTGTGTGCCGGTGAAATCTTGAGAAGTTCCAATATGGATATTTGAGCAAGTATCTTTTGTAACTGATCAACGATGTTATATTGAGTTACAAGAAAAATATTTATTTTGGATGTGGAAAGGGTAGCTCCTTTCAATGTTACCTTGGCTTGTCCTCTTGTAATCACATTGATAGGTGTATTGTCTTGATCGTTTGTGATTTTGATGACGTTAATTCGATTGTCATTCGTGTCAATGTTAGTGCTCAAATTTCTAGGTACAAGGTCATTGATTTGATGTGAGATGGTGTCATCATTGTGCTGGGTTTCAGTAGTGGAATCCTTCCCTTGGCTTCCGATTTCACTGTCTTGGATGGAATTCTCAACCATCTCAATACAATGAATGGTAGAATCATAAACATAGTTTATATTCTTTCCTTTGGTATTCGATGTAGAGGACTCTCCCTTTTCATAATTGGGTAAAGGGTTCTTGAACACTCCTTGGTCACTATTTGTTTGGTGTCCTTCAATGTGTACCCTTTTTTTTATCAATGAGATCTTGGATTGCGTGTTTTAATTGCCAACAATATTTCGTCATATGACCTTTGTTTTGATGATAATCACAGTAATGGGCATCATTCCACCAAAATGGTTTAACTTGCGGATCCCAGTTTCGTCCTTCTAGCACTGTGATAAGCTTAGCCTCGGTAAGTTCCTTTAAGGCGAAATCTAAGGATTTCCCAATGGTGTGAATTTTCGTCAATTGGAAGGTTTTGGAAATGGTGTTGCTTTAGTCCCCGGATTAGTCTGATTGTTTTTTTGGCTAACATTTGGAGTGTTGGGAGGATTGTTGGTCTGATTAGTCTTGGTGGCAGCTGTCGTTAGGTTGAATACGGGTTTTGTATTTTGATTTTAAGCTATGACCTCATTGGTACCCACGTTCTTGTTTCTTTGCCAAAATTTAGGTTTTTCCCCACCGTTGTAGTTGTTAGAGGAAGTGGATGAGTTGTTTTCATTGTATACTTTAATGACCCCTCTTTTGACTAAGGCTTCTTTGATTTGAATTCTGTTTTCAATCAATTTTTCAAAGGTAGGGGGACATTGTAATTCCAATCTATAACTCATCTCATCGTTTAGGTTGTCAATGAAAATATCTATCTTTTCCTTTTCGGGCACGGGACGAGAATACCTTGCAAACAATCTCCTCCATTTTTGCAAGAAAATGAGGAAGGAATCACCCTTTTTCTGTTTCAAGTTGCAAAGGTCTTTCATGGTGATATCATGTTAGATATTGTAAGAGTATTGAGTGAGAAACCTATTGACCAACTCTTCAAATGTGTTGATGGGGGGTGTAATCTTTGAAAACCATTCAAGGCATGTCCCTCCAAGACTTCGTGGAAATAGTCTCATCAAATAAGTTTCCTCATGCGCAAATTCTAGACTCATAGTTCAAAATTCCCTTACCTGATCTAATGGATTGGTTGTACCATTGTATTTATCATACTTTGGAAATTCACTACGTTTAGGGAAAGGAATCATGTTGATGGATGGATTAAAGGGATAAGGAAAAATGTCCATGATCAAGTATCATTTTGAAGTTCCCCTTTGCATATCTAGAAATTGTTGTTGAAGGTTCTTCATTTGGTGAGTTAAAGCAACCATTTTTTTTGTTTCCTTTTCAGGCTTTTGGGGAGGTATTTTGAAAATGTCGATATCAAAATCAGGGGGAAGTTTGACTCCTTGATTGGCTAACATTAATAGGTATTTTTCCCCATCTCTTTCAAAAATATTTTCCAAAAAATTATGGAAGTTGGGGTCTTGTTCCGCTTGTCAGATATCCTCATAGTTTATTTCTTCCCCTTGAGTGTTGTTGAGTCTAGGAATAGGGATTTCTTCTGCATTAGCCATGTTGCTAGGGATCTCACTATTTTGAGGTTCAATGTTGGGAGTTTCGATATCAAAAGCTTCACTACTTGGACTTCCTATGTTTTCCATTTCAAAGTTGGACGTTCCAATTTCCTTATCCTTGATTCTTCTCTTTTGTGATCTCGTTTGGACGGGCATACAAGTGTTATGATTTAGACTAAGCTTTGATCTAAGTTTGAATTAGTGCCAAGGATTACAACTAAGTCAAATAGAATGAAAAATTCTATTGATTAGACTAAGTTTGATTTGATTACATGACATAGTTTCATGATTAAAGGATGAAAAATCCTGAAGATGAAACTAGGTTGTACAAGCAAAGATGTGGTGGATATTGATGATTTAGGCACCTTGAAATTTTTAGATCTAGGTTTAGTTTGAAAAGTTCCACTTGTATAGGTCCATTTCGACAATGTTTAGACTTCTAAGGTATCTAAGGAACGATCTTGGACTTGGAGTTTTGATTCAAGAGGTGTAATTAAGGTACTAAAAATGTTGGAAAAGTTTTGGATTTTAACAATAGTACATCATGTATAACTCTAGATTATTTTTGCAATCTCTCTTGTAAAAATTGAAGGTTAACCTCTCTCTAAAGTCGTAGAGCATAGAAAAATGTTTTTGATGTTGTTTTGGACTAAGAGGTTTGATCTTTAGTTTTCTAATCTTGACCTTTCGTGAAATCATCATGTAAACCACATATTTTGACTCTGTTTTTCCTAAGGAAAGGCAGAACACTACTGAAAGGACTGATTTTCTGAAGATGGATGGACCTAGGTTACCGACTTGTCTACCTCAATGAATGTAGTTCTGAATCAAGGTTTTCACTTTCAAAATGTAATGTTTTTGATGGTGTTTTGTTTGAGTTTCATTTTGAAGACACATCAAGTAGAATATACACTCCTAAGGCTGAGTAAGACTATATTCTTTTAGATTCCACACGGGTTTTACCCCAACCACACTATCTTTAGCGGGTGAATTCAAAAGCTTGGTTGAATAGGCTCCCCCTTACAGTGCACTCTCTTCTTAGGCCAACCAAGCTTCTAGTCCCCATGAAACTTCCATGGCGAATTGATCACCTCTACTAAAAAATGTGAGAATGTGGATGCCTTGGCAACGACCGTTGCTGCACCAAAGAATAGATAAAGGATTTTGACAAATCTACAACAAGGGTTTTAATGCGGGCATTCTGTTCGTGGGGGATAATCCATGCGGTGAGAGTCCCTTTCGATCCATCTCATCGGAATCATCCCCGTGATACTTGAACTTTCCTCAAGTATCTGCATTTATATCCCGATTGGAAGTCGCTTGGATTTAGTGTGTTGCCAGTTGGGTTGTTTCCTTGGGTGATTAATTTTTCCCACAATGTAGGCCCTCTAGGATAAACAAAAGCAAGCGAATATACCCATAGTTCGATCGATCTTTATTTTGCATGAATAAAGAGAGAAATCATGCCATAAACTCCACTTACACTTGCATATAAACAATAATGGGTCTAGCTTTTTGGATCACCTAGTTAAGGGGAGAGCATATGCCTACCATCCATCACATACAAAAGACATGGTGTTCATTAACCCATTAATTAAGCTATGTTCCTAACTTAACCAAAAGGAAACATGATGTTAATTATCCCTTTACTTAAGCTACGTTCCTATCTTAACCAAAGGAAACAAGTAAATACCATTCAACCCGTACAATATGTTAGTAGTTTATGTTTTGAGTCTTTGACAAAAAATTTGGGAAAACCTGCAAATGCACAACACAAAATGTGAGTTTCTAATTTTGGTGACAAACTACAAGAGGTGCCAAAATAGAGACAAGAGGCACCAAAATAGAGATAGAAAGCTCAAAAACAGAGTTAGACAAGCTAGAACTCCCTGAAATAGTTTGCAAGAGGTGCCAAAACTCCAGAAACAGTGCAAAATGGTCTCAAAACAGGTGAAAATGGTCTCTAAACTGCTTGCAAGAGGTGCCAAAACTCAAGCAAGAGGTGCCAAAATAGGTGCAAGAGCCGCCAAAACTCTAAAAGTGGCCAAGAATGGTCCTGGAACAGGTGAACACAGTCTCAGAACAACTTGCAAGAGGCACCAAAACAGGTGCAAGAGGCACCAAAACTCTAAAATTGGCCCATAATGGTCCCAAAATAGGTGAAAATAGTCTCAAAACAACTTGCAATAGGTGCCAAAACTCTCAGAACAAGCTAGAATGGTCTCAAAATAGCTGAAAATGGTCTCTAAACTGCTTGCAAGAGGCGCCAAAATAGATACAAGAGCCGCCAAAACTCTAAAAACAACCCAAAAATTCCCCAAAACAACTCAGAATTGCCTCCAAACTGGTGCAAAACATTCCCAAGTCAAACCTTGAACCTACAATCATTAAATCATCAAAAAAGTTAGTAATAAGTGAGGAAAAGGCCCCACGGTGGGTGCCATTTTGTGCGTGTGTTGAATGTGGAGAGTATTCTAATGCCAACAAAAACCTTAATGAGATGGTTCACATTTAAAGTTTGAAGCAAGTAAAACTACTCTATTCGTAATACAATCAAATCTTTCAAATACATATCATTTTCCTCTATTTCTAGGGATTTATTAAACCATTTGGCCCTCAGATTTCTATGGGCACAAAGGTTGTTAAAATGACTACCTAGAAAATGAGATTTGATGCTTAATATGCAAGCTAAGATGATTTCTATGTGCAAGTGTGTGCTGAAAGGATTAGTGGTATGCTTCTAAATGAAACGAGATGATGGAATTGATGATGAATACAATGATAAACAAAGGATGATGTTGATGATATATGAACAAGTGGAGATGAGTGAGATGATATGAAACTATAGTGAACTATCCATGATTATGCATATTATCAAATGCAAACATAAAACAAACTAACCTAAAATGTAACTATGAAGCAATTAATTAATCTAAAATGAGAATGCAAAGTAACACATGATATGAAAACTAAGTATAAGACTCCATGAAAGCTCTAAGCTTCTAAAATAAACCTACATAGTAACTTTACTCATATTTTGGATGATAAATGCTAAGTAAAGAGGGTGTATTTATAGGTTTCTCAAGCATTTTGTGAGGTGGCACCTATCAACTATCTAGATTCGAAGGAGAAATAATAGACGGTGGAGATGAAAGGAATCAAGATGTTGTCCCCTTGACCAAGGACAACATGCCATGTGTGTGGAGAGAATCCTTTGACCAATTGGAAACATGCCAAATGTATGGGATTCCCAAGTGTGTGAAACAAAGACCCATGTGCTCCAAATTTGTTGGAAGTGTGGGGGAATAAAGCCATGTGCTTTTTCTCATTGGTGGAAGTGTGTGAGGATAATTCTAATTAATAATTAGGCTTACTTATTTTCATGTGACCTTTATGAGGTGGCACACAAAAAGTTGTAGAAATGTGCTCTAATTCTTAATCAAGATTAAGGAAGGTTAATTAAATAAACACGTTTAGGGTATTTTGTTTATTTAATTATTTAGAAGAATGTGATTTTGGAGAATTAAAAGGAAAGTGAACAATATAAATAAAGAGCTTATTTATATGTAGTTGAAGTATTAATCAAATAGGTTATATTTAATTAATTGAATATGATGACCGTTTTTGGGTGTATACAATCATTATCTAGAATTTCCAGTCGGACGATCATTTCCAGTCAGACGATCACTCACACAAAGTGTATGTTATGAATTAGGTTGGAAGCAAGATCAAATTGAGATCCGATTGCTTCCATACGATCCACATCTGTATTTTTCTCTCTGGGCACTGTCTGGATATTGAAGGCTTGAAATCCCTCGATCAAGTCCCAGACTCTATGTCTATAGGATCTCATGCGGACATTCTTGGCTACATAGATCCCTCAGACTTGATTGACCACTAGTTCAAAGTCTCCGAACACCATTATTTGCTTGATGCCCATCTGCTCTACAAGGCTTAGACCTTGCACTAGGCCTTGATATCCAACTTCATTGTTCGAACACGTGAACTGGAAGAGGAAGGACCAAAGTGTCTTTTCATTGGATGGGGATGTGAAACATATGCCGGCTCCTGCTCCAACTTTTCATCTTTCTCCATCAAAGTGCAACGTCCATAGCTTTGAGGCTTGATCACTCTCGAGTTCCTTCATGACCTTCAAAAGCAATTGATCTTCATCATAGATGACATAGGTCCCCAATCCAATGGCATGATAGTTTCCAAAAGCGTCAGTGTCTATATATTCACTCAAGAGGACCTCCTCTGAATTTGTTTGGTCTCTGGTCACTTTTTCATCCTCTAGTACCTCAGTACAATACATTTCCTCTCTAGTGAAAGAGGTTATAGGGGCCTCAAAGTTGATCATGGCTTCATTTGCTATATGTTCTGAATGTAGAGGTTCATATGTGATTTTCATTTTAGCTCCGTGCTTGGTCCTGAGGATCAAGTGTGACCAATGCAAAGAAAGATATCCACCTATCTTTGAAGTGAATTCTTGGGATAAGCAAAGACCAAACATAGGGGGAACGTCTATGATCACAATATCTTGTGGAATTGTGATACTAGGGTAGGAGAATAGAGTCAAGGGGAGGTTCTTAATGACACCTATGGTTTCGACCTTGTTCCCATCAAGCTACATAATCCCCCTTTTTAAAGGTTCATAGCTAACTCCTAAGGCTTCAACTATCTACTTGGGCATGAGTGTTGCGCTAGCACCAGAGTCAATCATGGAATTATGCAATAATTTTTACCCACGATAAGAGTTAGGAAAAAGGGCTTGGGTTTTGGCTTATCTCTAACTTCGGTAGAGGCTTCCTCTGTACTATTGGTAAGAAATTTGGCATGAGGTGATGGATCAACAAATTTTCCCTTGAGTGATTGCTATGTTGGTTCAATGATTGCATCTTCAAGTAGGGCCTTCTACAGTAATGAATTCTGCTCCAGAATAGCTAAGATATCCCAAAGGGACACATTAGCAAAGGATTTTTTTAATTGCTCCACAACATTGAATGGTGGTGGATTTGAAGGATTTTGTTCCTTGGCCTTGGTTATAACAATTTCCCTTTGTGGCTGACATTTCTATGCAACTGCGGAGGTACTAGGAGTCTGGCTGGAGGCACTTTTGGGCTATGAGACAACTAGTTTTGTTAGCTCTGAAAAATGCAGGTTTGAACCTCGAAAGGTTTCCAAGCTTTCACAATGTTTTAGGGTAACAGAAAAGGTCAAGAGATTTTTGGATATTCTACTCTTCAGGTGCTGCTAGACCTAGGAAAGTGTACCTAAATGAATTGAGTAGACTTGAATTTTAATCTTCTCTTCTTGCAGTGATTTGTCCACGATGGAAAACGGAAATGGACAAACTAAATCAAATTTGGTATAAATTGCATACCAATGCTAAAACTAAAACCTAATATGCTCAGTTAACAGATGTAAAGAAAAATGAATAATCTGGATGGTGAAATACAAAAACCAGTTCCTTATTGGGTATGCGGAGTCAAATTAAATCTTAATGAGTGACTTCTTTCTGAAGGACATTCAAATTTTTTGGCATATTTTTATTTATAACTTTAGTATAAACATGCAAGACTGTGATTATTAAGTTCTTCTTACTGATCTAAATGAATTTCCCTGATTACTGTGATTAATTAAAAGGATTTAATCCTTCCTTGAAAGAACCTATCAACCAATCACACAAATACAACAAATGTGTACTGATAAACCAAACATAAACTTGTTATGTCAATTTAAATAACCAGACAATATCAATCTTAGAGACAACTTAAATAATTCTTTCAATAAATGCAACAAAACAATTGACACCAGAAATACGCCAACAAATCAGATGATTCTCATTGATATCTCCATCCCTTCAAAACATGCAATAGAGTCTCAGATATGCGAAACATTTAGTTCCACCGTCTTTCTCCATCTTCTATCCTATTCTACTTATTGTTTTTCATTTTGTTTCCAAAATGAAAATTTATACATTGAGAATACGAAAGGCCAAATCCTTTCGGAAATTGAAAAGTCACATTTTACAAAACAAAAGATAGAAGATAATTAAGCTCTATTTATCCACAAGTGAGTTTTAGCAAGATGATCTAAATAATCCAGGCACTCATATGTGTTTGCATCTCCAACAGCATTCCAGATCGTGATCTCCATCTTGATCATTTCCTCATTCTGCTCGCTCACTTCTTCCAATGTTGTTTCCTCTGCAGAAGCTGTCTTCATTATTTCATTCAGCATTGAATCACATTCATTTCTCCATCTGGTGGCTTCTTTCAATTCCCCTTTGTCATCAGAGAATGTGATCACAGTTTTCCTGGCAGCTTCTAACAACCCCTATTCATCCCCTTGTAGCTCAACATAGAAGTTTCGATGATGATTCACAATATGATTTGCAGCTTCAAGTGCTGCACTGCTGGAAACATCACTTTGGATTCTTTCAATTCCCCTTTGTCATTAGAGAATGTGATCACAGTTTTCCTGGCAGCTTCTAACAACCCCTGTTCATCCCCTTGTAGCTCAACATAGAAGTTTCGATGATGATTCACAATATGATTTGCAGCTTCAAGTGCTGCACTGCTGGAAACATCACTTTGGGATATTTCATGAAACTTCTCCATAATTCGTCCATCCATCCTTGTATGTTCTTTCAATGCAGCAAGAGTATGAGAGTATTTCCCCACAATTTATTCAACCAAGATGTCAAATTTTCCTGCCTCTTCTTGACAATTGCTGCAATTGCATCATGCTTTCCCTGAGAATAAGCACTTGATCCTACCCAGTGATCTTTTTCCTGAGAGATTTCTCCTTGAGTGAGCATTTTGGTTGGCCCCATTGAAATACCAACCAAATCTTTCAGTCTCTCATTCTCTCTCAACATTCTTTCATTGTTTTCCGTGTACATTTCTCTTTCTTTTATTAGCATTTGAATTTGTGCATTATTCAATTTTGCAATATTGACCCCAATCTCTGCAGTAGCTACAGGATCAGCCTCTCCAACTTTTAGAGTCATGACATGGCCAAATGCCTTCTCTGTTCAATTACCACTGATTTCCTGTGGGGTGGGTATAAAGCCCATATCATCAACGATCCTTCATCAGTATTATACTTAGAGCCTGTATACACCTCTGTCACTTGTTCCTTATCAAGCTTGTGTGTAGCATTACTGTCCTTCAAGAAACTATCAGAGACCAATGCAGAGTTCAAATCAAGGCCAGGAAAGATCATGACCGGTGTTCTCCAACATCTTCCTCCCCTTTTTTAGGAGTCATATTTTTCATTTCATCGTCCACACACTTTCTCAGTTGACCCAATAATTGCTCTTCATTCCCTAAAGTAACATCATCAACATTTTCTCTTATTTCCTTCCCCTTCTGCTTGTACAAGAATGCCTTGAACTCTGGGGAATTTATAAACTCATCATCAGAGACAAATGATCTATATTCCATGTGCCTTACATCAACATCACCACTTTCAGTACTCTGTTCTGTAACTGGGCAAACATACTGCTGAGTCCTCAACTTGGATACCTTTTCTGGTCTACCGTGTGGCACATTACCCTTTGGTGTTTCCTCCCCTGAAGATAATTGCTCTGCCTCCAACAACCCTTGGTTATATCTCTCAACCACCATTTCGGCTTCATCTTCATCCAAATTCCTGATCATATCATCAAAAGGATAGGGTACATGCTGATACCCTCCAAAGTTTATCTTCATCTTAGCAAAATTTATATATCGCTCTGGGTCAAAGCTCTTCCTGGGTGGTCCTCTCTTCATATTATAATGCAAAAATCTATCAAGGATTGAATTGTATCCTTCCTTGGCCATCACAATGAAATCACCAAAACACAAGGTACTAGGCATAAAAGCTTGCTTCCCAAAAGAGCTGAAATGCATCACACTGCAGTAATCCATCTGTCTGACAATCTCCAAATATGCAACTCTGTTTGGAACTGTCCTTGGCAGAATGAGAGGGGCATCTTCAAATGCATATACTCTGATCACTGTAGCTCCCTCCAAACAATACCAATCTCCCCAGTTATGATCAATTGGCCCATTAAAGTCTTTTGGCCACAGGAATCTCTTAATCTCATCAGTCAATGAATAATTACAAGGATATTGATACAACTTATACAATGTTTTTACAAAATACTCTTCAAAATGAATGAAACTGGAACTAGAAAACTTGCTGTCCCAAATAGTAGTCCACAACTGAACAGGAAATGCTTCACCCTCCTTACCAACTTGAGCAATTCTCATCTCTGGAGGCCATACTCCTAACTCCTGTCCAAAATACAGCATCAAGTGCATCAACACTGAATAGTGTCTGAGATGAACAATAGATGATCTGCTCTTGATAGCCATCAACCCTGAATCAAGCCCCCTAGAAATGTATGAGGCATAGTCAAATGGCCTAGAATTGTGATACTGGATATCTGCTGTGATAATCATTGGCACAATTGACATGAATTCTGGTGCATCCATTCCAAACACCTGACACACTGAGAAATATGTATACTTCATATATGGCTCAAATAAATCCACATGATAAGGAGGCCCCTCACTATCTTGTAGAGGTTCTGGCTTGTTGCCCTGTTTAACCCTATGAATTGGCAACCTCCAACCCTTGTAGATTGTATCCATTC
Organism: Sequoia sempervirens; assembly: GCA_007258455.2. NCBI lineage: Eukaryota > Viridiplantae > Streptophyta > Pinopsida > Cupressales > Cupressaceae > Sequoia > Sequoia sempervirens. The sequence goes on along the minus strand of VDFB02049217.1, from coordinate 86,727,900 downwards.
TTGAAAATTCCTTCTCCAACTCTTCACAACTGATCTCCTCATTGCAGAACCCTTCTAATTTGAAAACCTCACCTATTGCTTCTTTTGACACATATATCTGTGGTTTCCCAGATGGGTCACATATAGCTTTATGTTTTGGGTCATAATGATCAGCAAGCAATTTTACCAATTTTTCATTCACGAATACATTAGGGCATACCAGTTTCCCTACATTTAGCTTCCATGGATTACAGACTGGTTCAAAACGGTTTCTCCTATGATAGTGAAAATTGAAAAGTTCATACCCTCTTATGGTAGTCCAAACATCACCTATGAACTTGCATTTATCATCTAACTTATCAACTTCTGCCCTAAGTTGTGCAGACCTTCTAGCTTTAGGTCCTGAACCAGGTAACTGGTCAATAAGATATTGGTTTAACCTCCGTTCAATGCCCTCTTGTTTTGTATCAAGTTTTTGTTTCTTTCCTTTTGACTGACTACTCTCACCAAACTTTCTACCCTTGGCTTTTCCAGAACCAGAAGACTCCATTCTTCAAGACTACAAAACTTAAAATTAGAAGGCTGAGATGCAATTACTTACAGTATTCTGCTTGAGCTCCTCAGACTGAAAGAAGTCCCGATTCTCTGTTCACCTTGCCAATTCTTCTGCAATCAATTCGGTACTGAAGAATTGATTAAACCTTCACTGTTATATCCCGTTGCGCCATTAATGAAGCATGAATGAAGGCTCGTTTGAAATATGCACTGTCGCATCAAATGTCCTGTCGGTGACAGATTTTCAAATCTGGGGCGAAGTTCTGTTGCAACGTTTACTTAACCCCTCGTCAAGACATTCTATGGTCTTACCGACACTTGGAATCAAGTTGATGACTATCACTTCTGTCTTTCATGTCACTGTAACAATTCCAAGTTAGGGAGATGTTTCATAGAGTTCATTATGCTACACCGAGATATGTTCTTCAATGCATTTTCCAGTAGTTGAGACAAAATCACCCCTTCGCCGATGAAAACACACCTCGGCGTGACCATTGAGTTTCTTCATCGACAAAATAAATCTTACCAATGAAAAAATTCCATCGGCAAGACAATGAATCTTCGAGGAAACTCATATCGATGCCAAGTGTCTTGCCGAACTCATTTATGCAGATTGCTCCATTCGGTGAGACTCACCCCGAAATACTCTGTTGGTATAACTCTCAAACCTCGGTGAAACTTACGTTGAAGACTTCTTCTCCTAGCGATGCATATCTCTATCGATGTAGCTTTTGAATCGGAAAGACTCCATAGCTTATGTCCGATAGCCTTTTTATAAAACCCCTTACACCTTATCGGCAAGACCCGACACCTTCGTCAAGAAATTACTCCGATACACTTTAGTCTTACTGATATACATATCCCTATCACCTGTCAGCAAGACAATTCAAACTTGCCAAGACCTCATCCCGAATACCTTTAGCTTGGCTGATATACTTCCACATGCGTCGGTCGGTGAGACACAATGTATTCGCTATGACTTTACGCCGATACCAATCAGTTTGGCCGAAATGGCCCTTCTACATGCTAGTCGGTAAGACATATTGAATTCTCCGTGACATTACATCGATGCCCCAACCTTTTGCCGATATATTTTTTATATGCCGGTCGGCAAGAAAAAATACTTCGCTATGACCTCATCCCGAATATCTTTCTTATGCCAATTTGAATTTTCTCTGTCGCCGAAACAAAAGGAGTGTCCTACCGATAGTCTGCAACAAACATACATTAGTGAAAAATATAGGTCGGGGAGACCTTCACCCTGTCTTGGTGATATGGATAATACAATGGAATGTGAAGGACTAGATGGATTCAAATGGATCACATGACAAAAAATAAGCAAGACAATACAAAGAGGGAATTCTATGCTTATGATGAGGACTTATTTGGAAACTCAAGAATGCAATTGACTGTGAAAATTTCAAAATTTTACAGTTCTAACAGTGGCTCCGTCTGGGGATGAATGATAGTAAGATCATTGCAAGGATCCAGATTTTAGGGTGAGCAGACCAAAATCAAGATGATGGAACATGTGAGCATGATGGAACAGATGGCACTGGAAAAGAATGAGACCCTACACTTCTGTACATGGAAAATTATTTTGAAAGAAGGAAAATCAGGATTGTCCATGTACTAGCAAGTCCTGTTCCTTTTATTTCCTAAACTACTGTGCATGGAAAATAATTTTAAAGAGGATTATCAATAGTTGTCCATACATTGGCAACCCTTAATCCTCTATGTTACTCAAGAGAAAAATTGTTTCAGAAATTTCCCATGTACAGGCAATTCCTGATCTTCACAAGCCATATTCTGCAGATAGTATGAGTCTTCACCTTTCTTTCCAATCACCACAAAAGGTCCTAGCCACAAAGCTTCAAACTTCCCATGTTTTCTTTTCTCCTGGCACCTAGCATTCCACATCAATACTAGATCACTTTCCTCAAATTTCCTATTCTTTGCTCTTTTGTCAAATAGATATTTCATCTATGTCTGTAACTTTATGTTTTGATTTTGAGCCACTCTCCTTATTTCATCCAGTTCAGCTAGCTGCTCCATTCTTTCCTCCATAGGTTTAGGAATATCCAAATCTTCCTGAAGGACAAAATTGTAGACTGGTAACAAATTTTGCAAAGGCATCCTGGCTTGTATTCCATACACTAACTCAAATGGGGACTTCCCAATTGCCTTCTTCACCGTAATTCTATCAGCCCATACAACCAGTCTTAATCTCGAATCCCAAGCCTTCTTGTTCTGACCTAGCATCCTTTTTATAATCTTCAGAAGACTTTTATTGCTAGATTCTGCTTGACCATTAGCCTGTGGATGGTAAGGGGCTGAATATGAAATGGTGATACCATATGTGCTACAAAAGTTCTTGAATTCATCTGATCTGAAACACATCCCATTGTCAGTGTTCAATCTTATTGGTGTACCAAATCTAGTAATGACATTGTCCATTAGGAACTGTGTCACCACCTTACTTGTAGCCTGTTTAGTTGGGATCGCCTCTACCCATTTGGTAAAATAATCAGTGGCCACCAGTATCCACCTATGTCCACCACTTGATTTTTCTTGTATTTCTCCAATGAAATCAATTCCCCATTGATGGAAAGGAGCATCAGCTTGCATAGGTCAAAGTGGCAAAGCTCCCTGATACTTTAGTTTTCCAAAGAACTTCTGGCAGGCTTCACATTTTCTTACATAGGTAAAAGAATCATTAAAAACCTTTGGCCAGTAATACCCTGCCCTGAGAATTTTATGAGCAGTTGTTTTTGCTAAGTAATGTCCTCCACAAACCCCTTCATGCATCTCACTTAAGACATGCCTAGCTTGTGATTCATCCAAACACAATAGTAATATACCATCCCTGTTTTTCCAAAACAGATCTCCATCCATGAAAACATATTTAGATGCCTGCAACTTCAATGTTCTTTTCTGGCTGTCATTCATTTCCTCTGGACACTTCATGTATTTCAGATAATGCATGATATCTGCATACCATGGAGTATGCTCAATGCTTGCAACTGCATTTTCTTCTTCTACATTGAAAATTTGATTTGCTTCAATGTTCGCCTCTGTCATTAGCTTAGCCAAGCCCTGACCTCTTACCAGCTTAGTAATTTGTATCTCCATGTCAAACTCTTGGATTTTGTTAATCCATTTACATCTTTTTCCTATTACTTCAGACTGTGTCAGAATATCCTTGGCAGCTGCATGAGGAACATAAGCTACCACCTTTGCTCCAACAAGATATGGCCTAAAAGCTTTTACAACTTTCACCAGTGCAAATGCCTGTTTTTCCATTATATCATACTTTAGTTCAGACCCCTGCAATGATTTACTGAAGAAAGACATAGGTTGTTCATGACCATCCTCATTCTTTTGCAGCATAACAACAGCAATTGTGTGCATTGAGGCAAATGAAAATATCTGGAAAGGCTTTGCAAAATCTGGAGACTTAAGGACATGAGCTTCCTTGATGGCTCTTTTAATAGATACAAAAGCATCCAAAGCCTCTGTAGTCCATTCTATTTTTTGTCCTTTCCTCAACATTTTTGCTATGGGTTTAATAATCTCAGCAAAGTTAGAAACAAATCTCCTAACAAAATTTATCTATCCAAAGAATGACTGTATTGCCTTAACATTTTTAGGGACAAGAATTTTATCAATGGCCTCAACCCTTTCAGGGTCTATCCTAACCCCCTCCTTTTAAACAATATGTCCCAAAAGTTTACCCTCTGTAACTGCAAAATTACACTTCTTAGGGTTCAAGCTAATAGCATATTCATGGGCTTTTATAAATACCTTTTCCAAATGATGAACATGATCTTTAGCCTTCTTGGAGAAAGCAATGAGGTCATCCTGATAGACCACCATGATAACATTGATCAAATATGCAAACACCACATCCATATCTCTTTGGAAAGTTTCCCCTGCATTAGTGAAACCAAATGGCATTCTTATATATACATATGATCCCCAAGGAGTTGTAAATGATGTCTTATATTGCTCAGATTCCTTGACCATAACCTGATTATACCCTGAAAATCCATCCATCATAGACAACAGTTCACACCCTGTTACTTTATGCAATATAGCCTCCCTATTGGGTAATGGATAATTATCTTTGAGGGATGCTATGTTGAGATTTTTGAAATCTACACATAGCCTAATATCTCCATTCTTCTTTCTCACAGGGACCAAATTTGAGACCCACATTGAATGCCTAATTGGTTTAATGATTCCTCCATCTTTGAGCTTTGCCAACTCCTCCTGCATCTTAGGCTCCAATGTTGGATTTATGGGTCTTTGCTTTTGTCTAAATGGCTTAGCATATGGTTTCAATGGTATTTCATGCTGAAACAAATCTTCCCTATATGCTTTTAGATCTTCATAAGACTAAGAAAATACATGTTTATACTTTCTCAACAATTCTATCAACATTCTTCTAATTGCAGGGCTTACCTTTTTACCTCTGTACACCTTTTTTGGTGCCATCTCAGTTCCCAAGTTAATTTCTTCAATATCTTCCCTTTTAACTGGTGTTTGTTTCATGAGAGAGCAGTCATTCCCATCATACACCCTCTCCAATGCCACTAAGCCTTTAGGAAGCTTATTTGTTTTGAGTTGTAAGATCTCTTTCCCAAGGACTGTTTGCTTCCCATCCACTTCTTCAACAAAAGCGTTGAAGTCGATCTCTTGAGCTTCAAACTGATCTATACAATGGAGGAACTTCAAAAGATCAGTATCATCATTGAAGACCTGCCAACTATAAATGTTGTAAGGAACAACAAGCCTTGTCTTGAATTCAATTTGTGACACCCCAGCCAATGTAATATCATCTCTTTTCAATGCTACATTTGCTAGAAAGTCAGCCATTATGTTCTTTGATCTATCTACCCATTGAATTGAGAAGGCATCAAACAACTCAATTGTATCCCATACAACATTTCTGTATTGCTTCAATCTTTTATGTTTTGCTGCATACTTGGTCTTGATTTGTGAAACAACCAACTCTGAATCTCCAAGAACAACTAGCAACTTGATTTTATGTTTCACGGCTATATTCAATCTTGTTAATAAAGCTTCATACTTCACCACATTGTTTGTACATTCAAATGTTAACAAGAATGAATACTTAAATGTAATACCTTCAGGTGAAACAAATACTATCCCAGCTCCATTTCCCTCTTGGCTGCAAGCTCCATCAAAATACATCTTCCACACACCGTTGTAGTTCTGTGCAACATGCTTCTCAATTGGATCCATATTGGTTAATTCTGGTTGTGTTGGTTCTATATTGAAACTCCCAAGATCAACATCACAAAAACAATTGATTTGATCTTGTGGTACACAATCAATAAGCTGGTTCATCCTCGGTTCCCTATACAACTTCACCTCTTGGCCATTTACCGGAATTGTTGCATAAGATAGATCAAACTGGACATTTCCACCAATAGCTGCCGTCCACTGTCTTGATAAAAGCATACCAAACTAAGGAGGGGTGTCTATTACTGTTATATCAATATTGTATGCTACTTGAGGATAAGCAACTAACTTGACTTCTACATCTTTCATTATACCCACCATAGGAACAGGTCGGTTATCCATTGCATAACATTTTCCTTCATATGTATCCACCCACATGCCTAGTTGTTTCATCACTCCTACTGGCATAATATTCATGGCAGCACTAGAATCTATCATGAAATTCCTCAATAATTTGTTATTTATAAGTAATGTAGTAAAGAAAGGATCAACTTGTGGAGGACTTGTCAATACATTACTCAAGCAAATTTCAAGGATATTTACTTTATCATGCTTATTTTTAGCAACCATCTTATTTTCAGAATTTACATTTTTTTCATTTTCATTTGTTATCAATTGCACTGCACTGTCTCTGTATTCTTTAATATTCATCATTTCAAGAAGTGGAGCATACATCTTTACCTGAGACAAGGCCTGAGTGAAATCAAAAGAGGAACCTTCTGCCTTAATCATTTTCTTTTGTTCTAATGTTTCTCCTTTGTTCTCTTCTTTTTCTCTTCTACTTGGCTGATCAGTCTTTTGAATTTCTTTGTGTAATTCTTTTACGCCATCCTTTTGGACAGGCTTTTGTTTGCTTTCATCATGTTGTTTGTTTTCAACCCTTTTCATAGTTCCTTGTGTCACCTTTTGCTCTTTCATGAATATTCCCCTAGGGACACCTTCCTTCTCATTTACTGTCCTATTTCTCAACCAATACTTACTCTTTGCTTCTTCTACAACAGCAACAGTTAATCTCTCTATCTCCTCTTCAGTGAGTTTCCTCATGCTGCCCTGAGTAAGCATCTCATCAGAATGTTGCTCTGTATAATCTTCTTCAAAATCAAAAAGGATCTACTGCTCAGCCATGTGGACATTGTACTTCTGATTTGAGACATCATACTCATAACCCTCATCCTTTGAAGATGAATATCTCTCCTCCACATGGTGAAAAGTGTTTGAAGTTAAATACACTTTATGATCTTCTCCACTATTTCCCATCAACGTTCCTTCCTCTTGCATTCTTTGGGCTACAACGTAGTAATTTGGGGAATGTGGCTTATTACAGACTTCACAAAAATAATTGTTATCCACCATATAGGCTCCCTTCTTCCTCAATGGATTAGGAGTTTCTTTGTTTCTAGGCCTATTAGTTATAGGCTTTCCATCCTTCCTGTTTGTATTATAGGGCATGTCATGTAACCTCGGCCTCGGCCTATCATTCCTGTATGCATTCTCCTGTTTATATTGATAACTATTGTTTTGTTGAGAAGCCCTTGGGTTTTCTCTCTTATCAATTATCCTTGCAGCCCTCCTATTGTTTTCAATTGTCAATGCTGTCTTCTGAGCTTCAGCCAAGTTTCTTGGGAATCTATTTCTTAATTCATATCCTGTTTTAGGATCGAACGCATTCAGGTAAACACTCAAAGCTACAGATTCTGGCAACTTTGATCCAGGAGGAATTCTATTCTGCAGCTTATTGAATTTCCAGTTGAAATCATAGATTGAGTCATTCTGATTTTTTTGAATTCGCATTAATTCGTGAAGAGCAGCATCAGGTGCACTTTGATTCCCATATTGCTCGAGGAATCAGTCCTAAAATATTTGGAGAGAATAAATTGAGGCTGTTGCTAGGCTGTTGAACCAATCCCTAGCTTCTTCAATAAGAGACATCATGAATAATCTCGTATGCAAATGTTCATAAGGAACATCCAAATCCTGAATGAAAGCATTGAAACTCCTTACATGATCCTCGACAGTGATTGCATTACTCCCTATAAACTTAGGCACCAAGCCTCTCCAGTTGTCATCCATAGGATAAGGGTACAACTGAAACCCTGCCAAGTCAAATTTTCTAATCATAGTGGTATACTGATGAGGAGGGTGGGGTGGATATTGATACTGGTACATAGGGTTATTATATTGTGCATTTTGCTGTGGGACATGATGTTGACCAGGAGGTGGATGATTTGTATGTTTTGTGGGAATATGAGGTGGCTGATTTGGCTGTCTATATTGATTCCCAATTTGATGGCGAGGGATCCTTGGTGGTTCAGAATACCCAACACCATGATTACCCTGTTTATGAGGTGGTACATCCTTAGAGGGGCAACCACCTGTGTGAGGAATGTTCTGAGCTTTCTGCAGTTTGAATTCTCTCATTGCTTGTATCATCTGAGCTTTTCCTGTTCTTCCCTCTCCTTTTTCTGAGATTCAAATAGTGCTTTAACTTCCTCATAAGTTAAAGACTCATAATCTTCCCGAGGAGCTTCTTGATCAGTGGGTCCATTCTGATTACCTTCCAGTGTTTGGTCATATTCATGCTGAATTCTGAGTCGTTCACCTTCAAAATTAGCATGCCACTCTGCCTATTTCTGAGGGTCGTGAAAAGGATTCCTTTGATCTTCTGGGGTGCAAGGCTCTTCACTTGAATTATCTTTCCATGTCTCATAATAGTTATATGTTTCACCATGAGGTATTGATGATTTGTCTTTGTTCATCATGCACATGTCCTCACTTTTCCCTTTACCCTTGTCAGCCTTAGTCCATTTACTACTGCCAGCAGGAGCTCTAGAATGACCTCCCCTAAATTGAGATCTTCTTCCATTCATATTGCAATGTTTTATCAGAGTCGCCACTCACTTTCTTGAAAGTGAAAAAAAGATTGTTACTTATTATTCCCAGCGAAGTCTGTATATAGGATTTATGACTCTATGACTAAGGCACAGATTCTTTGTTATCCCCAACAGAGTCGCCAATTTGTTAGCTCTCAAAAATGCAAGTTTGAACCACGAAAGGTTGCCAGGCTTTCACAACGTTTTAGGGTAACAGACAAGGTCAAGAGATTTTTGGACCTTCTACTCTTTAGGTGCTACTAGACCTAGGCAGGTGTACCTAAATGAATTGAGCAGACTTGACTTTTAATCTTCTCTTCTTGCAGTGATTTGTCCACGATGGAAAACAGAAATGGACAAACTAAATCAAATTTGGTATAAATTGCATACCAATGCTAAAACTAAAACCTAATATGCTCAGTTAATAGATGAAAAGAAAAATGAATAATCTGGATGGTGAAATACAAAGACCAGTTCCTTATTGGGTATGCGGAGTCAAATGAAATCTTAACGAGTGACTTCTTTCTGGAGGACATTCAAATTGTTTGGCATATTTTTATTTATAACTTTAGTATAAACATGCAAGACTGTGATTATTAAGTTCTTCTTACTGATCTAAATGAATTTCCCTGATTACTGTGATTAATTAAAAGGATTTAATCCTTCCTTGAAAGAACCTATCAACCAATCACACAAATACAACAAATGTGTACTGATAAACCAAACATAAACTTGTTATGTCAATTTAAATAACCAGACAATATCAATCTTAGAGATAACTTAAATAATTCTTTCAATAAATGCAACAAAACAATTGACACCAGAAATACGCCAACAAATCAGATGATTCTCATTGATATCTCCATCCCTTAAAAACATGCAACAGAGTCTCAGATATGTGAAACATTGTGTTCCACTGTCTTTCTCCATCCTCTATCCTATTCTACTTATCATTTTTAAATTTTTTTCCAAAATGAAAATTTATACATTGAGAATACGAAAGGCCAAATCCTTTCGAAATTGAAAAGTCACATTTTACAAAACAAAAGATAGAAGATAATTAAGCTCTATTTATCCACAAGTGAGTTTTAGCAAGATGATCTAAATAATCCCGACGCTCATATGTGTCCGCATCTCCAACAGCATTTCGGATCGTGATCTCCATCTTGATCATTTCCTCATTCTACTCGCTCACTTCTTCCAATGTTGTTTCCTCTGTAGAAGCTGTCTTCATGATTTCATTCAGCATTGACTCACATTCATTTCTCCATCTGGTGGCTTCTTTCAATTCCCCTTTGTCATCAGAGAATGTGATCACAATTTTCCTGGTAGCTTCTAACAACCCCTGTTCATCCCCTTGTAGCTCAACATAGAAGTTTCGATGACGATTCACAATATGATTTGCAGCTTCAAATGCTGCACTGCTGGAAACATCACTTTGGGCTATTTCATGAAACTTCTCCATAATTCGTCCATCCATCCTTGTATGTTCTTTCAATGCAGCAACAGTATGAGAGTATTTTCCCCACAATTTATTCAACCAAGATGTCAAATTTTCCTGCCTCTTCTTGACAATTGCTGCAATTGCATCATGCTTTCCCTGAGAATAAGCACTTGATCCTACCCAGTGATCTTTTTCCTAAGAGCTTTCTCCTTGAGTGAGCATTTTGGTTGGCCCCATTGAAATACCAACCAAATCTTTCAGTCTCTCATTCTCTCTCAACATTCTTTCATTGTTTGCATTGTGCATTTCTCTTTCTTTTATCAACATTTGAATTTGTGCTTTATTCAATTTTGCAATATTGACCCCAATCTCTGCAGTAGCTACAGGATCAGCCTCTCCAACTTTTAGAGTCATGACATGGCCAAATTCCTTCTCTGTGTCAATTACCACTGATTTCCTGTGGGGTGGGTATAAAGCCCATATCATCAACGATCCTTCATCAGTATTATACTTAGAGCCTGCATACACCTCTGTCACCTTTTCCTTAATAAGCTTGTGTGTAGCATTACTGTCCTTCAAGAAACTATCAAAGACCAATACAGAGTTCATATCAAGGCTAGGAAAGATCAAGACACCAGCATTCTCCAACATCTTCCTCCCATTTTCAGGAGTCATATTTGTCATTTCATCATCCACACACTTTCTCAGTTGACCCAATAATTGCTCTTCATTCCCTGAAGTAACATCATCAACATTTTCTCTTATTTCCTTCCCCTTCTACTTGTACAAGAATTCCTTGAACTCTGGGGAATTTATAAACTCATCATCATAGACAAATGATCTATATTCCATGTGCCTTGCATCAACATCACCACTTTCAGTACTCTGTTCTGTAACTGGGCAAACATACTGTTGAGTCCTCAAGCTGGATACCTTTTCTGGTCTACCGTGTGGCACATTACCCTTTGGTGTTTCCTCCCCTGAAGATAATTGCTCTGCCTCCAACAACCTTGGTTATATCTCTCAACCACCATTTCGGCTTCATCTTCATCCAAATTCCTGATCATATCATCAAAAGGATAGGGTACATGCTGATACCCTCCAAAGTTTACTAGCATAATTTATATATCCCTCTGGGTCAAAGCTCTTCCTGGGTGGTCCTCTCTTCATATTATAATGCAACAATCTATCAAGGATTGAATTGTATCCTTCCTTGGCCATCACAGTGAAATCACCAAAACACAAGGTAATAGGCATAAAATCTTGCTTCCCAAAAGAGCTGAAATGCATCACACTGTAGTAATCCATCTGTCTGAAATCTCCAAATATGCAACTCTGTTTGGAACTGTCCTTGGTAGAATGAGAGGGGAATCTTCAAATCCATATACTCTGATCACTATAGCTCCCTCCAAACAATACCAATCTCCCCAGTTATGATCAATTGGCCCATTAAAGTCTTTTGGCCACAGGAATCTCTTAATCTCATCAGTCAATGAATAATTACAAGGATATTGATACAACTTATACAATGTTTTTACAAAATACTCTTCAAAATGAATGAAACTGGAACTAGCAAACCTGCTGTTCCAAATAGTAGTCCACAACTAAACAGGCAATGCTTCACCCTCCTTACCAAGTTGAGAAATTCTCGTCTCTGGAGGCCATACTGCTAACTCCTATCCAAAATGCAACACCAAGTGCATCAACAATGAATAGTGTCTGAGATGAATAATAGATGATCTGCTCTTGATAGCCATCAACCCTGAATCAAGCCCCCTAGAAATGTATGAGGCATAGTCAAATGGCCTAGAATTGTGATACTGGATATCTGTTGTGATAATCATTGGCACAATTGACATGAATTCTGGTGCATCCATTCCCAACACCTGACACACTGAGAAATATGTATACTTCATATATGGCTCAAACAAATCCACATGATAAGGAGGCCCCTCACTATCTTGCAGAGGTTCTGGCTTGTTGCCCTGTTTAACCCTGTGAATTGGACACCTCCAACCCTTGTAAATTGTATCCATTCCTGAAAATTCCTTCTCCAACTCTTCACAACTGATCTCCTCATTGAAAAACCCTTCTAATTTGGAAACCTCACCTATTGCTTCTTTTGACACATATATCTGTGGTTTCCCAGATGGGTCACATATAGCTTTATGTTTTGGGTCATAATGATCAGCAAGCAATTTTACCAATTTTGCATTCACGAATACATTAGGGCATACCAGTTTCCCTACATTCAGCTTCCATGGATTACAGACTGGTTCAAAACGGTTTCTCCTATGATAGTGAAAACTAAAAAGTTCATACCCTCTTACAATAGTCCAGACATCACCTATGAACTTGCATTTATCATCTAACTTATCAACTTCTGCCCTTAGTTGTGTGGACCTTCTGGCTTTAGGTCCTGAACCAGGTAACTGGTCAATAAGATCTTGGTTTAACCTTCGTTCAATGCCCTCTTTTTCTATATCAAGTTTTTTTTTCTTTCCTTTTGACTTACTACTCTCACTAAACTTTCTACCCTTGGCTTTTCCAGAACCAGAAGACTCCATTCTTCAAGACTACAGAACTTAAAATTATAAGGCTGAGATGCAATTACTTATAGTATTCTGCTTGAGCTCCTCAGACTGAAAGAAGTCCCGGTTCTCTTTTCACCTTGCCAATTCTTTTGCAATCAATTTGGTACTGAAGAATTGATTAAACCTTCGCTGTTATATCCCATCGCGCCATTAATGAAGCACGAATGAAGGCTTGTTTGAAACTGGCACTGTCACATCAAATGTCCTGTCGGTGAGAGATTTTCAAATCTGGGGCGAAGTTCTTTTGCAACGTTTACTTAACCCCTCGCCAAGACATTGTATTGTCTTACCAACACTTGGAATCAAGTTGATGACTATGACTTCTATCTTTCATGTCACTGTAACAATTCCAAGTTGGGGAGATGTTTCATAGAGTTCATTATGCTACACCGAGATATGTTCTTCAATGCATTTTCCAGTCGGTGAGACAAAATCACCCCTTTGCCGATGAAAACACACCTCGGCGTGACCATTGAGTTTCTTCACCGACAAGATAAATCTTACCAATGAAAAAATTCCATCAGCAAGACAATGAATCTTCGAGGAGACTCATATCGATGCCAAGTGTCTTGCCGAACTCATTTATGCAGATTGCTCCATTCGGTAAGACTCACCCCGAAATACTCTGTTGGTATAACTCTCAAACCTCGGTGAAACTTATGTCAAAGAGTTCTTCTCCTGGCGATGCATATCTCTATCGGCGTAACTTTTGAATCAACAAGACTCCATAGCTTCTCCCTGATAGCCTTTTTATAAAACCCCTTACACCTTATCGGCAAGACCTGACGCCTTCGTCAAGAAATTACTCTGATACACTTTAGTCTTACCGATACACATATCCCTATCACCTGTCGGCAAGACAATTCAAACTCGCCAAGACCTCATCCCAAATACCTTTAGCTTGGCCGATATACTTCCACATGCGTCGGTCAGCGAGACACAATGTATTCGCGATGACTTTACGCCGATACCAATCTAGCGCCTTACCCCTGAAAGAGGCTATGAGCAACCTTAGCGCTATATTTTGGCTGGTGAATCCATGCATCAAACACACGTTTGCCACATCTTGCAGGTGTTTGGATGGAATTTTTTAGCCTTCCCTGTTGAATTTTGGTACAACTTTTAGAGCAGAGGCCAGGATCGAGGCCCAAATAGTGGGTGCTACTAGTGCTATAAGGGGGATTCTGGCATCCCATGCCACATAATTTTTGTTAGCAATTGAAAACATGGCTGGTGGAGGGATCGAAACGTTCATTGGATGGGTTCTAGTTCATATTGTTACTAGTGGTGACACTAGCAAGCCAAGGTTATTCGTTGTTTGGGATCTAGTAACAAGTTGATGGATCATACACCCACTTTAGGTTTAGGTACATTTAAGTAGTCCCACCGGGTGTGCTAGAAAAGTAAACTATTGATGCCAAAAATTGACAAGGTAGCAGCCTTATGGGAAACTCAGTTAGTGGGGGGACCAATTGCGCTAAACTAAGTAACCTCTGGGTTTTTAAAGAAGTCGACTTCTTTTGCAATTAGGGTTTTGGAATGGGAAAAGGAAGAAAATATAAAAAATAAATATCTAACTAAGGTGATGCGCCAAGATGTAGATGTAGGTACGGTAATCTATCTTTTGGATGAGATTTAAGGGCCCGTTCAGCAATCTGCTAAGTCCTAGAATAACATAAATCAAAGATGAAAACTTGAATAATTTATCCAATAACATAAAATAACTCCCATACACATTTAGTGAAAAGAAGAGTCAAATAAATGGTCTAAATCAACAAACTTATATTGAAATCATAGAAGTTTTGCAAATAAATTACTCAATACAGTGATAGCACAATATAATGTTTTGTCAAATAGCTAAGGAAACAGAAAGGCCGAACAATGACATAGTCTAATAGTCTTATACAATAATCTAAAAATAGTAAAAAAGGCTTGGTGTCTTTCACAATTCTTTTTGTATGTTCCAAACTCATTTTCAGAAGGAAGAAGCAGTATATATAAGAAAACAATCCCATCACTTGAAAGCCAGTAACATAAAAGATTCCCTCATCACGAGGAATGATTCCTAGAGCAATGATTTCCTAAGGCCATTGCAACAGAAAAGGATGTGATCCATAGAATGTAATCACCTTTGAGTCAGATGCATCTCCTCCAAATGATGGTGGTGGTCCCAGTGTATAAGCAGTAGAACCTCGTGCATACATGTGTTGCTCACCCATGAAGTCAGTTACGACATGTGGTAACAGGGCGGGGCTTGTTGCTCGCTCTTTCCTTCCCTTCGATGAAATCCCCACAGAGAAGGAACGTGGAGAATTCTTCATTGCAAGCGTTGACTATGGGGCCCACCAAAGGTGTACATGGAACGATGCTATGTGGCACGGGGACGGGGCTCGATTGAGAAGCGAAGGAAGCAAGATTTTAAATGCCCGTGTTGCTGACATGTGGAAACATGGCGAGGCATGTTGAAGAAACAAAGGAGGGAATCCTTGCGAAGAGCGCACAAAGGACATGTGGCGACAGTGGGAAAATTTCTTCAAAAAGGGGCTAGGGAATATTCAAATGTATGGGGCACGGGCTGAACTTATCAAAATACAAACAACCTGAAGGGAGCTCGAGGAATTTTATATCCATAGCTCCTTAGTCCAAATCAAGCTAGATATCCTTTAGACCAAGCACATACTACCATAAGTTATCCCCTAGGCCACAATCAATACTATATTTTCATCCTCATGCCAAATTTGATAATGGAAATGACATTCAAGCACAAGATCCTCTACACCACTTCTTGTTTAAATTCCAAATCCTACAAAAATAACTGTACATCTTAGCCTCCTATGTAAGTTTGGAATAATCTAAACATTCACAACTCAATCAACTATCCAATCAATAACCCTATCAAACATATAATTACCCATATAATCATACCTTATTAAAAAATATCTTACTTATTTTATTCAAAGACTATTAATGAGGAATAAACATAAAAAGAATAAAGAATAAAGAATAAAGAATGAACCTAGTTTTAACCATAGTTAGACTATTCAATCCCCTCCCGACATTAACATCTCTACGAATCCACCCATATGTAGAAAGCTAAACAATGAAATTTTTTGAGACCCATAATATCTATAAGGCACAGTGTTCCACTAATTAGTGCAAGAGATTAAAGGACTATATCCAAAAAATATATTTTTTTAAAAAAAAAGAAGGGGTAAAAATTTTATTCAATCAAAACAAAATTACAAGGCAAAAGCCAAAGGCCCACCAAACCAAGACCACAACAAGAACCACCAAAAACAACATTACAAATTCATGTCTTCCACTAATAACCTCTCCAGGGTCCCAAGGTAATCAGAAGGTAAGACCTCCCTTCCACTAATATCCCAACCATCCACATTTTCAGAAGCCCACTTCGCCAAACAATTAGCCACTATGTTCCATTCTATAGGGATATGACAAAAGGAGAAAGAATCCAAGGAACTGCATAGACTCAGAATCTGTCTGACCACATAGGCTAATTGCCAACTAACATTACCCAACCTTTGGTTGTTCAGCATATCCACCACAATCTAAGAATTTGACTCACAAATGATCCTCCTCCAGCCTAAAGAGCATCCACGCTCAACAACAATCTTAATAGCAAGGTCCTCCATCAGATTATTAGAGTGCTAACCTTTGTAAATAGAGATGAAAAACACTGCACCACCATCATTACCTCTACCAATACCCCCAACACCAGCATGACCAGGGTTCCCACGAGAAGAACCATCAGTATTAATCTTAAGGACCCCCACCGGGGGAGGCGACCATCTCCCATCACGACAAACATGTTGCCTGACATGACGGGGTCTTCTTCCCGCAATGCTTCCCCTTCTACTATCCCCCAGGTTCAAATTCCGCAAGATAGCAAGATCACCAAGATCAATATTTTCAGACATATCACACTTAGCAGAAATAGTCTCCTAAAGCCTGCTAATTATCTTCTTCCACAATTGAAAACTCCCCAAATTGGAGCCACAAAAGACTCTACAGTTCCTCTCCAACCAAAGATTCCAGAGAATAAAAATAGGCCCAACAGACCAGGCCACCTGCAAGAAAGAAGTCTTCGTTGGAGGCTTGCCCAAACTCTCCCAGAATTCAATTACGGAAGAAGCATGTATACAACCATGATGCCAAGCCTCCCACCATCTATGCCATATCTCTCTAGAAAAAGGGCAAAGAAAGAACAAGTGGGAGGTACATTCCTCACTGTGCGAACAAAGGAAGCAAATAGAAGGACCCTGGAAACCTCGCTTGTAGAGATTTTCCCAAGTGAGGCACTTCTTCTGAGCAACCAACCATAAGAAGAAATTGCATTTGGGCCAAGAAAAGTTGTCCCAAACCTTCTTCCACCAGTGCACCTCCGCAGGACCATATAAGTTCTTATCAAGCATAGCATAGCCTTGGGCCACAGTAAATTTACCATTTGGACTAGGACTCCAAGCCAACATGTCCCTCACATTAAGGGAGTTGCAGAGCCTGCCCTCCAAAATTCTAGTAAGGGCAACACGATCCTCATCAGAACCCCCCATGGGCCACTCCTGCGGGTCCTTCCAACAAGCCACCGCCGCCTGACCAATACGCTTGACAGTTTTAAAATGCTCCACCTTTATCCAACTAACCTCAGAAAAAATATGGCAAAGAGGCTGAAGCTGAGGGAAGCTATAAAGAATAGGAGGGTGGCCATCCCAAGAGTCCTGCCAAAACAAAGCATCAAAGCTTCTACCATAGATCCAGAAGAGACCCTCCTTAATCAGCTGAGCTCCCTTCTTAAGGGTATCCCAAATACAAGAACCTTTACCCAACAAATCAATCTGCGGCACATCAAGGCTATCAACACCAGGAAGGTACTTGTGGGAAAGAATCTTGGCCCAATCCTGATCCTGATGGTTGCACCACCTCCAGTAAAGCTTGGCAGCCAATGCCATGATATCAAGAGCCATAGACCTAAGACCAAGGCCCCCAACATGCTTCGGCCTGCAGACAGACTCCTACTTGACTAAACTCCACTTTGAGGAAAGAAGGCTACTAGACCAAAGAAATTTATGAGACAGAGCATCAAATTCCCTCACAAAGGTGGAAGGGGGAACTTGCACACAACACCTATAAATGGGGAGGGTCTGCACCACAGTCTTTAGAAGAACCACTCTCCCAGTAGAAGATAACCATCTGTACGTCCAATGACTAACCTTACTCTAAAATTTATCCAAAATCCCCTGCCAGTAATCTCTACGCTGAGATCCCAAAGCCAAAGGGATCCCCAGGTACATCAAGGGAAGAGAACCAATCTGAAATCTAAGGATCCTAGCAATCCTGCTCTGAATAAGCCGAGGGGTATTAAAGAAATAAATGGAGGATTTGTCATCATTAATACACTGACCTGAAGCCTTCAAATAGATGTCTAAGGCTCTCCTGAAGTTCACTGCCTCACTAATTCTAGCCATGCCCATCAACCCAGTATCATCCACAAACTGAAGATGAGAGTAGGAAGGAAGATAATTGTTCCAGCTCCAACCTTGGATAAGACCCTACCTCACCTGAGACTTAATAAATCTTCCAAGGCCCTCCGCCATGAGAATGAATAAATAAGGAGATAAAGGGTCCCCTTGCTGGAGTCCCTGAGAAGCACTAAACAAGTCAGAAGGTTCCCCATTAATGAGAATAGAGAAGGAGGACGAGGTCACACAACTAAGAACCCAATTAACCCACTCCTCATTGAAGCCAAAAGTCAAGAGATTTTTTTGCAAGAACTCCCAGCTCACTCAATCATAAGCTTTAGCCATGTCAAGTTTAATGAACATAGCCCTCTCCTTAGAATGAGCCATAGAATGAATAGCTTCCATTGCTATCACAACACCATCCAAAATTTGTCTTCCTTCAACAAAACCACCCTGCTCAGTGGAGATCAGAGTACCAAGGAGTGGTTTGAGTCTCTTCGCAATCAATTTGGTGATGATCTTGTACACAACATTACATAATGCAATAGGCCTGAATTGAACCAACTGATTAGCCCCCTCCTTCTTAGGTATGAGAGCCAAGAAAGTAGAATTCATGGACTTGAGCATCTATTTGTTCCTATGTGATTCTTGAACCACCTCGAGGAGATCAAACTTTATTATTTCCCAGAACTCCTGAAAGAACTCAATCGGAAACCCATCTGGGCCAGGAGCCTTACCTTTTTTCATATTAAACACCACTTTCTCTAGCTTAGGTAACAAAATAGGACATAAGAGAGCTCCATTCATCTCAGCAGAGACTAGGTGGGGAATACAATCCAAGATGGCCCTCTCCTTAGCCCTAGCAACAAGATCCTCCCTAGAAAATAGGTTTGAAAAATAATTGACCGCTTCCCTAGAAATATCAGCACTGGAAGAGAGTTGAGCCCCTTCAGGCGAAACAAGAGAGGAGATAGAACACCCCTGTCTCCGAGCCTTAACCAAATTATGAAAGAATGTAGTGTTCCTATCCCCCTCCTGAAGCCAGTCAACATGAGATTTCTTCTTCCAGAAGATCTCCTCTTGAAGCTCCCACTCTTCTAATCCCTTAAGAGCTAAGGACTCAGCTTTACTTAGATCAGAGGTCAACCCTTGGTCTCGAATCTGACGAGTGATGTTATCCAACTTGGACCGAGCAGCCAACTTCTGAGCATGCAAGTTCCCAAAACATTGCTTATTCCATCTCTTAAGCCTGTACTTCACATGTTGAAGCCTCTTGCTAAAAGTAAACATGTTTGTCCCATGGGCAGGCATCCCCTCATACCACCAATCCAACGTAAGATCATGAAGAGACTGATCTCTTAACCGCATCAACTGAAATTTGAAAGAAGTATTTTTGGTGACTCCATAAGCAGTGATAGAGAGCTTGATAGGCCAGTGATCAGAGCCCCTCCAATCAAGAATTTTTGAACTGGTGATCAACAAACTGTTCATCCAATAGCACGAAACCAAAAATCTATCAAGCCTTTCTGAGATAGCCTCAACACCACATCTCCTATTATTCCATGTAAAGACACCATTGGTTGGCTTCA
Organism: Sequoia sempervirens; assembly: GCA_007258455.2. Lineage (NCBI taxonomy): Eukaryota > Viridiplantae > Streptophyta > Pinopsida > Cupressales > Cupressaceae > Sequoia > Sequoia sempervirens. The sequence goes on along the minus strand of VDFB02049217.1, from coordinate 86,708,124 downwards.
CATCAATGAGATTCAAGGAACCAATCATATCCCTGAGCAGAATTGCAGAAGGGTCCAGCCTGGCTAACCCACCTTGTTTTTCATCCAAGCAAGTAACATCATTAAAATCACCAGCCATAATCCATGGGAGAAATGGGTCTAAGGCTCGAATGAATTTGATGTGAGCCCAGAGATTTTACTTACCAGAGAAATAAGTAGGAGCATAAATATTAGATAAAAGACACCTCTGTCCAGTCTCCAAACTAGAGGCAACCAGAGAAATGGAAGACCGACTAGAACTCCACCATATGGGGAAAAATTTCCTTGGGTTCCAGAAGCAAGCCACCCCCCTGAATTGTTCAAAGCACCCACCCCCTGCCAATTACCCTGGGGCCAGATACGCGGAGCACAATTATCCAAACTGTCCACTATAAGCTTAGTTTCTTGAATAAAGACCACATCAGGAGACTGAGATTCAATTAGTTTGCGAACAACCTTTTGTCTAGGGATGCTGTTCAACCCCCTTACATTCCATGATAAAACAATCATTTATGGGGGTGGGAGAAGTGGGAATCAATGGGTTTCACAGACCCAGACTCAACCAAAGTATCACCCATAATCTTGACCTTCTCTTGATTAGTCTTCCTTCCACTCCTTGACAGTTTATCAAGTGGCCCCTTTTTAAAGGATTTCTGTTGTAAACCTAAACCAGGAGGAGCTTTGTTACCCTTCATAGAATCTGAGGCCCCCTTAGGAGCAGGAGGATCAGGAGCCACCACCACAAAATCCTTTGGAGCTTGTGACCCCAGAAGGTCCCTGATATCCTAAACCTAGGAAGGAAAATCCCTAGCCAACTGTACAACCTGATGGTCCTCTGGAGATAAAAACTGCTCCTCTTTCTTTGCATCCTCCTCCTAAACCTCATGCAGACCCTTAGCCCCAGAAGAGAGCTCAACTGGAATACCTTCCTCTTGGACCAAATCCTCAAGAACATCAAACCTGTTAAAAGTGCCATCATTTTGTCTATCCAACCAGGTTCTCTTCTTTCCCTTACCTTTGTTATGGGACTTAACCTGAATAAAACCCTCATTATCCACAGGTTCATTGGACAAAGGAGCCTTCCCCTTGACTCCCCTAGTAGATCCAGAGGATGCCAAGGGGAGGATTTATTTCTAGGGCATTTGCGGTGTAAATGACCATATTCATGACAAATTCTGCATCTAAAAGGTAGGGTCTCGTAATCTAGCTGTTGGATCCAAGAAGATGATCCCAAGCGAATTTCCATAGAATTTGGTAACGGGTTATTTAAATCAACTTCTACACAAATACGAGCAAAGGAAATTACCTTACGATCTTGAGTTTGTGTAGCCGATCCCACAGGTTTTCCAAGAAGTAATGAAATTGAGTGAAGAATATCTTCCATCCAAAATTCCAAAGGAAGCCTCGGCAATCGAACTCACACAGGAACTCGTGAGGGGATCTCTTCGGCAGAGTTGAAGCCCATGTGCCAAGGCTTAATGAAGAGCCCCACCTGGTTAAAGAAATAGGGGCCACCTTCAAAATCCCTATTCCTATCCGACATGCTTGAAAAGATAACTATAAAATAATTATTAGCAGCCAAAATAATCTCCATATCACCTTCTGGGTTCCAAACTCGACGTGCCCAAGAATCCAACACAGGTAGAGAAAGACGAAGGCCCAAAAATTTACAAATAAGGGCATGATTACACCAATATTCAACATCCTCTACAACTTGTTCAGGTTGAATAACCAAAACTGGTTGATCCTCGGATCTCTCCAAACATCCGTTTACTATTTTAACTCGAAATATCCCTTTTGAAGAGGAGACCCCATCTCCAGACTAGGGTTTACCCATCGGATCCTTACCACTGGCACGCAACGAAGAAGATGGCTCTACCATCTCCAAGTCCCTAGAGGAAACCTCAGACATAACAAAACCCTGATTCTCCATGGACTGCATAGCACCACCCCACCAAAAAGGAGAGAGATGGGGCAGGCTATACACAATCTCAGAACGTTGTACACACCCACCAAGGAAATGTCGAGCACAACAAAAAATGCAGAAGCAAGTTCCACCCACAAGCTAGACAATGGCCGAAATCCCAACCCGACCTGCGCACCCCTGAATATAAGTAGACACCCCACCCCCCGAGAACTCACCACCAGCTCAGCCGTTGCTCACAAAAAGAACATTGAAAAGAAGAGCTAGGGCACGCGGTCCCTCACTATATCCAAAATATTATTGATCAAGGGAATATTCAATTAAAATGATGTACATGATCCATCTTGTCAACAAATTAATTAAGGATATGTCAAGAGCTCATTCTAAAGCATGATAAACCTTTTTCACAACCAATTCAAGGCCAAAAAATCCAAGCTAATCCCATCCATCATACAAAAAACCCAAAATAAAAAAATCCAAACCAATCTAATCCATCACCCAATAACTTCCCCTTACCACAATGAGACTATGGTTCCCATTGTACACATAGATAATAAAAAAATCACATTATGCATATCGACAAGTAATTTATACTTGATATTGATCATACTGAACATTTTGATATGCAAGTTAGAATTGATAACATCAAGTATACATAGAATCAAGTTAAAAAAATTAACAAGGAGAAAGCACAAATATACTATCAAGTTTTTTCCAATCACCTTTATCAGATATAGTTTCCTTGCAAACAAGAAAATTGGAAATTCTAATAATACACTAACTAGCTAGCATCATGTTTTTGTAGTAAAAAGTATCGTATCAGAAAGAAAATATATCAAATAATGAGCTAAAAAGGGAAGGTTTTGGGCCATCATGAGTAAGGAATTTGAGAACCTATATCACTTTATGTAAATCATGAACATCAATACATTATATATAAGTTTTCTACTAAGAAATTTAATAATTTTCGTGATACTTTGGCAATCATTGGGGAAATTTATCCAATGCAACATTTAATTTCATCTATATCCCCTATGAAAATATAGTTGAAATCAATCCTTTCATTGATACCACTATCCATGTCATCAACTTTGACCTCCAACATCTTAAACCCATGGATTGGGACCAACATGATAATACATAATTTTATTTAGTCCAAATTTATGAAGCAATAATATAAATCATGGGAATTGAAGAAAACATACCACCAAGGGATCATCACAAATGATTTGAAATTAATCTAGATACCCTAACATATGAAGCAAAGAATCCAAGAATTTCCATTAGCAAAGAATCAACATGAAGCACCAAGTCAAAATCAAAATGAATGCAAAGGGAAACATAAGCCTACAATCTAAAAGGAAGAATGAAAGAAAGGTGGATCCAGAAAAGACAATTCAAGAACAAAATAGAAACTAAAAATCAAACCACCTCAAATGATCTATATGAAGAAATAGATCAAAATGAAACAAAAATCCAAATGACATAAAACATCAATATTAAGTAAATCAATAAAACTATGACACCCACTCACAAGAAGCACTTGGTATTAAAATGTTTGCACCATCTTTGTAGATATTATTAATGCCAACATACAAGGTTCCAATATCCAATATGATGTGTGTAATTGTTGGCCCTAATAAAAATGTCCATCCCAAATCCAACTTTGATCACCCAACATCCCAATTCTAGATAACCAAACATCCTACTCCAATAATCCAAAATTTAAATCCAAATATCCAAAACCCAATCTTAGCTCCAAATCTAAGTCTAAACATCCCAATCCCCATTCCAAAATCTCAAATCAAGACTTAAATACAAAAAATAAAAACAAAAATGTATCATATCTTGGCAACATCACTCTACCTTAGGGGATATCATGGTACCTTATTTTGATATTCACATTTAAATAAACTCAACTTAATTATCAAAGATGTTCAAAATAACATTTATGGATCATAAACTAGTAAAAAGATCTTAACAAAATAATTACTCATAATAGAATACTATTGGCATGTCTTGATATGAGTGTACAAGTTGGCTACATCAGATGGATCAAATTGGAAAGAACCCTTGAATGTTAGGAATGATAAGTGCTTTCATACTTAAAGATATCAGTATCATCCAAGCAATGAGAAAAGATAACAAAAAATAAAAAAATAAAAACTAATCTTAAAACAATAAGAAATTAAAAAAATGTAAAAAGAAAGATAATCCAATAGTGAAAAAAAATCTTATGGTAACTTGGGCAAGTATCATGATGAAAATTAATTTTGGGTATCTTTCATAACTTTGTTGTCTATGTGTACTTTACACTTGGGGGTAGATCCATTCCATCATACCTATCTATTTTTATCTCACCTATCCATTTCATTGTACCTATATCTTTGAAGCATCATACCTATATATTCCCTCATACCTATCCATCCCATCATACTCATCCTCCATCACTCTTTTTGACCTTAAAAAGGATAGGAAAAAAGTGTTAAAATATTCTTTGAAAATGGCTTGATATATATAATCTTCAACAATAATTGTAGTATACTATCAAAGGTTATGAAACAAGTTTTGTAAAAGTAGTTTAGCCATAGCTTGATATCTACAAGAATTTCAATGTAGCATTATGAACATATAGAATGGGGCATATTGTTTTTATGCAACATATCCCTTAGAGATCACATCCCAAATCCCTCCATCTATTCATCCCTCATCCATTCCTTCTATAATTCTTCAACCATCCAACATCCCACATGCCACATCCATTATTTACAATGCCTCAATTATTCCATCTAAGTAGACCCAAATAAAATCCAAAGGAAATACCATGCAACAATCTCATCCATCAAAAACAATATCATCCATCAAAACATATTAGTTACAATTACCCTATCCAAATCTTAGTACAATTTTCCTTAGTAGAAAAGTAGATAAATCTAATAAATCTTACCAATCAATCCAAACACATTCAGAAAGAAAGAATTCATTTGTTTTGTCCTTAGTATTTTTGAAATACAATCTTTGTTTACTTTCAATAAATAATTACATTATCATTGGGATATATTATTCTTCATCCTTACATTGTTCTAAGGATATATCATTCCCAAATCAATAACACTATCATCCTCATCATCTAGATTCAATTTTCAGCTTGGTCAAGTAGAAAATATTATTTGCCTTTTCTTTTAATTATTTATTAATGATTGCACATTTTTTTGTGTATTTATTATTTTGATTATATTTTTGAGTTAATCTTTGGGGAAACAGTTGGTAACAATGTCATCATGTTCTTCCATATCATGGTACATCTTTTCATTTTCCTATTTGGATGTTTCTATTGTACAAAACATAGTAGCTTTGTCATCATGATCTTCCTTACCATGGTGCATCCCATTATGTGCTATAATAAATAAGGCTTCTCAAACATGAAGAATTTTGTGCAAGCTTCGCAAAATTCATCATCACATCATCCACACCCATCTTCATTTATTCTTGACTAGCTATTTATAAACAACACTTATTCTATTCCATCATTTGATTTTAATCCATCCCTTCTATGCCAAGTTCTTTCATTTCATTTTGATTTTTCATCCATTTTCTTCATCATCACATTCGCTCTTAAGAGGGAATCTCTCTAACCATCATGTCATTTGGTACATCCTCCTACACCCATTCTTTCACTTCTTTCTTTAAAAATCTAATGCTTATTTTAGATGAGACCACCCTTTTAAAGAGGGGAAAATGTAGACACCTATATTTTGCTAGCTTAAATTTTTCATAATAATCCTATTCTCACATTGTTGACTAACTTCATCATTCCAACTAATCAATTCTTTTTTCATTTTTCAATCAACTATTTGTGTTTTTTTATTGTCCATGATGCCACTAACTTATCAATGTCATCATATTTTTCATTAAGGGTAAAATAGGTTTTGAAGGGACCCAAAACCCTTTACAAGCAGGTTTTGATGGGACCCAAAACCCTTTACAAGCAGGTTTTGATGGGACCCAAAACCCTTTACAAGTAATTTTTGATGGGACTCAAAATCCAATCCACATGAAACTATGTCGAAGATAATACAAAGACAAACAACAACCAACCTACAACAAAAAAATTGCATAGCAAAGGTAGATCCAAAGCAAGGAAAAACCAACAAGCACTAGCCAACAACCAGATCAAAACATTACAAGTGCTTCCAAGGTTGCAGATACCAGAAATTATCACCAACATTGATCTCAATCCCCAACTCTATAGGAGAAAGTAGACCCATAAAGAAAAAAAGGGTAGCAACAGCCCCCTAATAGCAAAGCCATTAAAATAAGGCTCATAACTCTCTTTATTTCTTATTTCTCCACTTCAATAAGGCTCACAACTCTCCTTATTTCTCCACCTCAATAGGAGAAAAGGATTCACTTGATGTGAAACCACAATCCCATCAACATTCAATACTACCTACAACAACTAGGCCATGAAAAACAAGCCACCCCAACCACCACTCACTAGCAAACCCAAACTCCACCTAAATAGTAAACTCCCCTTTAGTAGGAGCTATAAGAGAGAAATATAGCACAATGATAGTAAGCCTCCCAACACATCCACAAAAAAAATCTCCACCTCAATCAAAAAACCAGACTGTGAAGGTAGCAAGAGAGAAAATAAATGAACAAAAGGGGAAAACTTAGCTCCCTTAAGCTCCACTAGAATTTGGGTTTTCATGAAAGGCATAGAAAACAACCCAACCATCAAAAAAATATCAGAAATAGGGGCAACCACCACTCCCTTGATCATCATCAACAGGGAACTAGCATCCACCTAGAGTCAACCCCAAAGGCAGAAGACCACCTTGAGCATACAAATATCTAACCCCATCAAAAACTAAGATATTGCAATCCATATGGGGTTCAAATTGGCTCCCTTAAGGAAAAAAAGCATCTGGGTCTTCAAAATAAAATTTGGGTACAACCCAACCATTAGTATAAAAATAGTAATGAGGGAAACAAACACTCCCTTAAATAGCTTAAGCATAGTAGAAGCTCCCTTTAAATTTGAAAACAATTGGGATAACAAAAAAATCATTAAGCATAGCCCAGTCCACAATATCAAGTCAGAAACCAAGGAAACACACACTCCCTTTAGCACCCATATCATCTGAGATTTTAAAAACCTTATAGAGAACAACCCAACCAAAAACATCTTGATAGGGGGAAGGGCAACAAAAGCTCCCTTAGATAATTTTAACTAGTCAACCCTCATAACATGAGAGTGAAGAGAAAATCTGAAAGGGGAAACCTCCAAAATCCCCAAACAGAAGTGAATAAAAAATAGGGAGACAAAACCCCATCCACCCTTGAGGAAGAACCACCACAGACCACTAAGGGTCAACAACACCAAACTGGGCATGGAAAAACCCAACACGCTAGCCTCCATACCACCCATCATATGAAACCAATAGAAGCAACCCTCACCCACTAAACTAAGCGATATAGCAACCCTAGAGACAAAACAACAAAACCTCCAAGTCTCTCACAAAGAGAGAGGGCAGCCCAACTGAAAGCACCACCAAAGGAGCCAACACCAAAAGCAAATAGCTCCAGAAATGTAGGAAGCAACTTCTAAGAAACACCAAATAGATGGACAAGAGCATCACCATTAGAAGCCACACCAAACATGAGCTCACCAACAGTCATAAGCAAACCACCATGCCACAAGTAGCAACCGCCATAGCCAACAATGTCACACCTGGGCAGGGAATCTAAATCCCCATCTTCATCACCTTGATCCTCCTCTCTAGATTCGAAATCAGCCCTCCTGACTCCCTCTCCTTCCCGTTCCTGCTCGCTCGATCAAGGGGAGGATCTTGTTTCTTAACACTCTCTTTATAAGAGAGATAATATAGTTAATTTCCCTTATTGATTAATTAATTACATTATATTAATTGATTAATTTTATTCCCCCTTTTCCACCCCTATCTAATTAATTAATTAGCTCATAACTAATCCATGCACATATATCCAATTAAAATAAATAAATAATTCTAATTATCCTCACCCACATTTCACTTATCAATCAAATTTAGTTAACTATGAGGAAATCTCACATTTCACTCATGTCAATTTAGTTAGTTCCACTTTCCACTTATCGGTTAAATTAGTTAGCTAATTAATTGGTCAAGTTAACTCTCAATCCAATTAGTTGACTAAAAAATCAATTCAATTGATTGAGCAATCAAGCTAATTGATTAGTTAGTCAAGTTTGTTGATTGATTAATCAATTGAGTTAACTACTCAATCACAAGTTAGTTAACTCTAAATCAAGTCTTTAGTCCTCAAAATGATCAAATCAACTTGATCATTCATATTTTTACCTAAAAGTCTATAAATCCACCATTCCTCTTAGGAACCCGAGGATCTCTTTGAAAAATATCTAATCCATTTCTATATATCTAAATTATGTTTTCATGGTGTTGAAGAGCTTTCACAATATTTGAGCATCCACAATGCTTTGTTGAAGTGCAAGAGAATTTGAATCAATCTTGATCTAAGGTTTGCATGTATTTAGAGTAAGAATTTTAAATATCATTTTTAAATTTTGATTTAATTCTAAATTCATTACATTCACTAATAATGCGCCCAATAATACAAGGATTACTATTACAACACCTCTTCATTTTTTCTCTAAAAGCTCACCCTCACATTTTAACCACCACACAACACCACAAATCAACACCATCATCCATCATCAAAAAATCCTTCCTTGTGAAGAGAGTGGTCAAGTCAACACAACAACTACCGCATAAACAAACATCATTGCCACTCTTAGGACACTCCTTCCTCATGATGAGGGTAGTCCTCTAAACATCTTTGCAAGGTCAATGATGTTTACCTCACAGGAGTTGATTGAATAAGACCTCAAGGGAACCTCTTACTTACCTCTTGTCGTAGGAGAGTCGAAGGGTGCTCCCCTGGCTATCTCGCCCTTGCAGGCTCACCCTCCCTCCCCTTATAATGATCTAGATTGGGAGAATGATGACCTCTTGGTTGATGAGGACTAGGGGGTGCCTCTTCTTTATCTATAGATTAGATTTATGTGTGTGTTGTACTCCCCCCTGCTTGTTCTTATGTGTTCTTAAAGGACCCTTGTCACCCTTGTAGGTGCTTGGATACAGGAGTGTTTTGTGTCGTAAACTTCTTCTATTTGTTACATAATTCTTCCTCTGTTGTGCCTTGATTTTTGAAAATTGGGGACGATGCAAAGCATTGGGGGAATTTAGGCCTCCCTTCCATGTTGACCTCATTTTTTATTTTTATTTTGTTTCCACATGCCCTTCATCATTTGATATAGTAGGGGGTTGATGACAGTTCATTTATATATTATATATTACACCTATATATTTATATTTATGAGAAGCTCAGACCTTGAAGTATCAGATCCCCCTATCTCTTGTTTTTTATGATGTTGTTTGTCCTTTATTTTTATCTTTCTCTTCTTTGCTTGCTTTGTGATGTTGTGGTGCTTATGTGTTGTCCCTCGCATGCATGAAAGCATTACATCGATTAGATCTCATCATGTTCTGCGGGCCACAACACGACTTTCATTCCTGCTTTTCTCTCCTTAGGATGTCATGTGCCTCTAAGTTTAGCACACACCATCCTAAGGGGGGAAATCACATTGCTTTTATTTTCAAAAGGCCTATTCGATGGCCAATAAATCCCTCGCCGAAAATCCATTATTTTTCAAAAATTGCATTCTTCAACAAGGATCACTAGCAAAATATTTCTTTCATCACGGATTCGTAAGATAGAATCTAAAAAATTATCTTCGAGAAGGGAGCACTTCTTTTGAGGAAGAAGTCTGAAAACTTTCCCTTGCGAGGGAGCATTCTTTCTTTCAAATTCCTTGATGAAATAATTTTTTCAAAAGGATTCCTTGATGCTAGAATCATTGGCGATAAATGTTATCGCTTTTCAAACAAAGCATCCCTTGAGTGGACCCCTTTTCTTTTGAAGGGTTCCCGAGGGACCCCTTTAAAATCTCTTCCTTTAGTTGTTGAATTTTTGTGTCACTATTTTTTTGCTTGCGTGGCTTTTTTCTATCTAACATGTTTTGTCTATAGATTAAGATTGCTTTGTAAGAGCACCTCTAAAGCTGCTTTTCAATCAACCTTGTAGGACCGAGCACCTATAAGGGCCCACCAGACTCTGTGGAGCCTATCACATTGGGCTTCCCTCAGGACCGAGCACTTGGGGTGCCTCCTTTGCAAGTTCGAGGACCTGTAAAGCTCTTTCATCCTACAAGATCTCTTTGTTTGACTCTGTAGGACCTAGCACCTACAGAGCCTTTTGTTCACCTTCCATGGGTTCGAGGGCCTGTTTCGCATTTGTTCAACTCTCCTCATGACTGAGTACCTATGGAGCCATCTCCTCTTCCTGTGCTTTTAGGTGAGTTAGATTGCGGTCTACTTCCTTGAGAGTTTAGGTATACTTTCTTTAAACTCTTTTGATCTACTTTACCTTGCATTTGGTAGCACATATGCTCGCTAAAGTGGGGGAAAAATGTAATGGCATGAATTTTCACCCCTTGCAAATTCCCCATTTACACCCCTTACCTTAGAAAAATCAAACCCGATGATGTTATTCCATGTCCTTCATCTGCTCTCCATCTATTTGGTAGCTATTTGTAGTGTCAGTAGGGGAATTTTTGTCGGGGATGCAAGCGCAACACGTGGAGGTCTACGCAGCAAGTTGTCGTCCTAATAGGATTTCCGCCTCTAGAATTCATAGAGGCGTTACAATTCTCCATTCGTGTCGAAGTGTAACATCTCTGCTCACTTGACCAACCTCGAACAACTCCTTTGGCCTCCCTTTCATCTTCAAAACACTATCTCATTCATTCAATTCATCTTCTTCACAGTTCTTGAGAATTCACTTGATCCTCTTCATAATTCTTCATACCTCACTTCATTCACAATATTTTGTACCACCATTAGAGTTGCAACTTGGTGTCTTGCGATACTACTTTCTTCGTTGTTGTGACAACGTTGACTCTGTAAAGCTTGTGAGCTCTCTCCTCTCATTTTCCTTGAGATCATGTGATTGAAGGTGATATCTTTCTATCTCTCATTTTACTTAGCATTGTTGTTTGTTTACATATCATATTGTTGTTAGCATTGCTTTGTATTCTACCTTTTAGTGCTTTCTTTATCATATTTCTCCTATCGTTGCTATATTGGCTATCTGTGCAGGTGGGAACACTAAAGCGAGGACTGAATATAGCAGTCCTCTTAAAACAACCCCAACATTTTTCCTCTTTGTTGTGTGTAGGTTCATGTTGAAGTGAAGAGCTTGAGATAATTAACTTATGGGTAGGAAGGTGTGCTTTCCTCATCCTCTTTTGTTATTTCATGATTCAAGTAGTTAAAGTATTCTTCTGGTTGTTTAGTTGTTTAGTAGCTTTTACCTTCTATATTCGCATCAAACCTTATCTTTTAAGCAAATTAGTAGGTTCTCTATAGATTTTGGATATGTTTCACACTTTCTGTCTGTACGGATGCCAACACCCCATTGAAATGCCAACACACCATGCTGTTGTTTGTGTCTCGTGCTTCCATCCTTTGGCAGAGAGTTGTCTGAGGTACAACCTAAGTTTTGGAAACCTACTCTCTTAACCACTTGAAATTCTTAGGTCAACAGAAAGACATCAATACTGAGAGCGCTCTTCTTTCTCTACCTTAAACACTTCACAATTTCCTAAACCTTTCATCTAGCTTGAGGTAGATTAGGGCAGCCTGTCGTTTGAGGCCCTCCCGTGACCTAGGGTCTTGAGCAGCTGGTCCCCCTCCTCCACAATTATATTATGCTTAAATTTTTAAACCAAACTGTAATATAGGTATCATAATTATTATGTGCTATATATCCAGCCTTTGCTATAAATTTTACATACTAATTTGATTTATTAAGGTAGTTTCTTATCAACCATTCATATACATATTGAATTTAATTAAATAAATTAACATGTAATAATTCATTTTTCTTATTTTATTTAATAAATTGACAGTATAAACATGAGGAGCATTATAAAATAATTATGATCAATTGATTTCAAATCATTACATTCACATATCATTACAACACTTTGTGCAAAGTGAATGATTATATTATTTATATCCCTACAAAATATCTATAAGAATTTGTTTCACTTTGTAATATCTCTATTGTTTATGGTTCACTCATTTTATCTAGCTTCTATGCACCTAAATTACTTGGTCAAGATTTTTTCTTGAATTTTCATGGCTAGGGTTATTCTTTTTGTCCTTTAACACTTTTCATGCCACATGGTTTGCAATATCATCTTTGTACAAATTACTTAACATTCCCTCAAGGAGATCTCTTTCCACTCAGGTGGGCAACTCTTTTTTCATCCTCTTACTTTCTTCATATTCTTTTCTAATTATGCAACGTCATTAGTTTTGTTTAGATAAACTTGGCTAAACATGCTTCATTAAACATAGTGTTCCCTTAACAAGAAATTTTGTGATTCTTCTCCACTTTGCAACCCCACTTGATCTACTTCTAATAATCCTAACCAACAATAACCGTAATGTAGAAATTAATAAAACAATTTAAACTACACATACACATAATTTTAAAATAAAAAATAAATTATTTATATTTATTAAAAATTCTAAGATTTTTAACATATACTTAAAATCTCTTTTCCTTATAAAATATAATTAAAAAAAAAATTAAACTATATTCTACCATCAAAATATATAAATACAACCCTCCAACCATAAGCTTTGATCTTACGTACAATTGTTATAATGGGGAGGACCACTCTAGCTAAACATATCCTCCCAAATATTTATAGAAATAATGGCTCAAGAGCATCCCATAGTAAATATAATAATATACCCTTTAAATATAGGTCTGGATCTCTAGGATGTTAATAATTATCTCTTCTCGGGGTGAGGAATAAAACAAGAGTGACTTGATAGGTGACAACAATTTGGTGGAAAGCCAAAGGAATCCATTACTCTTTCAAACATGTGCTTTAATTATTACACTTTTGTTCCTTTCGTATTGAGAATTCAAGAAAACATTTAAAACTTTGGTTTTTTCCACTGTTTTTTCATTAAATGAGTGTTATGAGTGTAACACTTTTTTTTAAGGACTAGAGTACATGTCTTTTCTACTTACAAACTTCTATAAGTGGAGAAATTAAGAGTGAAAGGGAAGGCATTTTGGTGGAAAGGAAAAGGCATGGCATGTACAAGAGTAGTAGGGGTCCACTTAAATGAAAGGGTACAAAACATGGTGGAAAACATAATGATTGAAAAAAAGGGACAATAGACCTAAAAACTTACCACTTTTTAATCCAACAATAAAAGACATTTTTTTTTTACTTGATCATGTATGATATTAGTTTAAATGAGGTTCTTTTTTGAAAATAATGTTAAAATGAGTATAAAGATAGAATTGTACTTAATATATTTATTGACTAAATTTATAAATTAGGAACATGAGGTATATGCTATATTTAATTTTAAAAGGGATATAAATATATTTAGAATAGATAGATATAGTAAGCTTATGTTACTTCTAAATCATAATGGTAATAGTTTTTAAAAAATATATATATAATGGCAACAATTACACAATATTGTCATTTTTTTTTGGTAAAGTGTCTTTATATTTAAAAAAAAATAATGCTATGTTAACTAATGTTCTAAAAATAATAATAAGAAATCTAATTTTAGTCATTAGTAGTAGTAGAGCAATAGACCTCTAAATTGGCAATAAAACCTTAACAAATGATTCATATAGTAGTGAATAACCATGAAGTAAAGCATAAAATAATTTTATAAGAGTAATGCATCTGATGTAGATACATGGAAACTAGATTATGAAAACCACTTCACTAAGCTAGTGGATAAGTGTCTTTGAGGTAGAAATTCAGTTGCATATTCTTCAAGATAAGTTAACTTGTATATGTAGCCCTTGTGGGTTCATATGATGTCATACTCAAAGCTTTGTCAAAATTTTACTTTTAAGAATGTTAAGTGCATGGATGGTTATGGTAAAGAAGTAAATTTTCATGTACTCAAAAGACCAATTATCTTAAGTTAGATTTCTACCATATGGCTCAAGAAGGCACAATGTATAAGTTGTAATTGGATGTTCTAAATTGGAATTTATAGAGTTTTGTCCATCAATATTTTGGATCATTTCTCCTCTCTTGCTATTGTATCTCGATGATGGATTATGAACGATTCCACATGTGGAGATACATTTCTAGTGGGAACTATAGTTTTAGTGGTTGACTTTATAGAAAAATACACTCTTGCTCCATGATAATATCTAGGCAACTATTTTTATTCATGTTATATAGACATGCATTTTTTAGTATTGTTTCAATTTATTTTTAATGATAACCGGGTACATTTATTAGAGTTTGGGTAGTATTATTTCAATGTATTTTACAATAATATCAAGGAAAGATAAATCTAAATGGTACATCTCACATGGTTAGACAATTTAATTGGACAATTCAAAAATTCTTAAAAAATTTATTAGTTGTGTCCATATAGAATACCTAACACATGTCCAAAGTTACATTGAAGTTTGGCATATAGAAAAGAATACCTAACACATGTCCAAAGTTACATTGAAGTTTGGCATGGTAAAGGAGGGAATGATGGAGCTAAAGCATGTGTGAAAAGAGCTTTGACCATGGAGTAACTAAAATTTATGGATGCAGTGTGATTTAAAGATACATGTGTGGCTGTGAATAGGTGTAATGTAAAATTGTCTATATGATCTGGTAAAAACTCAAAAGTTTGAAAATTCAATTGGATAGTTGAAGAAAAAGAAATTTGGCATTGACATGATTGTAAGACAATTAGTAGATCAACAAAATGACATTCATTTAAGAGCTCAAATGTAATGAAATAGATCATGTGGAGTAAGGAGCTTGTTTATTTTTATCAATTTTATATTGGAAGTGAGTGAGAAGTATGTAAAAATATTAAATGGGTTGAAGAATGAAAACAAAGACCCCTTACACTTATAGAAACATGATTGGTATGAAACAAAATTTGAAGAATATAACCAATTAATGTCATTATATGACTATCATCATGTTTTAGACCTTATACAACAATGTACATTAACAACATCTAGAGTTTCATTAAATCCTTAAATGATCTATTTTATGCATGTACACATTTCTTTAAATTATATCACCACCTACTTCATCGAATTAGTAATTTTTTATTGTAGGACATATGTATGTTGTTATTACACCTGAGGGAAATGAAAAGGAAATAGATTATTGGTTGGACTGGTGCGTTAAAATAAAAGATAAATTGTTAGAGCCTAGAGTAGATAATGATAACCATGAGTATCTAACAGGTTATTTGGTTGATGTTAGTACTTGGCTACTAAAATATTTGACAAGGAAGAATGACTTGATTGTATTTTAAGATTATGAAACACATACGAGAATTGTGCACTATTCACATTTGGTTGTGGCATCAAATATTTAATTGGTGATATATTAAGGAAAACCTATTATAAGAGAGTTATGGATATTTTATATGAAAGAACATGAGAAAATTATAAATGTATTACAAAAGTGTTATGAATATTTTATATGAAATAACATGAGAAAATTATAGATGAATTACAAAAAGAGAGGATGTAAATGGTACACTGGAGAAATTTATCTACTCTATCTTAATCTTTCTTTTTTGAGCAAGTTATTTATTTATTTTTCTAATTTTTTATGAGTTTATATATTTTACTTTGAAATTCCTCTAATAATTTATTATATATAATTTAATAAGTTTATAATAAGTAAATAGTTAAATATTTTAGTATCATGCTCTTAGTAAATTAACAAATCCCCCCTTAATCCATTCCCTTAATCCCCCTTAAGCCATCGCCTAACTACATTAATTGGTTTATTTTAATAACTTTAGGATTTAATTTAGGAATTTTAGGATTAACTCAATAGTTAATTTATTTAGTATCATGTCCTTAAAAAAATAATGTACCTTTAAGTCATTCTCTTAAGTCCCCTTGAGTTATCCCTTGACTATGTTCCATAAATCAGGTAATTGATTCCATTTAATAATTTTGGGATTTAGCTTAATAAGTTTAGGATTAAGTGAATTATTAATTTATCTAGTAGCACGCCCTTTGTCAATTAGTAAGTAATTTCATGTCCCCTTAATCCATCCCCTTAAGTCTCATTAAGTCATCCCCTAAATATGTTGTTATTTTTAGTTTATTTGTCTAAATATCATTAAAAAACACTTCAACCTTTTTCTGATAGATTTATTATATGCAAATATTTTTAAAATAAATCTTTTAAAATATTTAATTTTTATATTATTATTATTTTATTTTTGATTGAGAAAGTAGGAAACAAGGTCTTGAACCCTATACAAAATTATTCCCAAGGGAAGAACAAAACAAGATAGAAACAACATTTAAGACTCCAAGAAAGAATCAAACATCAAAAAGCTTAATCAAAATCAATAGACAAAGAACCCAATAAAAAAAATAGGGGAAAAAATTTCCCCAATCCTGAGTAAATTATATATTGCATCCAAATTACCCCTATTGGCAATAGTGATCCCATGCTTCTTCAGCTCTAAATCATATAGGATGGAAAGAGTGGTGACAAACATGTGCATGATTTTTACACTAAGCCACATACTAGTCTTCATATTTTTCTCCATTTCCTCAATTTTGGTCTTCATAGTCTCAGCCTCCATCATATTCTAGGCATAGATCTCATACTATTGTTGTTCAAATTTAGGGGCCTTGGGGGAGTCATCAGACACAATATAGGGGGACTTGGGGGAATCTTCAAACTTAGAATCAATTTCAAGGGCATTCATATCATTAAAGATGTTTTAAACTTCATATAATAGGGGGAAGGCTCTAGAGAAGAATAACTATCATTACCATTATCTTCAGAATTACCCGTCACCTATTGAGAATCACTTGAAATTTCAATATCCTTAAGGTTAGACTATGATACCCCAACTAACCTAGTAGACCTTCTGATACTTAGCTCCTCATTATTTTTATTTATGCTGGTCCCTATATCCTCCTTAGCATCTATTTGGGGATCCTTTTCCACATAGGTAAAAAGAGTAGTACCCACAAATTGGGTCATGCCTTCATCTAGAATTTTGCCTCCAAAAACATGGCTACCCTTGGATTTTTTTACCTTTTCTATTGTTAGTGTCACCTTCAAAAATATTCTTCACCAAACGATTGTGGCAACATAGATTATTATGGAATTGTTGTATTAAAGAGTCTAATTCATTAAGTCCTTGTGAAGGAGAGGAGGAAGGAAAATAAGAAGGTTCCCAAAATCTCTCCAAGAATTCCATGAGCTTGTGTTGGTACCTAGATTGACAATAGAATCAACCACTTAGTTTGTCTCTCTATATATGTGAAGAACTTAAAATTCATCAAGATCATTGTCGAGGCCTTAAATATCAAACACAATATTTGTAATGTTTCATCCATTTCTCACTCTTCCTAAGGTGAATTTGATGATTAGCTTGGAGTGATCTTCAATTTGTAACTTTTGAATATCGAAAGACATAACTAATTTTATTACCCACAACATAGCTAAAGCTTCATCCTAGTTTTTAGATTTAACCCCTAAGCCTCAAATATAAGTAGAAATGAACTCACCATTATGAGATATTAAAAATCCCCCACCACTTGCAGGACCAATATTACCTTTTGCATCGGTAGTGGGCCTAGCTCGATTGGCTAAAGCATCCTGTTGTAGGCAAGAGGTCACAAGGTCTAGTCCCCCCCCCTCCCCCCCAAACCCATGGTACCGAAGGGCATGTCATAGTAGTGCCACCGGTCACATGAATTTTTTTTACCAAGTGCATTGCAGTTTATAGGGGGACGAATACCTAACTGATTCCTATAGTCTAAAAAAAAAAATATTACCTTTTGCATCCCCATCAAAATTTAGTTTACTCCAACCATCAAGAGGGGTTTTTTAAAGAGTATTCTGATGAGCTATCTTTTTTTAATGCCAACCTTATTTATATCCATTGGGAAACCAAAATTCTTATATATTATGATCTCAATGGAGTTAGGTATAACTTATAGAACTTTCAAATTACAATTGGAGACATTTTCTGAGAGTAGTTTAGAAAAGGTAAAGAAAACGTCCTAAGAATTCTTAGCAACATTCTTGAAAATATAATTATTTCACTCTTTCCATAGGCACCACATGAGGTGAGGAGGGCTCTGGATCCAAAATTCTTTAATAATAGGGTGATGGAAAGGGAGTACCATACATCCACAAAGGAGTTCATGTTCTCATTCATAACCCCACATTTCAAATTTTTGTAAGGAATTTTCCCACACTTCTCTAGCAAACTCACAATAGAAAAATATATGGGGCACAAATTCTTCCTCCTTTTGGAAAAGAATTCATCTATTAGAGAGTAGAGAACCCCTCTTTTACAAATTATCTTGCATGAGTTTTTTATTGTGGGCCATCATCCACCAAAAGAAGTTAATTTTAGGGATAAGCTTATGGTTCCAAATTTGTTGGCCCTACAATTAGATAGCATATTATTCTAATATCTATTTTGAATAATTTCAATCTTAAATTCATCAGGACAAGATAATGGCATAGATAGATATGAAGCATGGGGAATACCCCTTCTAAGTATTGAATATGAGCATCTTATACTTTCTACATTTGGAAAAAAATAGCATAATATTTAGGGAAATTAAAAGAGAAATAGTTGTAACTTAGTGGATAGGAATTTAGGGTGTGGATATATGAAAATGTGGATCACAAAATTCAACAATGCAAAATTCACACTCTCACAATTGCACAATGAAGTTAAAGATCTTGGCTCATAATATATAATTTAGATAACAAACAAAGTCATCATAGCTAAGATCTTGATTTGCTCCATTGTTGGTTGTTCAAAGCAACAAACTATGAAAGAAAAACAATGATATGATGCAATATAATGATAAATGATAAAATTCTCAAAGATAAATGATACCTATGCTTGATAAATGACAATGATAAATGCTTGAATGATTGAATGCTTGATAATGTTTGAATGCTTAAATTATAGAAGTGCTATAATGATTTTGATAACGATAAAGCTAGGGGCTTTGAATGAAATGAAAGCTTCTTATTTATATGCTTCACTCAACATTTGATCAATGGTGGAGATTGATTTACAAAATCAATGGATAGGAAAATTCAAGATAGGATAAGACCCAAATTTTAAATTTTGAAGGAGGGAATTAACTAAATAAAATTTATTTAATTCAAATGATAGATTGGATAAATAAATAAATATTAATTTATTTATTTTAGAAGAAAATATTTAATTTAAATAAATTATTTTTTAACTTATTTAAAAGAGGAGAATTAGCTAATTAAATAATTTTTTAAAATTATTTAATTATAGAGGAAAATATTTAATTTAAATAAATTATTTTTAATTTATTTAAAAGAGGAGTGTTAGCTAATAAATTAATTTTTGAAAATTATTTAATTATAAAAGGACCAAAATTAAATTTGAATTTAATTTTAATTAATGTTGAAGGGGAAATGATAAGAGGTGAATTAAATCAATAATTAAAAAATATTAACTTAATATAGATATGATAAAAATATTGAGATAATTAAATAATTAAAAAATAATTAATTATTATGGATGAAAAGAGGAAAATGTTAGCTTAATTAAATAATTAAAAGTTATTTAATTAATACAAATAGAAGAAATGATGAAATGACAAGATGAAAATGCATTAGCCATTTTTAGGTGTCTACATTTTTCCCCTCTTTGAGATAATGCTTTTTAAAGTGTTGTTTCAAAGAAAAAAGGATCGTTGATATGACCTAGCATGCCTCAATAGACTGAGGGGTGGAGAACATGATGCCCCCTCAAGATATTGTCAAGAGAAAGCAATTTTTTGGTCAATCTCATGACAAGAAGGATTATCTATGATGTTATTTATGTTATTATAATTTTATTTATTATTATGACGCACATGTTATGATTATGATACTATGATGCATACTAACACTTGTGAATGCATAAACCAATCTCCACCAAGGATCAAATATCAAAATGAAACCTATAAAGAGGAGATACAAAAAAAGATGATATGAAAATATCCAAAGAAACAAACAAAGAAAAATAAGACGTGATGTTACTTTGAAGAGGAACCTTAGCAAGTGGATATCGCTTGTCATTTTCCTAGCTTGCATACACATAACATAGATGCAAACATGAAAAGAAGGAAACTCATGTCTAAACCCAAGTTTCTCTAAAAACATTAGGATATGATTTATCAAGAAAATGGGAGACAAAAGAAAGTCAAACATGCCACAATAGACACTCATGCTATGACCCAATCTGCTCTAAAATCATTAAGATAGGATTTCATCGAGAAAATGGGATAAAAAGATAAAACCAAGAAAGAAAAAGAAAAGAAACTAAGAAACAAAATCAACAACCAACATATCTCTTGCCAAAAGGATAATCTCAGTTTTGATAGATCAGGTTCATTGTAGGATTTGTTTTGATTATATTCCCATCGTAGGAAAGATAATTCTATTAGGACATGAAAATGTTTTAATAGTTATATCAAAAGATAGGCAACAAGCTATAGAAGCTAAAGATTTAGGTCAATAGTTGACATTTATTTTTCTCATGATTTTCATTAAAGCTTAATGTTTTAGGATTTACATATGATCTCAAGATACAAGAATCCAACCCAAAACCAAGGTCAATGAAAAAGGTGCTCTAGTTAGGCAATAGGATCACTTGTCATAGGATAGATGGACTGACTATATCGTGACAGGTGGATAGGTGGATGATAGGAGAAGAGACCTCCAAGGATTATATTGTAAAAGAATGAGATTTCCTTTTCTAGAGGTATTGCTATTATGGATATAATATAAAAAAAATTCTTTGGATAAAGGGATAATGCCTAAAGGAAATGGATTGTAAGGATTTGCATTGTCTAAAACATACTTGGATAAGGTTTTCCCCCAACTTTACCAAGAAAAAAGTACCAAGGGTAAGGGGATGATTAGATAACATGAAGGATATATGATGAAGGATATGGATACAATAGTCAATATCAAAATAAGGAAGGAAGGATTTATTTGGATGGAATGAGGGATATGTGATGGAATGGATGTCTTAGGGGTGAATGAATCTTTTGAACGAGTCAATTTGGATGCCCTTTTAGTTCATGTTTTGATGTGTCTTATTTGGATACGAAAGTTGGAATCTTGTGGAGGAGTAGGATCATGACATGAAAGGATATTTTGATCTTGGGATGGGAGGGGATCACTACATAGAGTGAAATATATGGGGTCATAATATGGAGAGGATCATTGGATGGGATGGAGGTGAAACAGATGCATTGCTCATGAGGTGACATGGAAGAGATACTTAAGCTTGGAGATGGAGGTGGACTATGAAGTAGAAGGAATATATCTAGATCTTTAGATGGAAAGGGCTCATTGAAAATGATACTTTAATCTTGATTAAGAAGGGGGTCATTGGATGATATTTTTCCCCTACATGTTGTGATTGTGCACTTAGGGATTGCATTTTTGATGGAAGATATTCCTTTTAATCAATCTATGGTGTAATCATATGGAACAAAAATATAATTGGCTACTTTAGGATTGCTATTTTTAATTGAAGGTTCCCATTTTCCATGATTAGGGATAGGATCTTGGTAAATATTGAGATCACCATTAGTTGAAGTTTGATTGTCTACACCAACATCACCTTGATCTATATGGTCTTGAATAAGATTTTTTAATTTTTAGCAATCAAAAGTCTTATGTCCTTTGATCCTATGGTACTTGCAATACTAATTTTCTTTGTGCCATGGAGGTTTAATTTTTGGTTCTTGATTTCTCACTTCTGGTAGGGTTATGATTTTAGATTGGACTATTTTATTCAATAAAGATTCGAGAAATTTCCCTAAAGGAGTGTATTTCCTTTTAGGAACATTGTTTTTCCTAGGTAGTATCCTACCACCTCAATTGTTTTGAGGATTATTTACTACCATGTAGGGTAGGATGAAAGTTTTAAACTATTTTTGTATCTATCACACCATCATTGACAATGTTCTTGTTTTTGGTCCAAATCCTTCGTTTGTCTTTAGATGTTGAAGGGTTATCCTTATGATCTTTAAAAAAAATCACAAGACCCTTAGAAATGAGATATTTTTAAATGTTAATTCCCCTTTCAATGAATTCTCCAAATATATTACCACCTTGAATTTGAAGGTGAAAGGCCAATTCATGATTTAGGTTTTGGATAAATATGGGGACACACTATTTTTTAGGTATAGGATTAGGAAGATTACTTTCCAAATTTCTCCACATTTTTAAGAAGGAAATAGAGGATTCTACCTCATTTTGTTTTGCATTGTAAATGTCACTCAATGAGTTTTCACATTCTATGTTGTATGAAAAGTGTTCAATGAATTATCTACCAATTCATGAAAGGTCCTGATCCCATTAGGTAAATGTGAAACCCTTTCAATGGCTTGACCTCCTAGACTTATAAGAAAGAGGCACATTAGATATATATCTATAGTGTAGAAAATTGTATACCTTTACAATTTCACATTATGTTTGGTCCCCCTAATTAATTGGACTTAATTAAGCTTCTAATTTTTCAAATTATGTATTTCAAAGCCTAATTTTTACCATTTTTTGGAGGACAAGAATTAAAAAAATGCATCCAATCATTAAATTATCCCCAAATTTGAGTGTCCTCAAAATTTGGGCCAAGACCCATTCACCCATGGGCGATTAGGTCCCCCTTCTTAATCAGGACCCAAATTTAAATATGTGTTGGCGGTGTTTTAATATCTAAAATTCAAATATGAAGTGTCAGATTTTGGAAGCTAATTTCTAGGAAATTGGATAAACACCTATAAACACCTAGTCTTTTGATCATTTGAAATCTAACACACACTCTCTAGCATTCAAGAGAAAAAAATATTATCAAGAGCAAGTCAAGAGCATCATTTTAGAGATTTGTTACAAAAATTAAAGATCCAACATCATGTCAAATTATATGTGTATTCATGTTCATATTATGTGAAGGCTAACATTGTTGTAGGTCTCCAAGCAATCAAGCATTCAAGAAAATATACCAAGCAAGATCCAATATCCTTGAAGAGATGTGTATGAATTTAGTCCTTCAAAGAAGCCATTAAAGGGTGGTGAGTTGTAACATTATGTTCATTCATCATTTCCTTCCCTTTTATTATCAATTTATCATTGACATTACCATTGTGGAAGTGGAAATACTTACATCGGGTTTGACTGAGGCAAGCCCCTATATGGAACCACATTTTCCCTCTATGAATGTGTAGGTTGTAGGCTTGAAGAGGATTGAAGAGATTTTAAAGATCCATTTTATGTTATTGCATTTATTGTCACCAACCTTGTCAAGCCACATAAACTCATTTATAAAATTTACATACAACATTCTGACAAGTGAACAACTAGAAAATAAAAGCTCAGATCCACTAGAGGACCCCAAAATTTGAGAAAGACACACTAAAAAAGACCTAATCACCATTGGGAAACCCAATCCTTGTAGGTACAATGGAACCATTTTTTATGAGCCATTACACATCAGTCTACACCTTTCAGATACATGTCAAAACTTGACTATTTTTGTTTATCAATTATTGGATAATTACATTTATTACATTACGACATATAGTCTAATTAGAGAAATCAATCAAGATCATTTCCAATTCATTCCTAAGACTCAAAAGGATCAGATCTAGGTCTGCTTGACTCACCTTAAGGGTTGAAATCCAATGTATGCACCTTGTTGATTTGTATCCTAATGAAACCCTAGAAATTATGGCACTAATGACCTTAGGTTTTAAAAATTAAACTTAGGGTCACCACATTTTTATGTCTTATTTTTGTGAACCTAGCATTTGACATCATAGAATGTAAGGGGATGGGGAGGAAGGACTCAAGCATCTAGTTCCATAGATGGTATCCCTTGATTATGTGCTATTATTCTCATAGACATTCGTAGAATGATGGTGAGGGGATAAAATGGATTGAAAGATGGAGAGGGTTATGGATTTATGCAAAGGATCAAATAAGATGGATGGAAGGATGGAAAATGGATGTTGGATAATAAATGGATTGATGCAAGACTTATAGATAAGAGGGCGAAAATGTTGGCAAGATCAATATTGTCACACACCTTGAAGGGTGGTGGAGTTGTGGAAGAGAAGTGGAATTTGAATTTGGAGTTTTAGATGGAGGAGTGGGTGTGGATTTTGGGACATAAGGGCCCAAAATGGATGGAGGTGATGAAGGATTATTAGATGGGGTGGAGGACTTAGAATTGGATGAAGTTTTTGGATTAGAAAGTTTAGATTCCAATTTTGAATTTTCCTTGGGATGCATTGATTCTATGAGTATTTTGGAAATCCACGTGGTTTTTGACTTTGATTTTGGCTTCATGGGCCCTTGTGACCTTTTGGATTTTTAATTTTGGATCATATTTTTTCTTTTTTTTTGCATTTGTTTTTGAGGGGACATGTTGATCCTTTGATTTTTGTGGATTTTTTGGCTTTATGCATTTGAGATTTGGCACCCAAATTGCTTCCAAGAGCAATTTGATTAGTGGATGGATATGAATGACATGGATGTATTATGGTTGGTTGAATGCAGGTAGGATGTTGGAAGGATTTCAAATATGTGTGCCTTTTTTTATCTTGATTAGGGATATAAGGTGATGGATAGAGAGGATAGTGGGAAATTGGAAGAGTAATGTCAGGTGGTGGAATGCAAGGACCCAAGATATATGGAGGGGATGAAGGACTTTGTTTTGGGATATACAAAACCAAAATGTATGGAAGGGATGAGGGATTAGGATTTGAAACATAAGGTCTCAATATAGATTTGGAGGATGGGAAATGTGGATATTTGGATTTAGACGGAGGGATTTTGGATTTAGGATGAGTGGAAGGAGTGCCAATGTCTTGATCTTGGTATCCAAGGCCATGATATTTTGGATTTTATTTGATATTAAGGGGTTCTAAGATTCCTTGCTCATGGTGGCCTAACCCTCTGCCTTGATAATTCATAGTTTGACAAATTATTTTTCCAATGAGATGCTTATTATTTTAGAAGCAAGATGCAAGTCCATTTTGAGGGGGATATGAACTATGGAAGGAATTATAGGTTCTTGGAGTAAACAAAATTGGATGAAGGTGGAGGAAACCATTTGATAAGTATGGGGTTTGTGGGTAGCTTGGATAGGGGTGATGGGATCATAGCATGGAGATGGAGGGATGCTTTGAGCTTGAATTGGGGTACAGGATCATGGGATGGGATTGATGGTATAGTGTGATCTTGGTTATGAGATGGAAGGGGATAATGACATGGAGTAGGAGGGGTGTTTTGATCGTGAGGGGGGAGAGGATAATTAGATGGAGTGGAATTAGGTGTACTTTGATCTTGATTTAGAGAGGGATCATGCAATGGAGTGGAGGAGAAGGTTGTTGGAAAAACAAGGACAAACAACTGAGAGGGGGGTGAATCAGTTGTCACAAAATAATCAACTTTTCAAACTTCACTTAACTCAATCTCATATATGATGAATAAGCAATTAACCATAAACAATTAACACATCAGAGAGACAAAGAACACCAAGAACTTTTTTTACGTGGAAACCCTGTTAGAGGAAAAACCACAGTGGATGTTAGTCCACAAGATTATACCCTATTAAAAGTATAATGAAATCAATAAAGGGGAATGCACATGCATTCAAATGCACTGCCTAGAGCTCATTGCTCAATTACAGAAAGAGGCTCACTACCCAACAATACATAATAGGATTAAAATTCGGAGGGTATGAACTAAAAAAAATAGCTTCTACACAAGCCTGATTACAGTTCTAATTAAGAACAAAAAACTCCTCTTTTCACTTAGACTACATCACACTTTGTTCAATCTTCTTCACACTCTACTCTGCAATCGAATGATATTCACACATACACACATAGGAGCACACCCAACACATGGAGCACACTTGGCACCGATGAAGCCATTGCTCTCATAAATCCGCTACATGAGATTTCATCAACAACTTAGTCGACCAGGAAAATAAAACATATTTGCAATGTTAGCCCAAATTTACAAATAAATTTTTAATGTGAATCCACCAAGGTCATCCACAACATAGTGGAGACCCAAATTAATATCTCCAACACAAAAATACTTCAATTAATTTTACCTTGAAGATCCACAACACGCTACCATCATCATGTCGGCTAGGAACATGAAAAACTAAACATGCGCAAGAAAAGATCTTCAACCATGAGCACACCGATTAATGCGGATGTACTACAAAGATAGAGCATGATCTAGAGACATCCAAAAATGTCAAGAAACAACATAGAAACATCCACAACAACTAAGATTTCCAAAATCACACAAACTTCACTCAGGAACACTAACATAGACCACAAAAAACACTGTCAGACCACAACATGATCAAATCTATACGCAGACCTCTAAAAATTCTAGTAGATGATCTAGATACTCTAAAGAATAAACCCTTTCGTCCACAATAGCTAAGATTCAACGTAAAGAACAAGATGCCTTCATGACCTGTATAGTTCCACTGGGAACCTGGAACACTTTCTTTTACAATTTTCTCAATATCCTTGACATATACAGCGTCAGCTACACCAAATACTAATAGTGTTGAAATAAATGACAACCACATATCATTAACACATCCATAGTATCCAACAAAGGTACCATGAGAGGGGGATGAAGGGATATCTTTCTCTTGAGATGGAAGGCGATCATTAGATGGGATGGAAGGGATATGTTGTTATTGATTGGAAATGGTATCATGAGATGGAAGGGGATCATGTGATGGAGGAGAAGGGGTTCCTTGATATTTATATGGAGGGGAATCTATGCTACCATGTTTTGGATTAGGAGATTTACACATTTCATTTGATGTGGATGGTGTGATGGGGGAGGAGGGTTGGATAGAATCTTCAACTTGGATAGATGGAGTGATAGGGGACTCATGAGATTTAGGGGATTGGGGTTTATCTTGATGTGAGGGTGATGAAGGTGGATGCATGACATGGGAAGATTACACAACTTTGTTTTTGCATGGGGAATTAAGCGCCTTTGCAAATAGTCCTTGGAGCCAATTATTATGAGAGACA
Organism: Sequoia sempervirens; assembly: GCA_007258455.2. NCBI lineage: Eukaryota > Viridiplantae > Streptophyta > Pinopsida > Cupressales > Cupressaceae > Sequoia > Sequoia sempervirens. Next base: position 86,680,892 of record VDFB02049217.1, on the reverse strand, counting down.
TGAGATGAATTTGATTGGTAAGATTTGGGTGATGTGGATTGTAAGGATGTGGGAGATGAACAAGTGGAATAAGAAGTGGAATATTTTATGAATTGGTAAGTTGAGGATGAGGACGAGGATTTCAAGATGGGGATTTGGGATGTGGATGGGGTTGGAGGGAGATTTTGGAAAAAGGATTGGTTTCCCTTGTCAAAGGAATGTGAAGGATAAGCAAGAGAAGATGGATTAGGATTGGATCAAGGTGGGGAGGATGGAAGTTTAGCACCAATGCCAAGAAGATATCTAAGCATGTAATCCATATCATTATTGAAGTAGTGAGGATAAAATCAGTAATGGTGGGTGGGGATGACATGGGTGGTAAGGATGTTGGTGGAATTTGAGGGGAACTTTGGATGGGTGATTAGTGAAGGCTTGGATGATTTTTTCTAATGATCATGGATTCAATATGATCCACAATGCTCTCACTATCATCATAGGGATCATATTTAGGTTGTTCAAAAAGGTTATCCTTGCCATCATCAATGTGATTGGGGTTGGATTTGATTGTGATTTTTGGGCCTGTTGGGTTAGGATATGGGTTCATGATATTGGATTTTGTTAGAATGGATGAAGGTGGATTAGAATATATTAGGTTGGATGGAGGATAGGTTAGATGGTTAGACATGGTGGAAGATTTATTGGAAGATGAATGTTTAGGATTGATTTTGAATGAGGGTGGAAATTATGATGATGAATTAGGAATAGATGGGGGATTAGAAGAATAAGATATGAGGATGGATATGGAGGATGTGATTAGACTTGGGATCAAATGTCAAGACCATAAAATTATTTGATATGATTAAAAAGATAATTCTATATACTTAAGATAGACTAACGTTCTTAAGCAAGAGTTGATTAGATTTTATTTCTACTTAAGATAGGAAAATTTCTTAAGTAGGAACTAATTGGATTTGATAATTATACTTAAGATAGGCTAATTTTCTTAAGAAAGTTTGGATTAAAGATGAAATCAACTTAAGGTCTTAATTTTTTATTGGCAGATAGGATTTGAAATGGATGATAGTGGATGAAGGATAGGATCTTTGGTTGAAAGATTTGGATGATGGTGAAAGGATATGGGGTATGAAGGAGATTAAGTCCTTAACCAAAATTTGATGTTCAAAGGATGATTTTTGATTAAGGATTAGGAGTTGGGTGTATGTTGAGATAGGTAGATGGATAATAGATGATTGGATTTTTGATGAGGGGTAGATGGAATAGATTAGGATTTGGTTCGAATGGGATTAGGTTGATAAGAGGATTGGATTAAGATGATGATGAAGGATGTGGATTAAGGAAGATAATGAAGGATGTGGATTAAGAATGATGATAGATAAAGGATGAAAATGGATTAAGAAAGAAATATTTTGGTGTGGATTATGGAGGATGGTTAGGATAATGATTAAAGACTCAAATGGTCTAGAAAAATTAAGCTTAAGGTCCTAAGATTGGGATGAAAATGGATGATTAGGATGAGAAGAGATGGTTATGATGATTTGGGGGATGATTAGTGTTGATGGTCAAAATAACACAACATTAAAATGGAATATCTCTACTCTATTTCTCCTAAAAAAGATAACTAATCTAAAACCACCTATCTTCCAAGGTCTCTATAGTTGGTTCTCAACTATGATGTCATTATTCAGTGGTTCATGTGACTATAATGTTCAAGGGGCCTTTGTTGGTAAGTGAGTACAAATTGGGTAGTATAAAGCAATTTAACATGGGGGGGTTTCAAATAAACCAAAAAAAAGATCGATCAGGACTTAAAACAATAAGATGTGAATATAGATTCAATTCAATTCAAACATGTAATTCTTGTAATGAGCATTTTCCAATTAACCAAAACTATAGAACAACACACTTTATGAAAACAATTCATACCATTGCATGCATTCATAGTGCAGATTTAAAACATGCAACCATTCATCATCACTTTCTAAAAAAAAAAACTTTTCAATAATAAAGTACCACAAGCTCATCACCAAGATTAATAGATCAATAAACAACAAGAAACATCACCCACAAATAACACAATAGATGGTTTTAAACTCATAATATTCTATTTATTTTCATCAAATAAGAGACATTTATGCACAAAAAAATGCATTGGCATATGAAAAACCATTGTCTATCAGCATCACTGTTAAACTAACAAACTTTTGAAAATAAGCTACTTGCACGAAAAAAAACTATAAAAATTGTTCAAGTATCTTGCATAAAACTATAAAATAAAACCATGTCCAATTCTTTGGTAGCCAATCTAACTTCAATCAGTCAACCTTTACAATGAGGAGAAAATTCTAAGTTATAGAAATAATTAACATCAATTTCTCCAATAAAAAAAAATCATGATCCACAAATTCAGGGCTTAGGTCCTTAATCATAGGGACACACAATTAAGTTAGAGTTCTGTCTTTGTTGAAACTACAGGAGCTAAAGGGCACTCCTTGTGTTAATTTAGTCAAAATTTGACTAGAAATTCTAGCTTTGTCTTATGCTGATCATCACACCCAATCTTCGGCTAATCAAAAACTAATCTGGAGTTGTTTGTCTATCTCAAAACTGGCCTGGAGGTGTTGTTGTCCAAAGGGTGCTCGAAACTGGTTGACACTTTTGATTTCATCCCTTAAAAAAAAAGAATATTCTCATTTACCTTTTACCTGTCTCCTTTGGGAATCCATGAAATTCATCATAGTTGTTGAAGAATTCATTTATCACCCTTTCATTAGCTCTATCAATCCAATCTACCTTGAACTTTGCTTCTTTGAACTCTCTCGTAGCCACAATAACTGTTTCTCACATCTGACTAATATATTTTGCAGCCCATCGAGTTTTAAACCATATGTTCATCAATCTATCCAAGAGAATCCCCTCAAGTCCATCACCCTCTTTCAGTAGTTGCTCTAATCCTTTACCCCAACTATCATTTATTTCTTGCAATGAACTCCATCGTCCATTCTAAGAAAAATCTTCAGTAGTGAGTTGTGTAACAATCTCCTCAAACATACTTGTATGTTTCCTTATGTCACATTGAGCTTTGAGGAGAATTATTCTATGTTTAATAAGCACTTCAAATTTATAAGTAGTTATTTTAATGGCCTTCTTCAGGTACTCAGGATCCTCATCACCCAGAATCCCTGATTGGATCAACATATCCCCAGATGTTTTATCAATTAATTTCAAACCCTTCAGATTCTGATACTTTTCCTCTTCTCCCCACCATTCTTTAGCCTTTTCTTCAATTTCATTGATAAAAGTAAGAGCTTCGTCATATTAATTGTATCCTTCCTCCAGAAGTTCTTCAATCTCTTTCTTAAAATAATCAAACCAACTATCAAACCAGGTAGCCTTATTTTTCATGGCACTCAACTCATCCACCTCCTTCTGACTCATTAGAATATGATTTTCTAATGGTGTCAAATGCTCAGGAGTAGAAGTGGAGAGTTATTTTAAGAACCTTTTCATCTGTCCTACCTAGGCCTTAAGCTCATCTTTAAAATGTTTATCTTTGATTATCCTGGAAATGGTAGTGGTATCAACAATGTCAATAAGATTTATTTGTTGATTCCTAGTTTGTTTACCCAGATTAACAGTGCTCACTTGATAACCTACAACTTGTACCTCCCTGTCATCTTTATCATCCATAGGGGTAACAATATCTGCTAGCAAGTCTCTATCATCAGTTAACCTTGTAGAATGGGAAACACAGGGTTTCTTCTTTGGTTTTTCTTTATCTATCTATCTGTAGAATGGGAGGTGTTGATGAAGGAGATGTAGAAGAAACTACCTCCATGGTTTGCTCAGAAGAAGACTTTTATTGCTCCTCTTGTTCCTTTTGCAACCTTTCCCATTTCACTCTCTTGTTTTGAGCCTTGATTTCCTCTATCTTTCTCTTTTCCTCTTCTTTTTGTGCAACCTCCTCTTCATCTCTTAACCTCTGTTGTTCTAACTCCTTTGCACAAATTTCTTCTTTTGCTACTTTATATTTCTCAACTTTCTCCTTTTGCTCCAACTATCGTGCAATGGCTTCTTCTTATGCCTTCTTCTGTGCTTCAACAACTTCATTCTCATGAGTTAGTTCTTCATCTTTCTTTCTTTTTTCTTCTTCTTCACCAGCTAACTCTTGAGCAGCCTACTTTTTAGCAGCTTCCAATATTTCCTTTTGTTCATCTTCTGTCAAAAAATAATTCATTGTAGTCTGATCCCAAAGACTTCCTTTCTCAAACCCAATGTCTTCTTCTCCTGGTTCCTCTGCATCCTTCTTAATATATTCTTTCCATTCTACTCTATCTTCTTCCTGAGGCGGAGTTATCTCAGAACCTGAGGGTATAGGAGAATCTGTCACATCAATGACTGGGGCTATTTCCTCTTGAGCAATTGTAACTCTTGAAGTTGATTGTGCAGTTGGAGGGATATCCTTAGTTTGCATAGGAATAGTAGAAGAGCCTTCATTAGTAGTTTCATCCCCAAGATACACAGTGGCTGTGGGAGTAGCACCAAGACCTAAAATGAGCCTTGCAATGACAACATGATAAGTAACCTTAGCCTTTTCCAATACTTTAGTGACTTGTTTCACTAAAGTTTCTTCTGCTACGTGAGGAGGTTCCTCTGTGTCTACCTCAGTAGCTACAATAGTTTTCTTTAACCTCTTATATTTCCCTGTTTCAATAGAGGAAGTAGGTTCACTGCTAGAAACCCTCTTTCTAGAAGCCTTAACCCTTGGATGCTTTAAATAGAGATCAATCCATTCCAGACTTCTATCAACTACTACCTGCGACACTTTACGACTATTAGTTTCCTCCTTTCCCACCGAATTGATTACCTCCAAATCCTCGGTAGCCACTTTATCCATCTCATAGTGGGGATCAAGAGTGATCCCATCATTAGTAGTTCCCTATGGTATATCCTTTTTAACCTCAAAATTATTCATCTAGTGAGTTTTCAATCTTTCATATCCCCTTTTCCTTACTTCAAATTGATCTTGCAAGTTAGCCCAAAAGTCTTCGAGAAGTGGCCGATGATGGGGAAGCTGTGAAGCATATATACCATACATTTTATTTTTAGGATCAAATTCTTTTCTAGATGTATGATGTTTGAAATTCATTGACTAAAACTCTTCCATTATTGTCGTAGTTGCTATTGAAGAGGAACAAGAATAAAACCCCATTTGCATTGGGAACGAGTGGCAGCCATCCTTGTGTTGTGTAGAGATCTTAGCATTCACCTTGGTGGCTTGGCGAGAAAACTCCATCAAGACCCCTGGGTGTGTCACAAAACCATGGCAATTTGAAAGGGTGCTTTTCATATCCAAATAGTCTGAAATAGGTGGATATGGGGTATTGGATAAACTAGTATCCTCACTCTTCAATAAACTCCATTGCCTCCCAAGACAATCTAAAACCAACATCAGTTGTGCGCTGATTAATGATAACATATATAAATGCATCATTGAACCTTTTGAAATGCTTCTTTGTTGCCTTCAACTCTAGATGATCATAGTATTCCCATACTTTCTTCTGAATTGGGCCCTCATCCATTGATCCTTTAGAAGTTAAACTAGGAAAAGGTCCCATCCGCGCAACACAATATATCATATACAAAGACATATAGAAAGTCTTAGTTTCTTCTACTTTCAATAATTGATCATGGATGTTATCTGAGATTATCTATCCCCAATCCAAATATTGTTTCCCATCTAGAATTAATTGAATAAATGGAAAAATCCAATGCTCAAAATTACTAGACTCTTATTTTCCAAATACCCTTGCCAATAGTGTAATCATATCACCAATGTCTTCAAAAAAATATGACCTCTTTGGCTTAGGCGACATCTTCTTTACTAATTTCTTCTTTGTCTTAAGCCACCTTTTATTAATAATTATTTTGTTCCCATCCTCATCTGCTTCCCACCATTCAATTGCCTTAGCTTTAGAGATAATCTTGCGGTTAAGGTGAGAATGAGGATAAAAAACTAGTCTAATCATTGTTGGGACCAAATCAATGATCAAATTTCCTTGGGAATCAATACACTCCCTTTCAATTGGATTATAAGTTTGTGCATAGTTTAAATGAACTCAATATATTGCACAACAATAGGGAAATTAGCTACACGAGCTAACCCAGAGTTTGCAATTTTCTTTTCCCTTGGGGAAGCATCTTTTGAAAAAGTGTCATCATAAAACTGCTTCAAATCAATGCGACCCACCAATGTGTCTGTAATATTCATGACATCTCGAGCCAAAATTGGATGGTACTGGGGTTCCCTAGAACTTATACTTCATGGTAATGAGAACCTGCTCTAGTTTCAGCCTTTTAACCTTTGCTCCTTTTGATGTTCCTTCACCAAGCACTTCTTCCTCTAAATCAGACATTTGTTAATCACTTGCAATACTAACCATTATTAGACAAAGAGGAGAAAAGTGAGGAGAATATTAGCACAAGAATTGATATTAATACCCATTCATTCAAGAAAGATTTCCATTTTATCAATTAACTCAACATTTTCAAGTTTCGGGTTCGAGACAGAACCAAGAACTTGACCATTCTAAGCATAATAATGAAGTATGTTGAAAGTCGGGATCGGGTTTTGATTTGGCACCTATACCCATAGTGAAGAGAAGGTTTTAGTTTCATTCGATGATCCAAACCCCCAATGTGTTCGGAAATCAAGATCGGGTCTTCATTAAACAGTGACACTTAACGAATGGAGCCCATAGAGGGTTGTCTCTAAGCTCCGATCCCATGGAACATTGGAATTCAGAATCGGGTTGTGATTTAGAACTAGACCCAAAAGAGTGCATAAGCTTGATAATGTCCCGAGTTTCGATCCTGAACATAGTTCAAGAATTGAAATAAGGAAATAGTTTAGGACTAGACCTCTTAGGAGTAAACTAGTTTCAGTAGCATCTTGAGTTATGATCTCGATAAGATATTAGGAGTTAGAATCAAGATTTCATTAAGAACCTGACCTTTGGTATGTGTAGCAAGGATGAGTTAACTTTGAGTTTTGATCCCAATGTTGTGTCAAAAGTCATAATCAAAATGACACTAAATGGTGGAACCTAAAGCCCTTCCAAAGGTTTGGTGTTTGTCTAAAACTCAATCCTAATGGTAATGCGGGGATCAAAATCGAGACAGTGATTGATACATTGTCAACAACTTTGAATATTTTGAAGTCATGACCCAAACTTCGATCCCAATGGAACATTGATAGTTGGGATCGGGACATGGCTAGATACCTAACCCAAATGATGATTTAAAACACAAAATTTAGTTCTAATTCTTGAAATACCAAGGCATCCAAATAGATATAACATAATCCTTAAACGTGTCCTTAGGATTGAATTATGATTTGTAACGGATTAGATTTCAAAATTTATCAAATTCAACACAAATCCAATGAGGTAGTACAACAAACCCTAGGTAAACTAGGGCTTGGCGGGAATAGGAAATCCCATGAACAAAAGACAAACCCAAGATGCGAGAAAAACCATAATAAACAAAAACCCAAAACAAAACAAAGAAAAATGAGCCAAAGGGTTCGAGAATGAAGAAAAATGCACCAAAAGGGGGCCAATAAAAACAAAAAACAAACCAAAATGAACAAGCAAGAAACAAGCAAGAAATGCGAAACCATGAAAAAAACAAACACACGCAAGCCAAAAAAAAAGGAAAACACATGAAAGACGCCTACCTCCAAACACAACCGAAAATCTAATAGCAATGTGAGAAAACAAAGTGCAACCTCAAAGACCAACTCTCGATGCCTCTCTAGTTCATTTCGTCAAACTGTTCAAGCCAAAATGAACAAAAAATGAGGAGCAACAGGAATAAAAACTCACTCACATGTGTGAACAAGTGTCCATAAATGTGAGTAGATCAGGTGTCGTGACTAGGGCGAGAGTCATAAATGCACCATCGCAAGAATGAATGCAAGTGGGAGTTTAGATCAGGTCATGACACAACACCAAACTTTCAATGAGTTAAAAGTTCAAGCAAAGCTCTGAAATTTGAATCCTGGCAAACCAAGACAAATGCGGGAATCAGGATAGAGATGGAACATGGAAAGAGAACATTCTAAAAGTTCTTGGTTCTAGTTCCAGTCCCAAGTCCGAACCTAAAAAAGGAAAAGAGAGTTAGAAATTGGGATCAGGATGGAAATAGAAAAAAGAACTTTGGTAAAGTTCTTGTTTTTGGTTCTATTCTAAAGTCTGATTCCAACACAAACAAAAATGCACAAGGCAGAAAAGTGGAAGTCGGGATTGGAACAAGAACAAGAACTTACCATTTAAGGGGATAAGGTGATGGTTCCGATCCAAAATATGAATCTGACGAAACAAAGAAAACAATGACTTAGGAGAAAAAGACAACTGCAAAATCCAAAACAAGAACACCAAAGACAAAAACAAGAAAGGGGGGCCCATTTTAATAAAAAATAATGGGGTGGTTATGTAAGGCATAACAATTCTGTTGATGGTCAAAAAAGCAGCACACAAATGATCAAATGTGAAAGAATAAGTGTAAAAAGGCATTAAATAGTTGGGATTGGTTAAAATAGGTGCCTCTAAGATAGACTGTTTAATCTGTGTGAAAGCCTCATTACTCCATTCAATCTTCACATCTTTCTTCATCATCTCATTGAGGGGTTTAACAATTTATGTGAATTCGATGATGAAATTTGTTACGAAGTTTATCTTTCTGAAGAAATATCTCATTTCCTTTTTGTTGCCCGGCATGATTAGTTTCAAGATGGACTCCACTCTGTATGGGTCGATTGAAATCCTCATTTCTAATATTATGTGATCCAATAATTTCCCTTCTGAAACCCCAAACACATGTTTCTTCAGGTTGAGGGATACACCATAGCTTATATATTTTCAAAGGACCTTTGAAAAGTCAGCAGCGTGGTCTTCCTTGTTCTTGGAAAATACATTCAAATTGTCCATGTAAATGATAATACATTTACCTAACAGATCTTTAAATGCAATGTTCATCACACGTTGAAAGGTGGCTCCAATGTTAATGAGGTCAAATGGCATCCTTCAGTAGGAAAATGTCCACCACTTGGTAGTAAAAGCAGTCTTCATAGTTAACCCACACTTGATTATATCCTGAATAGTCATCTAGGAATGACATCATCTGCGAGTCGTTAACTATCTACAACACCTTATCAAGAGAAGGGAGTGGGTAGTTATCTTTTTCTGAAGCTTTGTTGAGGTTTCTAAAGTTGACACACAATCTGATTTCCCCACTCTTTTTATGAAAAGGTACTAGATTTGCAACCCAAGTTGAATGCCTCACCAAAAAATTTATTCTTGCTGATAACAACTTCTGTACATTTTGAGAATCAGAGGTTTGATTAAGGGATTCATTGGACGCTTCTTCTAACAGAATAACTTTTCTTTGGGTTTCAAAGGGATAGTGTGCCTTATCACCGAAGTATCATAGGTTTTTAGATCCTTATACCCCCAAGCAATTGTTTTTATATCTGCTTTTAGTTCTCTCAAGATTTTGTCTTGAATGTGCTTCGGGAAAGTTTTACCAATGAATATATTTCTCTCTAGGCCCAAATCTGCCAAGTTGTATGATTCATACTTTCCTCCATTAGTATTGGTAGGAAGTTTCTTGTGGGCCTGAGGATCAGAATCGAAGTTCCTCTTTAGTGCTACCATTCCCTTAGGAATGTTGTTGGTTTTTAGATTCATTATACCCTCTACATCACAATCTTCCATATCCTAGTCTCCCTGATCCCTATCGGACTCATCAATGATTTGTCCTTTGAAGACATATGAACTTTCCAAAAAGGCAATGATATGTTGATCATCACCGAAAACCTCAAAGTTTTGGACATTGTTAGGAATGGCTGGGATCGACACCAATTCAACAAGGAACTTTCTTAGCTTGGAATCTTGCATAGGCTCCAAGGTACTAGTAGCCATAATGAGTGCATCTGTCATCTGGTTGTCTTCTCTGGGAATTAATTTAATACCAAAAGCGGTGAAATCTTTGATCAAGTTCCCCTTTTACACTTCCTCACCTTAGAAAACCCAATCCAAAGGTGAAATTCCACATCAACCCATTGCCTTCATTCCACTTGGCATCTATCCTTTGCATCGGTAGAAGAATATTTGTTAGAGAAGCATGTGGCGTGCAAACGTCCATGTGGCACGCTTACATCCCCGACGGATACTTGCATCTGAAGCTGGCAGAGGCATTACACTTCCCATTGGGGTTAGTTTGTAACGTCCCTCTTCGACCAACCGACCCTGAAAATGGAAATTTCTCTCATCCCACCTTTATAAACACTCTTCCTTCATTCATTTCATCTTCTACACAATCTCTTTTTGCATTCTCAAGCACTTCAACTTCATTCTCTTTGCATCCATCACTTCAAGTAGCACTTTGGCACTTCATAGTAGCAACAACAACACTCCATCAACTTCGTAAAAAAAGTGTGGAACAAGCCATTGCAACAGGGGTTTGAGTTTTTGCAACACCTCCCTTCATAATAGTTGAGGATGTGGTGATTGTTCAAGCTCTCTTTCTCCATCATTGGCTAGTGAGCTCTTGGTGGAGGTGGTAACGTTTTCACTCCTCTCCTTTACGATTTGGTTGAGTAACTTTATACTCTTTTGTAGTGTTATTTGTGTACTTTCTTTCTTTAGTTCTTTATCATATATTTCTCTATCGTTGCTATCTTTGCTGTTCGTGGAGGTGGAAACACCAAAACAAGGGTTTGACTGAGGCAAACCCCTATACAACCCCCAACGATTTTCCCTCTTTATTGTGTGTAGGTGGAAGTGCATTTGGAGGTAGTTGGTGAATGAGCATCTTTGTGAGATTATCTTTGTCACCTTAGCCCTCATATATTTAATTTATCACATTCGTTTGTATCTCTCCTATTTCATAGCTCTATTTTGTTTCCTTAGAAGTAACTAGCTAGGTCGTCAGCTTATTTTTTGGTGGTTCACATTGTGTTTTTGGTCCTCTGGTCATATAGACGCCAGTGCACCTGAGAGATGCCAGTGCATTGCACTATCATCCTGGAACCACACTTTCGTCCTCGAGCAGAGAGCTCCTTGAGGTACAATGTTGAACCCAAAACTGGCTCGCCTAGCCCTAGTTTGGATTTTGAGTTTAAAGAGTGGTTGCAGGGCCTTATAGTCCTCATCATTCCCGTCCCTCATTTGAAACATCCCTTTAGAGTGAGGTAAGTTAGGGCAACTTTCTGCTCTTGGCTCTCCCTGGCCTGGGGCCTTGATGTGGTTGGTCACCCTCTCTTACATTTTTGGTGAACCCGACGTGAACCATTTTGGTTTTGTGATACTAAAAGCTCCTTTCCTCGTATTCTAGGAGTGTTGTAGGTGTGATTGTTGTGATTCCTTTTCCTTACAACCCAACCTGTGAACCTTAGTAGGTGTAGTTGGAAGGCTCTGAAAGTGTTGTGTGTAACGAAACCTTAATTGGGTCATTGTCCTACTTTGCAACCTTTGGAGGGTCTCAAGAAAGTGTCATTTATTGCATGCAATGGCCTCTTTCCTACATCAACCTATCCCCTCTACATAGCCTGTGAGCAGTGGTACTGGTATAACCTTCACCTCGTAGGATCTGCCAATGGGTCTTAATAGGGAACCATCTCCTCTCTACATCCCTGCGTGAATCAGCATAAACATCGTAGTAGGTGTTCTCATTGATATAACACCTCAAGTGAACATTATAACTGAGGAAATCATGCTAATCAAATTTTTGCACAAAGATGGGTATGATGCACCTGTGAGCACCATCTGCACGCATGACAGACTTTCTATACCTCCTTTTGGTAGTATCATCTTGTTGGTTTTGGTTGGATCTAAATTTGTGAAGCTTTTATTTGACATAATCCCTAGATCTGAACTCTTTGGAGTAAATCTAGGTATCCCTTGGTTAGTAGCTATGAATGTAGTTCCATCGGTCGTGCATAAATGTTTAAAATTTATCCATTAGGGTTCCATGCATGTAATTCATGATACAGGTTATAAACCACCGGATGCCCATGGTAGTTACTCCTTGGATTACTTTTGGACTATGCCCATTGGTCCTCTTCCACCTAGGAAGGACCTTTTGTATCAAACTTATTAGAACTACAAGAGAGGGAACCTAACGCCGAGAGTGAGATACCATCCAAAGCCTTATGTTGTTTCACATAGGGCTTGCATAAAAGTTGATAGTGATGTCGCTAAGGCACGTAGAAGGGAAAAAGAGAAGCAGTCTCAAGATCCTCCTTCCTCTTCCCTTGTTCAGTCTAATGCTCCTTCTCGCCCTGCTATGGCGCCATCAGATTCTATGGTGCTTGCTTGGTATAAGTCTAAGTGTATCACATTTGAGCTTCCTATCTTGCCCACATAATCTAGACCTATTTGGTATATCAGGAAGAAAGGCCCTCATGGGGAATCTTCTATGTCTCGACCTCCGCTGCCTCCTACCGCTTCTACTCTTAAAGCAATAAACAAGAAGGGGCCCATTGCTAAGGCATTAGAACCAACTCCCCCCATTGCTTCTCAACCTGTTCCTCCTGTTCCCATTCAAGAGCCTGTCCCCCCACTGGAAACAACTATGGAGGACACTCCCATGGCTGAGCAGAAGCCTTCTGTTCCTTCGCAACCTTTGGTCTCTAGCTCAAAAATTCATAGAAACCACCTTGCATGTGAGCACAAGCATCAGAAAAAGACTCTCATAGCTGAACATGCCACCTTACAGAGGAAGGAAGAGGAGACGACCGCCCTTGTATTAGGGCCTCCTACAACATCCTCCTCTCTCCTCCCCTCTTCTTCTGTTCAATCTAGCTTTGCATCATTTTTGGCTTCCGTTGTGAGTACGAATGTGCCTAACCCTAAAAAGGTGCAAGTGCTCATTGCTTCTTCGGTGGAGCTGCCTTTGTTGATGTTCCTTCCAAATGTCCCACCTTTCCCGAAACCTGTAGATATGTCAAACACTTCGGTGGTATCTGTTGTGGTTTTCTCTTCCTCTGAACCTCTCGCCTCATCTATGGGAGTTTCATGTCCGCTGATGGAGTAGAAGGTGGAGAGTGGTCCTTCTAGCAACAAAGGATGTAAGAGGAGTCCACCTCCCCCAAAAGGTGGTCCTGCACTAACTTGTTATGTCCTAGTGATGGAACCAATCCCGACTTCTCTTGAGTTCGTCACTGCTCCCAAATCACTTGGTGATCCTAGTGGTGATATTGGGCACAACTTTCCCCATCCATTGAGGTACGACATGGCACTCCTGTAAAGTGCATGTTTAACTCTTTGCATGAAGTTTTGGCCTTGTCAACGATCTTCACAAAATCGTTGACCATAGCTCCACAAGAGCCGAGTGGAGGAGACCTTGTGAGGCCTTCTTCCCTAGCCCTTTTTGCGGGAGGGTCAAAAGCTCCTCCTCTTAACATCCCACCACTACAGGCTCGTCCTCCTTCCCCCTATGATGATCTAGAGTGGGAAGTGGACGACCTCTTGGCCGATTAGTGTTAGGGGGAGGCCCCTTCTTTATCTTTAGAATAGATGTGTGTGTGTTGTGAGGTGTTCCACCGTGTTTGTGCTATGTGTTCCTGGATGACCCTTACCACCCTTGTTGGTGCTTAGATATAGGCATGGTTTTTTTGTCATAAACCTTCTTCTATGTGTATCATCATTTTTCCATGTTTATGATTGATTTTCAATAAAATTGGGGATGATGCAAAGTGTTGGGGGAATTTGGGCTTCCCTTCCATGTTGACCCAATTTTTTATTTGTACTTTATCTTCTCATGCATTCTTCACATGGTCTAATATAGTAGGGGGTTGATGACAGTTCATTTTATATACTATGATTATACTTATATATATTTATGAGCAGTTCTGACCCCAAAATATCAGGCTACCCCTGTGCCCTGTGTTTATGTTCATTTCTCATTTTCTCTTTCCTTATCTTTCTCTCTTCTTTTCTTGAGTTGTCCCTCTCATGTGTGACAATTCTATTTCTATCACATTTCAATTTTCAAAAAATGCGTTCATTGCTAACAAATCTTTTCTCGAGAATCTTCACAAACTTCTTTTCAAAGAATCACATTCTTGACTTGAAACCCTAATGGAACATGTTTCCTTCATCACGAGTTCATAAAGAAAGAACTTGAGAACCTTTTCTTCGAGGTGGGAGCAGCTTCGACATTCCCCTCGTGAGGGGGAATTTTCTTCCTTTCAAATTCCTTGATGAAGTGAAAATATTTCAAAAGGATTCCTTGATGATGAATTGATTTGAGAAAAAATATCATTTTTGTACTTTTAAATAGCGTGTCCCTTGAGTGGACCCCTTTCTTCACACCAAGTTCCTAAGGGACCCATTTGAAATATTTCCAATCTATCGACGGTTTGTGTGACTATCTATTTACTTTCCTATGTGGCCGCTTTTAGACATGTTCTATTTGTGGGTAGACATGTCGCTTTGTAGGTACTCTTGTGAAGCCGCTTTTTGACTCTGTGGAGTCCCCTTCCTTTGGTTTCCTCCATGCGAGAGATCTTGAGGGATACCTCCCTGCAGATCTGTGGGTTTGTGGGGTGCTTCTTTTGAGCTTCTTCCATGTGAGAGATCTCAAGGGTCGCTCTCTTGCAGGTCTGTGGATTTGTAGGGTGCTTTCTTTGGGTTTCCTTCATGTGAGAGATCTTGACGGACACGTTCCCTATAGGTCTGTGGGTTTGTAGGGTGCTTTCTTTGGGTTTCCTTCATGTGAAGAGATCTTGGAGGACACCTTCCCTATGGGTCTTTGGGTTTGTAGGGTGCTTTCTTTGGGTATCCTTCATGTGAGAGATCTTGGAGGACGCCTTCCCTACAGGTCTACGGGTCTATAGGGCACTTTCTTGGGGTTTCCTTCATGTGAGAGCTCTTGAAGGACACCTTCCTTGTAGGCTTGTGGATCTGTAAGGTTCTTTTCTAGGTATCCTTCATGTGAGAGATCTTGAAGGACACCTTCCTTGCAGGTCTGCGGGCCTGTGAAGTGCTTACTTCTTAGGGATTCCTTCATGTGAGAGATCTTGGAGGTTTCCTCCTTGCAGGTCCGCGGGCCTGTAAGACACTTTCATTCTACAACTTCATTGTTCTACGGGGCTATGAAGTCCTTTACTTGTCCTGTGATCTCAAGCTTTCCAAATTATGGTATGCTTCCTCGACGGTTCAGGTATACATTTCTAACCCTACTATCTCTCTGATCTAATTTACCGAAGAACTCATTAGTATTCGTGCTCACTAAAGTGGGGGAAAATGTATAGGTACGAATTTTCACCCTTTATGCAAATTCCCCTTTTACATTTCCTCACCTTAGAAAATCAAATCCAAAGGAAAAATTCTACATCAACCCGCTACCTTTGTTCCACTTGGTGTCTGTCCTTTGCATCGATAGAATAATATTTATCAGAGACACGTGTGTGGTACACAGAAATCTGCGTTGTGCGCTTATGTCCCTGATGGATTCTTGTATCTGAAGCTAGCAAAGGTGTTACACTTCCCATTGGGGTCGGTTTGTAACATCCCTCACCCAAAAAATGGCAGTTTCTCTCATCCCACCTTTAGAAACACTCTTCCTTCATTCATTTCATCTTCTACGCAATCTATTTTTACATTCTCAAGCACTTCAACTTCATCCTCTTTGCATCCATCAATTCAAGAAACACTTTGGAATTTCATAGTAGGATAAACAACACTCCATCAACTTTGTAAATAAAGTGTGGAACAAGCCATTGTAGCAAGGGCTTGAGGTTTTGCAACACCTCCCTTCATCACAGTTTAGGTTGTGGTGATTGTTCAAGCTCTCTTTCTCCATCATTGGCTAGTGAGCACTTGGTGGAGGTGGTAATGTTTTCACTCCTCTCCTTTATGATTTGGTTGAGTAGCTTTATACTATTTTGTAGTGTTATTTGTGTACTTTCTTTCTTTACTTCTTTATCATAAATTGTTGCTATCTTGGCTGTGGAGGTGGAAGTGCATTTGGAGCTAGCTAGCAAACAAGCATCTTTGTGAGATTATCTTTTTCACCTTAGCCCTCATATATTTACTTTATCACATTTGTTTGTATCTCTCCTATTTCATAGCTCTATTTTGTTTCCTTAGAAGTGACTAGTTAGGTTGTCAGCTTGTTTTTTGGCAGTTCATACCATGTTTTTGGTCCTTTGGTCGTACAGATGCCAGCACAACTGAGAGACACCAACGCATCACATTGTCATCCCAAAATTGCGCTTCTGTCCTCAGGCAGAGAGCTACCTAAGGTACAATGTTGAACCCGAAAACTGGCTCGCTTAGCCCCAATTTGGATTTTGGGTCTGAAAAGTGGCTGCAGGGCCTTATAGTCCTCATCATTCTTGTCCCTCATTTGAACCATCCCTTTAGAGTGAGGTAAGTTAGGGCAACCCTCCGCTCTTGGCTCTCCATGACCCGGGGCCTTGACGTGGTCGGTCCCCCTCTCTTACAAAAGGAATCCTCTAATTGGTCCAACTAAGGATGGATCCTATAGGCAAGTTTAGGTACCAATTGTAGGCCATATTCCCTAATGAATAGGGGAATTGTCTACATGCAACATCATAATGGGATATTTGAGCTTGAGTGTAGGAATCTTTGAATGCCTGGATGCGCTCTTTAGCACTTTGTGACTCTCCATGGGTGTACCTGTGAAGAAAATACTCTAGATTCATAGGCATCTAATGTATGCCACTAGGGATGGTTCCCAGTGGCAAAGGATTATTCACAAATAACACCATTGGTGGTGGTGGATTTGGTTGTGCCAACTATGGTATTGGTGGAAATCCAGGTGGATTGAGTGGTGGTGTTAGAGCCCTATGGGTTTCAAGTCTATTAGGAGATCAAAATTCAAGTAATGGCTATGGATTCGTAGCAGATCTCAGAACTCTTTCAAACTTGTCTGGAGAAAAGGACCTAATTCACTCTAGTTTGTTCCTCTGGGCCTCCTTCTAGTGCCAATTCTATTGATGGTCAAAATAACACAATGTTAAAATAGAATATCTTTACTCTATTTCTCCTAAAAAAGATAACTAATCTAAAACCACCTATCTTCCAAGGTCTTCGTAGTTGGTTCTCAACTATGTTGTTGTTATTCAGCGGTTCATGTAACTATAATGTTCAAGGGGCCTTTGCTAGTAAGTGAGTACAAACTAGGTAGTATAAAGCAATTTAACATGGGGGGTTTCAAATAAACAGAAAAAAAGATCGGTAAAGGCTTAAAACAACAAAATGTGAATACAAATTCCTTTCAATTCAGACATGTAATTCTTGTAATGAGAATTTTCCAATTAACCAAAACTGTAGAACAACATAATTTATGAAAACAATTCATACCATCACATCTATTCAAAGTGAAAATTTAAAGCATGCAACCATTTATTGTCACTTTAAAAAAAAAAAAAATCAATAATAAAGTACCATAAGCTCATCACAAAGATTAACATATCAATAAACAACAAAAAACATCACCCATAGATAACACAATAGATGGTTTTAAACTCAGAATATTCTATTTATTTTCATCAAATAAGAGACATTTATGCACAAAAAAATGCACTAGCATACAAAAAACCATTGTCTATTAGCATCACTGTTAAACTAACAAACTTTTGAAAATAAGCTACTTTCATTAAAAAAATGTAAAAATTGTTCAAGTATCTTGCATAAAACTATAAAATAAAACTATGTCCAATTCTTAGGTAGCCAATCTGACTTCAATCAACCGACCTTTACAATGAGGAGAAAATTCTAAGTTATAGAAAGAATTAACATCAATTTCTCCAATAAAAAAAATCAAGATCCACAAATTCGAGGCTCAGGTCCATAATCATAAAGATTCCTAGTTAAGTTGGAGTTCTGTCTTTGCTGAAATTGTAGGAGTTGAAAGGTACGCCTTGTGTTAATTAAGTCAAAATTTTATTGGGAGTTGTAGCTTTGTCTTCTGTTGATCATGACACCTAATCTATGGCTCATCAAAACTGATTTGGAGTTGTCCATCTATCTCAAAACTGAGTTGGAGGTGTTGTTGTCCAAATGGTGCTTGGAACTAGTTGACACTTTTGACTTCATCCCTTTAAAAAAAAACTAAATATTCTCATTTACCTTTTACCGGCCTCCTTTGGGAATCCACAAAATTCATCATAGTTGTCAAATAATTCATTTATCACCCTTTCATCTGGTCTGTCAACCCAATCTACCTTGAACTTTGCTTCTTTGAACTCTTGAGTAGCCACAACAATTGTTTCTCGTATCTAACTAATATATTTTACAACCCATTGAGTTTCAAACCATATGTTCATCAATCTATCCAAGATAATCCACTCAGGTCCATCACCCTCTTTCAGTAGCTGCTCTAATTGTTTACCCCAACTATCATTTATTTCTTGCAAAGAACTCCATAGTCCATTCTGAGGAAAATCTTCAATAGTGAGTTATCTAACAATCTCCTCAAACATACCTATATACTAACTTATGTCATATTGAGCTTTGAGGTGAATTGCTCTATGTTCAACAAGCACTTCTGATTTATAAGTAGTGATTTTAATGGCCTTCTTAAGGTACTCAAAATCCTCATCACCTAGAATCCATGATTTGATCAACATATCCCCAGATGTTTTATCAATCAATTTCAAACCCTTCAGATACTTCTGGTACATTTCCTCTTCTCACCACCATTCTTTATCCTTTTCTTCAATTTCACTAATAAGAGTAAGAGCTTTGTCATATTAATTGTATCTTTCCTCTAGAAGTTCTTCAACCTCTTTCTTAAAATCATCAAACCAACTATCAAACCAAGTAGCCTTCTTTTTCATGGAACTCAACTCATCCACCTCCTTCTAACTCATTAAAACAAGAATTTTTGATGGTGTTGGTTGCTCAGGAGTAGAAGTGGAGAGTTATTTCAACAACCTTTTCATCTATCCTACCCGGGCCTTAAGCTCATCTTTAGCCTGTTTATATTTGATTATCCTGGACTTGGTAGTGGTAGCAACAATGTCAATAAGATTTATTTGTTGATTCCTAGTTTTTTTACCTAGATTAACAGTGCTCACTTGATAATCTAAAGTTTTTAGCTCCTTGTCATCTTTATCAGCCATAGGGGTAGCAATATCCACTATCAAGTCTGCATCATCAGTTAACTTTGTAGAATGGACAACATGAGGTTTCTTCTTTGGATTTAATTTATCTATCTCCATTATCATTTCATCCCATGTTATGGGTTGGGCCTGACCCTTTTGTCTCTTCTCCAAATTCAATTTTAACCAAGTTGGAGTAGTTGGCTGGGTTACTACCTGTTGTGCATTGGGAGGTGTTGATGAAGGAGGAGTAGAAGAAACTACCTCCACGGTTTACTCAGAAGTAGTCTTTTGTTGCTCCTCTTGTTCCTTTTGCAAACTTTCCTATTCCACTCTATATTTTGAGCCTTGATTTCCTCTAGCTTTCTCATTTCCTCTTCTTTTTGTGTAGTCTCCTCTTCATCTCTTAACCTCTACTGTTCTAACTCCTTTGCACAAAGTTCTTCTATTGCTTTATCTTGCTCATCTTTCTCCTTTTGCTCCAACTCTTGTGTAATGGCTTCTTCTTTTGCCTTCTTTTGTGCTTTAGTAGCTTCATTCTCATGAGTTAGCTCTTCATCTTTCATTCTCTGTTCTTCTTCTTCACCAGTTAACTCTTCAGTAGCTTGCTTTGAAGTAGCTTCCAATATTTCCTTTTGTTAATCTTCCATCAAAACAACATTCATTGTAGCATGATTCCAAAGACTTCCTGGCTCAAACCCAGTGTCTTCTTCTCCTTGTTCCTCCTCATACTTCTTAATATATTCTTCCCATTCTTCTCTTTCTTTTTCCTGAGGCAGAGTTTTCTCAGAGCCCAAGGGTATAGGAGAGTATTTCACATCAATCACTAGGGCCCTTTCCTCTTGAGCAACTATAACTCTTGAACTTGATGGTGCAGTTGGAGGGATATCCTTAGTTTACATAGGTATAGTAGAAGAGCCTTCCTTAGTAGTTTCTTTCCCAGGATACACAGTGGCTATGGGAGTAGCACGAAGACCTGAAAAGAGCCCTACAGTGGTAGCATGATAAGTAACCTTAGCCTTTTCCATGGCTTCAGTGACCTGTTTCACTAATGTTTCTTCTTCTGCTTGAGCAGGTTCCTCTATGGCTGCCTTAGTAGCTACAACAATTTTCTTTAACCTCTTATATTGCCTTGTTTTAGTAAAGGAAGTAGGTTCACTGCAAGAATCCATGTTTTTCGAAGCCTTAACCCTTGGTTGCTTTAAATGGAGATCAAGCCATTTCAGGCTTCTATCAACTACTACCTATGACACTTTACGAATGTTAGTTTCCTCCTTTCCCATCCAATTGATTGGCTCCAAATCCTTGGTAGCCACTTTATCCATCTCATAGCGGGGATCAAGAGTGATCCCATCATCAGTAGTTCCCTTTGGTATATCCTTTTTAACCTCAAAATCCTTCATTCATGGAATTTTCAATCTTTCAAATCTAGTTTTCTTTACTTCAAATTGATCCTACAAGTTAGCCCAAAAGTCTTCTAGAAGTGGTCGATGATGGGGAAACTGTGAAGCATATATACCATACATTTTCTTTAGGATCAAAATATTTTCTAGATGTATGATGTTTGAAATTCATCGACTAAAACTTTTCCATTGTTGTCTAAGTTGCTATTGAAGAACAAGAATAAAACCCCAATTGCATTGGGAATGAGTGGCAACCAACCTTGTACTGTGTAGAGAACATAGCATTCACCTCGACAGCTTGGCGAGAAAAATCCATCAAGACCCATCTGTCCCCACAAAACCTTGGAAATTTGAAAGGGTTCCCATCATATCCAAACATTCTGAAATAGGTGGATCTGGGGTATTGGATAAACTAGTGTCCTCACTCTAGAATAAAATCCATTGCCTCCCAGGATAATCTGAAACCAACATCACCTGTGATCTGATTAATGATTACATATAGAAATGCATCATTCATCCTTTTGAAATGCTTCTCCACTTCCTTGAACTCCAGTTGATCATAATATTCCCATACTTTCCTCTGATGTGGTCCCTCATCCATTGATCTTTCAGTAGTTAAACTAGGAAACTATCCCATCTTTGTGGCACAATATATCACATACAATGACATATAGAAAGCCTTATTTTCTTCTACTTTCAATAATTGATCATGGATGTTATCTTAGATTATCTATCCCCAATCCAAATGTTGTTTCCCATCTAGAATTTATTGAATAAATGGAAACATCTAATGCTCAAAAGTATGAAACTCTTCTTTTCCAAATACCCTTGTCATTAGTGTAATCATATCACCAATGTCTTCAGAAAAATATGACCTCTTTGGCTTAGGTGGCATTCTCTTTACTGATTTCTTCTTTGTCTTTAGCCATCTTATATTAATAAGTATTTTGTTCTCATTCTCATTTGCTACCCACCGTTCAAGTTCCTTAGCTTCAAACATAATCTTGGGGTTAGGGTGAGGAGGAGGATCAAAAACTAGTCTAATCATTGTTGAGGTCAAATCAATGATAACATTGCCTTTGGAATCAATACACTACCTTTGAGTTGGATTAGAAGTTTTTGCAATAGTTAAAATGAACTCAGGACATTGCGCAACAATAGGGAAAGTAGCTACATGGGCTAACTCAAAGTCTGCAATTATCTTTGCCCTTAGAGAAGTATCTTTTGAAAAAGTGCCATCATAAAACTGCTTCAAATCAATGTGACCCACCAATGTGTCTGTAATCTTCATGACATCTGAGCCAAATTTGGATGGTATTGGGGTTCCTTGGAACTTATACTTCATGGTAATGGGAACCTGCCATGGTTTTAGCCTTTTAACCTTTGCTCCTTTTGATGTTCCTTCACCAGTAACTTCTTCATCTGAATCATACATTTGTTAATCACCTATAATACTAACCATTATTAGACAAAGAGGAGAAAAGTGAGGAGCAGATTAGCACAAGCATTGATATTAATCCCCATTCATTCAAGAAAGATTTCCATTTTACCAATTAACTCAATATTTTCAACTTTTAGAATTGGATTTCGTTAAGAACTTGACCTTTGGTATGTGTAGAGAGGATGAGGTAACTCTGTGTTCCCATCTTGATGTTGTGTCAAAAGTCAGAATCAAAATGGCACTAAGTGGTGGAACCTAAAGCCCTATCAAAGGTTTGGTGTTTATTCGAGAACCAATCTTGATGGTAATGTGGGGATCGAAATCAGGGCAGTGATTGATACATTGTCAACATCTTAGAATATTTCTAAGTCATGACCTAAAATCTAATCTTGATGGAACATCAGAAGTCGGGATTGGGACATGGCTAGAGACTTGACCCAAATGATGATTTAAAACACAAAGTTCAGTTCTGAATCTTGAAATACCAAGGCATCCAAATAGATATAATCGAATCCTTAAACATTCCCTTAGGATCAAATTATGATTTTCAATGGACCAGATTTCAAAATTTATCAAATTCAACACAAATATGACTAGGTAGTACAAAAAACCCTAGGTAAACTAGGGCATGGTGGGAACAGGAAATCCTGCGAACAAAAGAAAAACCTAAGATGCGATAAAAACCAAAACAAAACAAAGAAAAATGAACCTAAGGGTTTGAGAATGAAGAAAAACACACCAAAAGGGGGCCAAGAAAAAAAAACAAACCAAAATGAACAAGCAAGAAATGTGAAACCACAAAAAAAAACACACACACAAGCCAAAAACAAAAAGGAAAACACAAGAAAGATGCCTACCTCCAAATGCAACAAAAAATCTAGCAACAATGCAAGCAAACATAGCACAACCTCAAACCCTAACTCTCGGTGCCGTTCTAGTTCATTCTATCAACCTGGTCAAGCCAAAATGAACAAAACTTGAGGATCAACAGAAATAAAAACTCGCTCACTTGTGCAAACAAGTGTCCATAAATGCAAGTAGATCAAGCCTCAAGACTCGAGCAGGATTCATAAATGCACCATCACAAGAATGAAGGAAAGCGAGAGTCGAGATTGGGTCATGACACAACACCAAACTTTCAATGACTGTAAAGTTCAAGCGAAGGTCCAAAATTTGAATCCTGACAAATGCAGACAAACGCGAGAATAAGGATCAAGACAAAACATGGAACAAGAACTTTGGAAAAGTTCTTGGTTCCAATTCTCGTCCAAAGTATGATCCTAAAAAAAGGCAAATAAAGTCAGAAATTAGGATTGTGATGGAAATAGAAACAAGAACTTTGAAAAAGTTCTTGGTTTTGGTTCTGGTCCAAAGTCTTATTCTAACACAAACAAAAATCCACAAGAGAAGTGAAAGTCGGGATTAGAATGAGAACATGAACTTACCATTTAAGGGGATAAAGTGACAATTCTGATCCGAAGCCTGAATCCAACAAAACAAAGAAAACAGGGACTTAAGAGAAAAAGACAACTCCAAAATCCTGAACAAGAACACCAAAGAAAAAAACAAGAAAGGGGGACCCATTTTAATAAACAAAAAGGGGTGGTTCTACAAGGCATAACAATTTTGTTGATGGTCAAAACAACAACACACGAATGATCAAATGCGAAAGAATAAATGTAAAAAGGTATTAAATAGTTGAGACTGGTTAAAATAGGTGCCTCTGAGATAGACTATTTTATCTGTGTGAAGGCAACCTTAGCCTCGTTACTCCATTCAATATTCACATCTTTCTTCATCATCTCATTGAGGGGTTTAATGATTTCAAGATGGACTCCACTCTGTCTAGGTCAATTGAAATCTCACTTTCTGATATTATGTGACCCAATAATTTCGCTTCTGAAACCCCAAACACACATTTCTTCGAGTTGAGGGATACACCGTAGCTTATACATTTTTGAAGGACCTTTGACAAGTCACCAACATGGTCTTCCCTATTCTTGGAAAATACAGTCAAATCATCCATGTAAATGATAATAGATTTACCTACCAGATCTTTAAATGCAACGTCCATCACACGTTGAAAGGTGGCTCTAGCATTAATGAGACCAAATGGCATCCTTTGGTAGGAAAATTTCCCCCACTTGGTAGTGAAAGCAGTCTTCATTTTGTCTTCATAGTTAACCAACACTTGATTGTATCCTAAATAGCCATTCGGGAATGACATCATCTGTGAGTTGTTAACTATTTGTAGCACCTCGTCAAGAGAAGGGAGTGGGTAGTTATCTTTTTCTAAAGCTTTGCTAAGGTTTCTGAAGTTGACACACAATCTGATTTCCCCACTCTTTTTACAAATAGGTACTATATTTGTAACCCAAGTTGAATGCTTCACCAAAAAAATTATTCTTTCTAACAGTAACTTCTATACCTCTTTAAGAATCAGAGGTTTGATTAAGGCATTCATTGGATGTTGCTTCTAATGGAATGGATTTTCTTCGGGTTTCAAAGGGATAGTGTGCATTATCACCAAAGTATCAAAGGTTTTCAAATCCTCATACCCCAAGCAATTGCTGCTATATTTGCTTTCAGTACTCTCAATATTTTGTCTTGAATGCGCTTCAGGAAAGTCTTACCAATGAATATATTTCTCTCTGGTCCCGAATCTACCAAGTTGTATGATTAATACTTTCCTCCATCAGTATTGGTAGGAAGTTTCTCACAGGTCCGAGGATCAAAATTGAATATCCTCTCTAGTGCTACCATTCCCTTAGGAATGTTATTGGTTTTCAGATTCATTATACCCTATGCATCACAATCTTCTAAATCCCAGTCTCCCAGATCCCTATCACACTCATCAATGATTTGTCCTTCAAAGACATCTAAACTTTCCAAAAAGGCAAGGATATGTTGATTTTCATCAAAAACCTGGAAGTTTTGGATGTTGTCAAGAATGGATAGGATCAACACCAATTCAACAAAGAACCCTTTTAGCTTGGAATCTTGCATAGGCTCCAAGGTACTAGCAGCCATCGTGAGTGCATTTATGATTTGGTTTTCTCTGGGAATCAACTTAATATCGACAGCGGTGAAATCTTCGATCAAGTTCCATACCCTGTTTTTGTATTAGCCAACCTTTTATTGTGGCATGTATACTAGCTGCGAACCTGCTTGACTATTACCTAAAAATATCCCATTACTTTCAGAGCTGACACTTTCTTCTGATGCACAAACATTAGTCCTCTAGCAAGTGCCTCGTACTCTACAACGTTGTTAGTACAGCCGAACTGCAACCTATAAGAAGCAAAGTAAGTTTTCCCTTTCATGTTGGTAAGTTCTACTTCAGCTCCACTCCCAGTTTTAGACTTGGAACCATCAAATTTGAGGGTCTATAGTTGATCTTGGGTGATTTTTTAAGAGAAATAGGTGACAACTCAGACTGGTTCGAGATATTAAGATCGAGATACTATCGTAAATGATGATTGTCAAGTACTTCACTAAGATTTAAAACATGTGCATAGACTATTTCTTGCACCTCATCTTGATCAATAGTTTTATGTACAGTTCATTTTTATTTTGAGCAATTCCTTGGGGATTGGAAGATTAGTAGGGGCAGGTGTACCTAGTAACTTCTAAGATTCTGTAAACTTAGTATGTAAATTAAGAGACGGGGTATGAGCCTGATCAGCCAACAATGAGGTTCCTTCCAATGTGTTATTTGTTCTTGTTAGAACAATCATGGGACTGGCTTTGAATGGAAATTGATTCAGGGATGTTCTAGGATTGTTGTTACAAAAATCTACTTCCTGACCACCATGGTTTAAAATTTCTAAGCAGGGATGACACATCAACTCAGAATTATTTTGGTAATGGACCCGACACCAATTCAGGAGTAACAAACTCCACAAGTTGACTTCTTCTCCAAGTACTAGCTTGTCTTGTTGCAATTTTTGAATTAAAACTTGATGGTTAATAGTAGTCGTAGGCTCACTATCTTCTAAAGGTTGTGAGCAATCGGGATTAAACATCAAAAAGGTCATAATTTCTTCCCTCCTATAAACACCTATCTTAGTTTCAAAATAGACTACTTCATTGGGATGGTCATATTCAGTGATCATATGCTTCAGGCGAGGTTCTCTTTCAATCCTAATCTGAGTTGCTACCCCTTTCCATGGCAGCCACATGTGCAAGAAATATAGGGAGAGGTAACCTCCTATAGCCTTCATCAAATCTCTACTTAACAACATGCCATATGTTTCAAGAATATCAACAACCCGAATATCTTATGAGCTTGAACTAGGGCTAAATACATTTTTTTACAAATAGAGGAAGGCATAACATTACCTGAGGCTCTAGAATCCAAAAGGAAGTTATGTAGATTCTTCCTGAAAATTCTCAGACTCAAAAGGAATGGGGGTGTCCTTGTCTTACCTATATAAAGGGTTACATTCATGTCAATAGCTGGAGTTGCCTTAGTCTTTCCTTTAAACCGATCTGCCTCTTCCAAGGATTTTAACACAATTTCGCATTGAGTGGGACACCACTTCAGAATATCAAAGAATGATAATGAAGTCATATATTTCTGCATTTGTGAAATGAAATCAAATTCCATGGTATCATTACTCTGTTGTTTAGGAATGAAAGAAGAATTACCTTTGTTTGAAAACTTCGGTGGGCCTTTTGGTGGAGATGGATTGTTCTCGGTATTCTGATTAGGGGGGACCATATTGTTTGGATGGGTAGATGTGGTGAACGGCCCCTTATTCTACTTTCTCAGAAAATGACCTCCCTTGGCTTGAAAATCCTAAGCGTCATATGTATCTACTTCTAGTTCATTTTCTCCCTACATGGGAAACTGATATTCTTATTCATGGGTCTCAAAATCCATGGTTGTATCCATAGATCCACCACCTTTTTTTGGATTGCCTTGTGGCATTTGGGAATAATCTTGTGCCATCTTAACCATTTTTTCCATCTCTGGGCAATCAACCTCAGAATGTGTGACAGTGTCATGCAATCTACACCAATTAGTCATGAAGTTCAAATCTACAACATTTGTAGTATGTGGTATATCTTCATTGGCTTGATAATTATGGGGAACTCCTCCATTGTTTGGTCTTGTGTCCTATTGTCAATTGTTGGGTCTTTGGTTGTATCCCTTGTTCTGATTCTGATAGTTTTGATTCTAGTAATTCTAGTTCTAGAAATTTCTTTGATTCTGATTAGTGTTCAGGTTGGAGTAGTTGTTTTGGTTGGAATACCCTCCTTGATTCTGGTAACTTTGATTCTTATTTTGGTTTTGAGGGGGTTTAACTTGAGTTGGGCCATCTCATTGGTTACTTGGGACAAATTTTTATTTAGAGTTTCTAAATATGTGGTCAAATGAGCAGTTTGCTCACTTTCTATAGTTATTGCAGCAAATGGGTGAGTAGTGGTGTTATATCCTCCAACCTGATTATGATAATTTTGATGTTGTTGGGAAGAATATAAGGTTCCACCATTGACCCATGGTAATGCAGGGGGAGGTTGTAATTTAGACAAAGGTCCATAGGCAGAGTGGGACATCCTTGGGACTGTATTAAATAGAGGGGTTGCACTACCCAAAATATCCTAAAGGAGGGAAGACCCCTCCCAAACCACCTAATTGTGAGCTTATTTGTTGTTGCATTTTTATGGCCAGGTGGTATACCTTGGACAACGAATCAATGTCTAGTGCAAGGTAAGTTTTTTGCAGAAATAAGCCAAATAACATATCTATGGCCTTTAGGTATGCCTAGATGGCTATATTTTTTGCCACCATGTATGGTTCTTGCAACCACCCATAGATCCTCTGGAATTAGGTGTTAAATAGAGGCAAAGGTTCATGTGGTTCCTTTCTAATCATGGTGAATTGGTGGTACAGGATAGTTGGGTCTACATAGACCTGGAATTGATTTATAAAGGCATCCTCTAAATTGGTCCAACTAAGGATGGATCTTGTAGGCAAGTTCAAGTACCAATTGTAGTCCATATCCCCCAGTGAATAGGGGAATAGTCTACATGCAACATAATGATGGGTTATTTGAGCTCGAGTGCATGCATCTTTGAATGCTTGGATGTGCTCTTTAGCACTTAGTGACTCTTAATGGGTGTACCTGGGACAAAAATTCTCTAGATTCTTAGGCATCTCATGTATGCCACTAGGGATAGTTTCCAGTGGTAAAGGATTATTCACAAAGAATTCCATTGGTGGCAGTAGATTTGGTTGTGCCACCTATGGTATTGGTGGAAATCCAGGTGGACTGAGTGGTGGTGATAGAGCCCTATGAGTTCTGGGTCTAGTAGGAGATAGAAGTTCAAGTAATGCCTCTAGATTCATAGCAGATCTTAGAACTCTTTCAAACCTATCTGGTAAAAAGGACCCAATTCACTCTAGTTTGTTCCTCTAGCCCTCCTTCTAGCGCCAGTTCTATTAATGGTTAAAATAACATAGCAACGTTAAAACAAAATATATCTCCTCTATTTCTCTTGAAAAAGATAACTAATCTAAAACCACCTATCTTCCAAGGTCTCTATAGTTGGTTCTCAAATAAGTTGTCATTATTCAATGGTTCATGCAACTATAATGTTCAAGGGGCCTTTGCTAGTAAGTGAGTACAAATTGGGTAGTAAAAAGGTCGGTCATGGCTTAAAACAGTAAAATGTGAATACAAATTCCTTTCAATTCAGACATGTAATTCTTGTAATGAGCATTTTTAAATTAACCAAAACTATAGAACAATACAATTTATGAAAATAATTCATACCATCGCATCCATTCACAATACAAATTTAAAACTTGCAACCATTCATCATCACTTTTTTTTTTTTAAACTTTTCAATAATAAAGTACCACAAGCTCATCACCAAGATTAACATATCAATAAATAGCAAGAAGCATCACCCACAAATAACACAATAGATAGTTTTAAACTCGGAATCTTCTATTGATTTTCATTAAATAAGGGACATTTATGCACAAAAAAATGAACTGGCATACGAAAAACCATTGTCTATCAGCATCACCATTAAACTAACAAACTTTTGAAAATAACCTACTTGCATTAAAAAAAACTATAAGAATTGTTCGAGTATCTTGCATAAAATCATAAAATAAAACCGTGTCCAATTCTTAGGTAGCCAATCTCGCTTCAATTCGTTAACCTTTACAATGAGGAGAAATTTCTAAGTTATAGAAAGAATTAACATCAATTTCTCCAATCATAAAAAAATCAAGATCCAAAAATTTAGGGCTTAGGTCCATAATCATACGGATGCCTAGTTAAGTTAGAGTTTTGTCTTTTCTAAAACTACAGGAGCTAAAAGGTACACCTTATGTTAATTTAGTCAAAATTTGACTGGGAGTTCTAGCTTTGTCTTCTATTGATCATCACACCCAATCTTTGGCTCATCAAAACTAATCTAGAGTTGTCTGTTTGTCTCAAAACTGACCTAGAGGTGCTTCTCTCCAAAGGGCACCTGGAACTGGTTGACACTTTTGACTTCATCCCTATTCAAAAAAAAGAATATGCTCATTTACCTTTTAGTGGTCTCCTTTTGGAATCCATGGAATTCATAATAGTTGTCAAAGAATTCATTTATCACCCTTTCATTAAGTCCATCAATCCAATCTACCTTAAACTTTGGTTTTTCAAACTCTCCGACAATCACAACAATTGTTTCTCGTATCTGACTAATATCTTTTATAGCCCGTCTAGTTTCAAACCTTATGTTCATCAATCTATCCAAGAGAATCCCCTCAGGTCCATCACACTCTTTTAGTATTTACTCTAATCGTTTACCCCAACTATCATTTATTTCTTGCAACAAACTCCATTGTCCATTATGAGGCAAATCTTCAGCAGTGAGTTGTGTAACAATCTCCTCAAACATACCTGTATGTCGCCTTATGTCATATTGAGCTTTGAGGAGAATTATTATGTGTTCAATAAGCACTTTAGATTTTTAAGTAGTGATTTTAATGGCC
The DNA here is from genome assembly GCA_007258455.2 of Sequoia sempervirens. Taxonomy (NCBI): domain Eukaryota; kingdom Viridiplantae; phylum Streptophyta; class Pinopsida; order Cupressales; family Cupressaceae; genus Sequoia; species Sequoia sempervirens. The sequence continues at coordinate 86,650,911 of VDFB02049217.1, read as the reverse complement.
TTCTTAAGGTACTCGAGATCCTCATCACCTAGAATCCCTCATTGGATCAGCATATCCCTAGATGTTTTATCAATCAATTTGAAACCCTTTAGATACTTTTGGTACTTTTCCTATTCTCCCCACCATTCTTTAGCCTTTTCTTCAATTTCACTAAGAAGAGTAAGAGCTTTGTCATATTACTTGTATCCTTCCTTTAGAAGTTTTTCAATATCTATCTTAAAATCATCAAACCATCTATCAAACTAGGTATCCTTCTTTTTCATGGCACTCAACTCATCCACCTCCTTCAGACTCATTAAAATAGGAATTTTTGATGGTGTCGGCTGCTCAGGAGTAGAAGTGGAGAGTTCTTTCAAGAACCTTCTCATCTATCCTACCTGGGCCTTAAGCTCATTTTTAGCCTGTTTATCTTTGATTATCCTGGACTTGGTAGTGGTAGCAACAATTTCAATAAGATTTATTTGTTGATTCCTGGTTGGTTTATCGAGATTAATAGTGCTCACTTGATAATCTGTAGCTTATATCTTCTTGTCATCTTTATCAGCCATAGGAGTAGCAATATCTTCTATCAAGTCTCCATCATTAGTTAACCTTGTAGAATGGACAACACGGGGTTTCTTCTTTGGCTTTAATTTATCTATATCCTTTATCATTTCATCCCATGTTATAGGTTGGGCCTGAACCTATTGTCTCTTCTCCAAATTCAATTTTAACCAAGTAGGAGCAACTAGATGGGTTACTACTTGTTGAGCATTGGGAGGTATTGATGGTGTAGAAGAAACTACCTCCACAGTCTACTCAGAAGAATTCTTTTGTTGCTCCTCTTGTTCCTTTTGCAACCTTCATGTTCCACTCTCTCATTTTGAGCCTTGATTTCCTCTTTCTCATTTCCTCTTCTTTTTGTGTTGCCTCCTCTTCATCTCTTAATCTCTGTTGTTCTAACTCCTTTGCATAGAGTTCTTCTTCTACTTCTTTATCTTGCTCAAATTTCTCCTTTTGCTCCAACTCTCGTGCAATGGCTTCTTCTTATGCCTTCTTTCGTGCTTCAATAGCTTCATTCTCATGAGTTAGCTCTTCATCTTTCTTTCTTTTTTCTTCTTCTTCACCAACTAACTCTTTAGCAACTTGCTTTTTAGCAGCTTTCAATATTTCCTTTTGTTCATCTTCTGTGAAAACATAATTCATTGTAGCCTGATCCCAAAGACTTCTTGGATCAAACCCAGTGTCTTCTTCTCCTGGTTCCTCCTCACCCTTCTCAATATATTCTTCCCATTATGCTCTTTCTTCTTTTAGAGGCGGATTTTTCTTAGAGCCCAAGGTTATAGGAGAATCTGTCACATCAATCACTGGGGACCTTTCCTCTTGAGCAACTATAACTCCTGAAGTTGATGGTGCAGTTGGAGGGATATCTTTAGTTTGCATAGGCACAATAGAAGAGCCTTCCTCAGTAGTTTCATCCCTGGGATACACAATGGCTATGGGAGTAGCTCTAAGACTTGAAATGAGCCCTATAGTGACAACATGATAAGTAACCTTAGCCTTTTCCAAGGCTTCAATGGCCTGATTCACTAATGTTTCTTCTTCTTCTTGAGCAGGTTCCTCCATGGCTACCTCAATAGTTGCAACAATTTTATTTAACCTCTTATATTGCCTTGTTTCAGTAGAGGAAGTAGGTTCACTGCAAGAATCCCTCTTTCTCGAAGCCTTAACCCTTGGTCGCTTTAAACAAAGATCAATCCATTTCAGTCTTCTATCAACTACAACCTACGACACTTTACAAATGTTAGTTTCCTTCTTTCCCATCCAATTGATTAGCTCTGAATCCTTGGTAGCCACTTTATGCATCTCATAGCGAGGATCAAGAGTGATCCCATCATCAGTAGTGCCCTCTAGTATATCCTTTTTAACCTCAAAATCCTTCATCTAGGTAATTTTCAATCTTTCATATCCCCTTTTCCTTACTTCAAATTGATCCTGCAAGTTATCCCAAAAGTCTTCAAGAAGTGGTCATTAATGGGGAAACTGTGAAGCATCTATACCATACATTTTATTTTTAGGATCAAAATATTTTCTAGATGTATGATGTTTGAAATTCATTGACTGAAACTCTTCCATTGTTGTCTTAGCTTCTATTAAAGAGGAATAAGAGTAAAACCCCAATTGCATTGGGAACGAGTGGCAACCAGCCTTGTGTTGTGTAGAGAACTTAGCATTCAACTCAGCGGCTTAGCAAGCAAATTCCATTAAGACCCATATTTCTCCACAACACCTTGGCAATTTGAAAGGGTTCCTATCATATCTAAACATTCTAAAATAGGTGGATTTGGCATATTGGATAAACTAGTATCCCCACTCTTCAATGAAATCCTTTGCCTCTTGGGAAAATCTGAAACCAACATTACCTGTGAGCTGATTAATGATAACATATAGAAATGCATTATTGACCCTTTTGAAATGCTTCTCCACTGCCTTCAACTCCAACTGATCATAGTATTTACATACTTTCTTCTGATTTGGGCCTTCATCCATTGATCCTTCAGTAGTTAAATTGGGAAATGGTGCCATCCTTGCGGTACAATATATCACAAACGAAGACATATAGAAAGTCTTAGTTTCTTCTACTTTCAATAATTGATCATGGATATTATCTGAGATTATCTATCCCCAATCCAAATATTATTTCCCATCTAGAATTAATTGAATAAATGGAAACATTCAATGCTCAAAAGTATGAGACTCTTCTTTTCCAAATACCCTTGCCAATAGTGTAATCATATCACCAGTGTCTTTAGAAAAATCTGACCTCTTTGACGTAGGTGGCATATTCTTTACTAATTTTAGAGTGAGGAGGAGGATCAAAAACTAGTCTAATCATTGCTAGGGTCAAATCAATGATCACATTGCCTTGGGAACCAATACACTGCCTTTGAGTTGAATTATAAGTTTGTGTGGCAGTTAAAATGAAATCAATACATTGCACATCAATAGGGAAAGTAGCCACATGGGCTAACCCAAAGTCTACAATTCTCTTTTCCCTCAGAGAAGCATCTTCTAAAAAAGTGTCATCATAAAACTGCTTCAAATCAATGTGACCCACCAATGTGTATGTAATCTTCATGATATCTGAGCCAAATTTGGATGGTATTGGGGTTCCCTGGAACTTATACTTCATGGTAACAGGAACCTACTCTGGTTTCAACCTTTTAACCTTTCCTCCTTTTGATGTTCCTTCACCAGGCACTTGTTCCTCTAAATCAAAAATTTATTAATCATCTGAAATACTAACCATTATCAAACAAAGAGGAGAAAAGTGAGGAGTATATTAGCACAAGCATTGATATTAATCCTCATTTTTCAAGAAATATTTCCATTTTACCAGTTAACTCAACATTTTCGGGTTTCAGGTTTGGGATAGAACCAAGAACTTGACCATTCTAAGCATAATAATGAACTATGTCAAAAGTCAGGATTGAGTCTTGATTCGACACCTATACCCATAGTGAAGACAAGGTTTAAGTTTCATTTCACAATCCAATCCCGCAAGACATTCAAAAATTGAGATCACATCTTCACTAAACATTGACACTTAACAAATGGAGTTAGTAAAGGGTTATCTCCAAGCTTCGATCCTGATGGAACATTGGAAGTTAGAATTAGGCCGCGATTTAGAACTAGACCCAAAAGAGTGCATACGCTTGGGTAACATCTCGAGTTCCAATCCCGAACATAGTCTAGGAATCATAATCGGGAAATGGTTTAGGACTGGACCTCTTAGGAGTAAACCAATTTCAGTAGCATCTTGAGTTCTGATCCCGATAAGATATCGGGAGTCAAAATTAGGATTTCGTTAAGAACCTAACCTTTGGTATGTGTAGTGAGGATGATTTAACTCTAAGTTTTGATCCCGACATTGTGTCAGAAGTCAGAATCGAAATGGAACTAAATAGTGGAACCTAAAGCCCTGTTAAAGGTTTGGTTTTTTTCTGAAACCCGATCCCGACAGTAATGCAGGGATCAAAACCAGGATAGTGGTTGATACATTGTCAACTTCTTCAAATATTTTGAAGTCACGACCTGAACTTTGATCTTGATGGAACATTAGAAGTCAGGCTCGGGACATGGCTAGAGACCTGACCCAATGATGATTTAAAACATGAAGTTCAATTCTTAATCCTGATTTTGATAGAGTGTCGAGAATCGAGATCCAAGCATTCAACAAAATACCAAGGCATCCAAATAGATATAACATAATCCTTAAACGTGCCCTCGGGATTGAATTAATATTTGTAACAGACTGGATTTCAAAATTTATCAAATTCAACACAAATATGACTAGGTAGTAGAAAAAACCCTAGGTAAACTAGGGCATGACAGGAACGAGAAATCCCACAAACAAAAGATAAACCCAAGACATGAGAAAAAACAAAACAAACAAAAACCCAAAATAGAACAAACACAAATGAACCAAAGGGTTCAAGAATAAAGAAAAATGCACCAAAAGGGGGCCAAGAAAAACCAAAAACAAACCAAAATGAACAAGAAAAAAATGTGAAAGCACGAACAAAACAAACACACGCAACCCAAAAATAAAAAGGAAAACACAGGAAAGACACCTACCTCCAAACACAACCAAAAATTTGACAGCAATGTGAGAAAAAAAAGTGCAACCTCAACCCTAACTCTTAGCGCCGCTCTGGTTCATTTCGTCAAATTGTTTAAACCAAAATGAATGAAAACTGAGGAGCAACGGGAATAAAAACTTTCTCACGTGTGCGAGCAAGTGTCCATAAATGTAGGTAGATTGGGCCTCGGGATTGAGGTGGGAGTCATAAATGCACCATTGCAAGAATGAAGGAAAGTACGAGTTGAGATCAGGTCATGACACAACACCAAACTTTCAATGAGTGCAAAGTTCAAGCGAAGGTCCATAATCCAAATCTTGAAAAACCAAGACAAATGTAGGAATCGAGATTAGGATGGAACATGAAACAAGAACTTTGGAAAAGTTCTTGGTTCTAGTTCCGGTTTGAAGTCTAATTTTGAAAAAGGAAAAGAAAGTCAAAAATTATGATTAGGATGGAAACAGAAACAAGAACTCTGGAAAAGTTCTTGGTTCTAGTTCTGGTCCGAAGTCCAATTCTGACACACACAAAAAACGTGCAAGGCAAAAAAGAGGAAGTCAAGATCAAAACGAGAACAAGAACTTACCATTTAAGGGGATAAGGTGACAGTTCCAATCTGAAACCCAAATCTGACAAAATAAAGAAAACAAGCACTTAGGAGAAAAAGACAACTCCAAAAGCCCAGACAAGAACACCAAAGACAAAAACAAGAAAGGGGGACCCATTTTAATCAAAAACAAAATGGGGTGGTTATGCAAGGCATAAAAATTAGGATTAGGAGGGATGATTAAAATGAGAATAAGGGATTAGGATGGGGAGATTAGGATAAGGTGATTAAGATGAAGAGTGATGATTAGGATGGAAAATGCGGTATGATTAGGATGGGAAGAATTGGTTGGGATGAGGTGAAGGTTTTTCTTGCTTGACTATGAGATAGAATTAAAAGCACACAAACAAACAAAGTGGCTAGGAGGAATTGGGGATATATGCATTGACTGGTTTAGCACAAGAAGACACACCAAGCACTTGCACAAACCTAAATTATTCAAGTGAGATTATAACTTAGTGTAGGCCCACCACCTTGAGGGGTTAATACTCCTTGATAATTGGGTGGAGTTCCCTTTCTCACAAAGGTGGATAGGTAGAGATCCAGTGCCATAGGGTCATCAACGGATTCCAGGAGCACACCTTCTCTCTCTCTCTCTCTCCTTGGGAACTATCTTAGTTCACCCAAATATTTCTATATCAATCTAAGGGAGTACATGGTGAGTAACTTCATGGTATGATCCACATCCCTTGCACCACACTAATCTATGGTCGAAAGATCTTAATCTAGGATACACAAGGTTGCTAGGGAGTCCTCCAAATGCCTCAAGGGTACATGAGGCCAAAATCCATAGATGAAAGGGAATAAATTTCTCCACCTTCACTTCTCCAAGGTATAAATTTCTTGGAGGCTTAGCCTAGATTGATAAGATTCCACTTCCAAGAGAGGTATCTTTCAATTCACCTCCTACTCTTTATACCTCATCGGAGCATGAGAGTTGAGTTCATCCCCTAGGCTGATGAAATTCCTAGGCAGGCCCCCTAAAAGGAATGATCCAAGTGTTTTGGGTCACCCAAGATCACACAAAGCACAAGGGGAGAGCATACACATGTTGGGTTCCTTGGGATAAAAAAGAAAATAAAAAGAGTAAGTAATGTTTTTGATCCTCAAGATCACACTAGGTGTGAGAGGAGAGCATACACACCACTCACTCAAAGACACATCAAACAAATTCTCATTAACCTTAAGAAATGAAATGTTCTTAGATTAGTGGAAAAAAAGAAAGCCTTGGACAAACAAATTTGCAAGAAATATGTTAGTATTTTGATGATTTTTTCCTTTGACAAGTGATTTCAAGCTGCATCACAAGGGGTTAGAGGATAAAATGATCACATAAAATGATTGTTAGAATAAAGATAATCATAAAAATTTGGAACCCCCTTTGCAATGGGGGGTGTAGGGAGACAGACACGATCCCTTGCTTATAGGGGTTTGAGGTGAAGACCTTGAAGGAAAAACTTTTGGATAAGCAAAAAGATATATATTGATATTTTTCCTTAAAAAAGCATTAAAACCCCACAGCATGCATTAATAACTTAAAAACAAAGATTAGATGAAGAAAACAATTGAAGAAATCCTTAAATATGTAAACTGAAGTATAAGCGCAACTTTGCAGACAAAGCTACACTTCTGCTAAAATAGAGGCACCACTTTATGAAGCAGAGGCACAACTTAAATAGAGATTAGCCCAAAAAATAGCTTCTAAAGGTTAAAAAATGATGTTTTTCAATAACCTAGTTCAAGAAATAGCTTGACAATGCATCTAATGACTTAGGAATGAAGGTTAGGTGAAGAAAATAGATGAAAAACCCTAAAATATGCACCTAGAAACATAGGCACAACTCTATGCATAAAGTTGTGGTTTTGATAAAAACAGAGGCACCACTTTGTGAAACAGAGGTACAACTTTACATATACGAGCAAAAAATAGCTTCTAAGAGTCAAACGACAACATTTTTCACCAACCCAAGTGGGGAAATATATAGATGAGCATGCAAAATACCTAAAACATGAGGATATTGCCAAAATATGCCCAATAATGTGATAATAAAGATTGCAAAATGAGTAAAACCCTAGATGGACTAGAAAATTTGCAAGAAGCCCTAATCTTAGAAAACCCTAAGAAGACCTGGTTTATTCATGAAAATGATGAATGAACCTGCAAAAAAGAGTGTTAGAATGATGAAAACCTACAAAAAAAGACGCGAGAAGTCAAATAGACCCAAAACCATAAAAAATTATGGGAAAACAAAAGCACAGTTCTAGGTTGCACATGTACCACAACACAGGAACAACTTTGTGACGAATATGCAAGGGAATAGCTTTATGAAAAAGCTATGCTTTTGCTAAAACAGAGGCACTTTTTTGGGCAACAAAGGTGCAACTTTGTATTTGTAACCTGAAAACAATACTTGCTTCACCAAAACTCACAAAAATTTGAAAAAACGTTAGAAAAGGGGGTGGGTAACCACCAGGCATGCCAAAATAAAGAAGGAAAAATAGATAAATAAAATAAAATAAATAGAAATACATAAAGGAAATACACAAATAAGATTATACCTTCATATCCTCCTCCTCTTCATGGATTGAGCTCACAAGATGCACCGTAATCTTACAAATTTTCTCCAATGTTGGTAGTTGATGTGGTTGCTATAGAGGCAAACTAATGTGTTATGGACTTGGTAAATTCTACACAATTTAGGGGTGAGCCAAGCTAAATAGTCCACTTGACATTGCAAGCCTACAATAAATCATCAACCAAGGTGCATAAACTTATGATGGTACTGCACTATATGTGCCTTCATGCCTTCACAGGCTCGTGTTCACCTAAATTACTCTATGCAAACTTATTCAAGCTATTCTACCTTACTGCAATGTGAAAGAATTGCAAAAGAAATGAAAGTAGTTACAAAACCTAATGGCTATGGGTACCTGCAACATAATTTGCATGTAACTTCTAATGATGTATGAGTGCAAAATTAATCTAAAACTATTTAAAATGACAAAATAACCAATCCTAAGCTCTAGAGTACTATGATCTATCAATTGCATCTATGTCCATGAACAACCACAACTTTAACTAACCATAAACTATTTTACTTTGCAATGCACATGTAAAATAAAGAAAAAAGAAATAATGGAAATGCATAAATAAACAAATAGATAGATGAAGTGAAGAACAACACCTAAGTGGCTAGCTCAAAGACTATCTCACTTAACTTAAATCTAAATATAACTTAGATTCTTACGCATCCATGCAGCATAATACTCCATTCATTGCATAACACCAGATATTCAGACATAATCCTTCTTGCAGATTTTATTCCATAATATCTTTTTAACATGTTTTTGGATAACTAGAAAAACTATTAATTAATAATAACTCTTAACAATCAACTAACTGAACTATGAACTCATCCCCTGATTCTATACAAAACGGGGAGAGTCTTATTCAAACCGCTAACTAACTAACTACAATCATAAATCTCACTCCTAGATACGAGGATGTGAATTTAAGATTGATTTATTCATCTAATTGAAAAGGAAAAAGAGACCTATATTCAAATAAGAACAACTTGCATGTGAAACACATAGGCAAACATCCAACATTCTAGAACAAGTATCTTTCGAACATTTATTCCTTCCATAATGACCACACTCACCTCCACAGCTTCCTACACTTTAGGTGGCCTAAACTTCATTAATTCTTTGTTCTACTACTTTGGTGCTTGCTACAAATACTCCTTTCTTGTTACCACATGCTGAGCTGTAGATAGATTAGTCCATAGAACTTACATATGCAACTAATCACCATAATTAAATCACTACATTCCATTCATATACATACATATTCATATTTAAACCATGCAATGTTATGAATATTTTCACCATATTTCATTTCCACAAAATGGGTTCAAGGTTGCAAGGTATGCATGAAAGGATAAAATATTATGGAAGTATTGTTTAAAAGGTGCTTTAAAAAAATATGTAAAGTGTTTTAAAAGTATATGAAAAACAACAAAAAGATACTAATAACCAGACCCATCATTCCCCCCAACTTATCATTTTGCTTGTCCTCAAGCAAAAATACCAAACTAAATCACTTAGCAAAGAAGAATGTAAAACAAAGTGATCTACTTGAGATCCATGACTATGCTAACTCCCTGCCCCTATTTGAGGTAGAAACCATTTTATCATGCAATCCTATTCATCTTGTCTAATTTTTCATTCATGTCCTAATCAATACTTTCTCCAATCCAATGTGGAACAAGGTGAAGTAGGATAGGAGGGTGGTAAGTCAGTGGAAGCTAGTCCACTCTCATTATTCTTGAGATCTCAAACATGTTCATATAATTGTGGAGGGAGTGAGGCTCTTTCCTCTTTAATTATGGAGTTAGACTGTTCCATCTATTTTCCACATGTATCAGGCAGTTTTGAAGAGTGGTCTCTTCCAATTGTTGAATCCTTCTATAATCCCTAAGTCTCAAGTCTATAATTATCTTTCTTGGTCCCCTATGTAAAAGGAGTCTTAGCCATTGAGTAATGACTCTATCAGGATTCATTGCTTCCTTTCTAAGTTGCAGTGCCATTGTTTTCTCCTGTTCTTGATATTTCTCCATTAATTCTCCATGGAGCTATTCATTTCTGAAATAAGATGTGAGGGCTCTTACTTGCAAATCCCCAACATAAATCAAGGGATTCCATTTAGTATCTTCTTCCATCACATAATTATGCAAATAATATTCACATAAATGGTCTTTCTCCTCTAAACTGACTTTGTTGAAGAAACTAAGAAAACTATGTCTCTTATTCAAAGCAAAAGGCTGGTCATTAATAAAATTATTGAATTGAAAATTGAGAAATTTTTCCCTTAAGAAAAATGCATCCACTCAAGATGGAGGTATACATTCAACTATTTGAATAGCTCTATCAACCACTTCTATCAATTTCTCCTCTAGTCTTTTCAATTCCAAATTCTTGGTTTCTAATGATGCATTCAAGACTTGTTTTTCTTTTCCCTAGTCTTCTTTTTCCTTCCTGAATTGGGTAGTAATTTTCATCTATTCAAATCCTAAAGACAAAGTAGTATGGTAGGCTGGTGTTTTCACAACAAAGGGTTGTTTATCTAATGCTAATTCAAATCAATTCCCATTTTACCTTTGGCCATCTATCTTAGTAGGTCTAATTTATTTCCATGGTCGTAGGTTTGTATTCTCTCTTCCAACTCCTTGATTCTCATTTCCTTTTCTTTGTATTTTTGTTCATACCCTTTCACCTGTTCTTCCAATTGCCTTATCCTTTCAAGGGCTTCTTGAAGCTCCTTACTTATGTTTCTATCCTCTAGAAATTCCTTTTCTTCTTCAAAATTAAAACCATCACTGTCATCTCATGTGATATCAAAAACTTCTCTAAAAGAGCCACTAGGAACTACCTTCTTGGTCTTCTTGGCAACAAAAACATCCTTTGAGTCAAAATCAGAGGAGGAAGACACATACCTTCTTTTCCTAATAGGCACATCAACATTTTCAACATAAACATTGTCAGGGTCAGCTCTTTCCCTGTCTGTGTCTGTGTCTATCATCAGTGGATCATGATGTTGTTGATCCTCAACCTTTTCTTCCTGTAATTGTTCCTTCATGCCTCTCTTCTTAATTCTCTATCCTTTCAGTCTTCCTGAGTGTCGGGGAGTAGTGGTTTCTTATGTAACTTTACTCTCCTTTCCTATTTTACTCCCCTTTTTCCTTCTCACATCCTCTTCTTTTACAACATTCTCCTGCTTGTCAACTCCTTTTCTCTTTCTTTTCCCTTTTGAAGATGTTGACGCAGTACTTCTCCTCACTCTACGGTTTTTAGAGGATGAGGGTTCCTCTATTACCATAACCAACACATCATGTTTCGAAGTCCCACTTTAGCTATGGGTAGGCAAAGCAGATAGTGTAATAGGGGAATCTTCCCTCTTACTGGAATCTTCCCTCTTAGGTTCATCTTGCTCAAGGCTAACTTCTAGTTCAGGCTCAGGTATAGGTTCATCTTCTACTTTAGATGCCTCAAGCAACTCAATGATTTCTTTGCAATTTTTAAAATCATCCCAATTAACTTGGGGATGTTGAATTCTCAAACTTCTCTTAACTAGTAGGGTTATCAAGCAATGATGAGACAATGTAGTGTCGTTCTCTTTCCTCTGATATTCAGAGGCCATTATTTTCAACATGTTATACATAAAATTGGGTACACTGACTAATTGGTCATGTTGTAAATGGTTCAACAACTTGAAATTCACAGTATATAAAAGATTGTGGTGGCCATCACAAGTAAGGTATTTGATAATATAAGCAACACATTTTCCACAAAAGAATGGAAGGGAAACCCTTTTAGTACCTTGTGACATTGAATCCAAATTTTCACCCCATTCACAGAATGCTTCCCTCACTGCTACTGCATCTGCATGAGCTAGGTATTCAGAGCCGGTATGAGGTAATCCTATTACTTAAGAAATTTCCATTTCTAAGCCATCCACCACCAATCCCTTTACTGTTGCTTCATCATACTTCAATGTGGCTGCAAAATCTCTCACTATTTCATTATCGTACTTTGTCAGCTTCAAGAAATAGTCTATCCATCCTACTTTGGTGAATAGAGGTAAAACCATTGTATCTTCTAATATCTCTTTGTGAGCAGATGGTTCCCTTTGAATTACATCACCTCCCATTATCCTATTGCTTTAGTAACCTCAAAAAGTTTAAATTATGCAAATTCAACTTCACCACCTAAAAACCCTCAAATTTAGCTAGTTCTTTGAATGCCTTCTCTGTACCCAATACTCACAATCCCTTTTCGTCTAGCTCAATCAAGTATCCAAATTTATATACCTTAGCTTATCTTAGGGCAGGAATCACATTTATTGGAAACACAGAGAATTTTTCCTAGTTTTAAAAGTATAGAATACAATGCAGCCTGACAAACTTGGGTGGTGAAAATAAAAAATTTGATGACAATGATACCCCTCCCCCCAACTTTAATTTAAGTGACCGCACTTTATGCATAACAAGTTTTTGGGAGTTAGGATAATGATGGAAATTAATGGTGATATATTTCGCATGCATAATTGAAACAATGAATAATAATGAATACAAAAAGAAAATCAACTTTAATCATGTGAAGTTACCTTTCATATGTGTGTAATGGAAAGTAATGCTTGGTGCAGTTGTGAACTGAAAGGGCACATATCACAATGTACAAGTGATGTGATGTGCATTGATTGCATAGGAGTTGATGAAAAGTGGCGGTTGTATTGGCGACATGTGCTTTACTGGGAAGTAAATGACACATGTGTGATCTAAGAGATTTTGTAGGAAAAGTAATTTAAATCTGCCAAGTGATTGTAGCATGCATTCAATAGGTGTTGCTATGAGTACTCCAAGCATAGCGTTCGACTAAAATGTGCTTGTCAGGTCTCAATAAAACAGAAGAACATGTCCCTCTGAAGTTAGAACATTTTCATTATGGATATTGTGCGGTGTGTGCATGTGATTTAAAACATGGGAAATTAGACCTGGCTAATCTCAAAGGTGGAGTTGTGTAACTCGACCTCTATATTACCAGATTTGTTGGGTAAGTCGCTTCCTATGGGAACATCATCTTGTGTCCTAGATCTTGAATCAACAAAATTGTGTGCACCATACTCATCCATTAGAGATATATGATGAAATCATCGTGTTCAAGTGGTTTCTTGTGTAGCTTGAGTCAATGGCCATTAAACAAGAGTGAAAATTTGATCTCATCAATAGTTTGTAGTTGTACCGCACCATTAGGAAATACTTGTTGTATCTCATAGGATCCTAGCCAACGTGACTATAATTTTATTGGAAAATCTTTGTATCTGGAATCATACAAAAGTTTCCAATCTCCTACAATAAATTCTTTAGTCTTAATTTACTGATCATGTCATTTAATCCATTGTTTTTGAACAACCTTTGTGTGGTGCAATGCTTGTAGTCTGATTTCATCAAGGGAATTCAAATGTTGCAACCTTTCTTTCTGAGATTTTGTTAGTTCCATCCCTAAATCAACTGTTGCACGTAGGGTTTTGTATTCAAAATCTAAAGGAAACACTGTTGTTTTTCCATAAACCAACTTATAAGGGGTAGACCTTGTAGTTTTCTTCCATGTAGTTTTGTATGCCCAAATAGCTTCTGGTAATCTGGATACCCAATCTCTTCTATGAAGTTGCATAGTTTTTGTCAATATGTTCTCAATCTCCATGTTTGTAACTTCTACTTGCCCATTTTCCTGGGGATGATATGGAGTAGATTTCTTGTGCCGGATCTGATACTCCTTCACTAGTTGGGCTATGAGGTCTGATGTAAATTGAGGCCCTTGATTAGTCACTATCTACCTAGAAACACGATACCTCTTATAAATTCTTTGCAATATTGTCATTTCTGCCATACTACAATGCTTTTACTCCTACCCATTTGGTTAAGTAGTCAATACATACCAATATATATTCTTTGTTATTTGAAGTAGGAGAAATAGGGCCAATAAAATCTAGCCCCTATTTGTCAAAAGGAGCTAGTGCTAGTTGGGGCTACAAAGGAATTTCATCACTTTTGGTAGGTATCCCCATTCTCTGGTGTCTATCATAGCTTCTAATATACTTAACATAATATTTGTGAAGGGTTGGCCAATAATATCCTATTGTTAATATTTTAAAAGCTATCCTCTTGGCTGCAAAATGTCCACCACAAGGTTCATCATGGCAGGATTTCAATATATCAAACACTTCATCCTTCCTAATACATTTTCTCATAATGTTGTTGTTAACTATTGGATTTGCACCCTGTTGAATGTAAAATTCATCAATCCAGTGAAACATGGGAATGATCCCAAGGTGTGGGTACCTCAAACAGGACCAAACCTCCGGAAAAAGGTTGGATTCCCCTTTGTTGAATCACCTAAACTAAAGCTTTTGCAGAGAAAAGGGAGAAGGAATGCATAGACTGAAAAAGCCAATCCTATGGTGATGCACCAAATATTAAAGATTTATACCATTGTTTTAATGCATAATATGATCAATAAAACTCACTACAACATGCACAACTCAATTTTGACATGTCTTGCATAAGTATTTCATAGAATGGCTTTGAAGTTTTATGGAAAAACTCAAGAGGAATAATAAATGACCTTTTAGAGGCTCAAGTGCTTGACTTCACAGTTGAATCTTGCATAGAACTAGTAGAACACAAATTATGACCTACACAAACATGTACTTCTGCAAAAAGGAAATGAGAAACTAGAAAAAACCAAGGATAAACATTATCATCACAAGGATATATCAATAATTTCATATTATTGCACAATAATCAGTACTGAGAAGGCAAAATAACTTTGATTTATTGATTGAAAGGAAAAGCACAACTGAGTACAAATCTGCAAAAGAGTTACAAAACTCAGTATTTTCTCCCAAGGACTCAAAAGAAGTCATAGAGAAAAAAATAACAAGTCAGAACTCCCCCAATAATGAGTTCCAAATGAGAATATATCATCCTCTCCAAGTAGCTCCACCAAAAAGGGCTCTAGAAACTCCATGAACTCGTATGCCTCCAAAAATCCTATTTTTTAGCAACTAAAATTCTTCTAAATGAGCTCACAAATGTTGAAAAGGTCAACTTTGACCAAGTCTAATATGATGACATGTCAAACCACCCCTAAAAGCTCTCATTTGCTCCAAAAAGCAAATAAATGAGCCTCCTATATGCTCTCTTCATGTTGGCAATTGAAAATAACCTCCCTAGATGCTTGTAAAAGCATAAATATAAACATATATTTATCTTCTCTCAATCGACTAAGTCATCCTTATTGCATTTAAGAGTAACAAAATAACTTAAAGGCTTATAATTACACCTCCAAGTCATTTGTTTTACAATATTATTTATGCAAATACTCCTCTGATCATTATGGTGGTCAATACATAAAAATGAGGTCAAAGTTTTCAAAGGAAAACTCCAAAGGCATAGGTAGCATCCACATGTCACAAGGCTATACAAGCCATAAGTGCATACATGTATAAAGAATTACATTTTGTAAATATTTATAAATGTTTACAAGACATTTAAAATACCTAAGGCATGGAAATTATTCTTGCACCAACGAGGGCATGTATTACTTGGCACTTGTTTTAAAACTTAAAGAAAAAATGCCATAAAGTTATCAACATTCATTTAGGGTAAACCCTAATAGAAAAACCAAAAGCATCTCTTCATTTCATTTGCTATTCTTTTGCATTCTTGAACTTCACTATGTTGCTGAGGGCGCTACTATGTTGTTTGTGTAAATCTTTGAAGCTTTTATAGAGGATTGATGATGGTGGACTTTTTGCATTTTCAATGAAAAGGAAAAATTATCGAGCTCAGGTAACAATCTATTTCAGTAAATTGCTTCCTCCTTCATTTTCTGTAGAAAACAAGTTCCATTTGAGCTCGTGGTTTCTCCATTTTTTAGTATTTTACCAAGAATTTTATAAATGAATGCTCTCTGGTAAAATCTAGGGTTGCGACTATTTACTTGCACAAATTTGTTTGGGTTTCTGAGTTATCAAGCTCGCTCCACCATTTATGCTTTACTTATATGATTCTTGTATTTCTCTGCATATGACATTTCCTCCATCTTTTTAGTGGTTGTGGCCATATTTTGTTGTACAGGGATTAAGAATTATGTATGAGTTGTCAAAAACCTGTGGTCTCCATCTATACTTCCCCTATACTATGTGTGGAAAGCTCCATCTCTGCTTTACATGTCTTATAAGTACTGAGGTTTGTTTCCATTTGTAAGTTTTAGGATTTAAGAAACCCACGGCAGCCTTCATTATGACTGTGGAGCTAAGACTCCTTTCTTACTGGCATACTCATAGTGTTTTTGATATCATCATTTCATGATAAACCCTTATTCAATGTCTTAATAGTTGGAAAATACCTCATGAGTATGTTCCTCATAAGTACAGTCAACAGGATCTGACTCTTATAGGTTTCCTCTTGAAAATATGCACCCTCCAACAAATAACTTGCTACAACAACTTGTTTAGCAGCAAATAGTGGTGTGCAATCAACATTCACATATAAAGCATGCTTAATAGATTGCAACAATGTTCTATTTCAATAAATTGGTATTCATTCCACTATGTTCATGTCTAGTCATTTGCCCTTAAATAGTCACTATGATTGTGTATGCCCAAATTGCTTATAAGCATGTTCATGTATTTCATACCTACAAAAATAATGACCCTAGGAATGACTATGATCATGATATGCTACATTATGAGGAGGCATCCTTAATAAAATAAAATAAATACTGGATACTGCATGACTGTATCCTTTCATATGCTTGGTCTTTTCTCCACCTGAAACTTGTTGAGAAGTTGTTTCCTTATGTCCTCTTGATGCTTATGTACAGTCCCCTAAATCTTCATGCTCACATTCCTCATGTATGAGCATTGTTCTTCACATACTGCTACTTCATCTTTTAAGCTGATTTATATTTTCATCAACCCGCTATCTTATCATTTATTGACTCAGCCTCCTATGCATGGTGGATTGTCCATTAGTCACACAACTTTTCTCATAAAAAATTTCCATATAACTTTTCAAAAATGCAACTATTATTGCATAAAAACCTCAATACCAATATTGTGAAGACTAACATTTTAGGCTTCCATTTGAAGGACTGTCAACTTGGTTTCTAACTCTCAAGCATAGATCTGACATGACTGTAGCAACTCTGTGAAAATTTTCCTTTTGTACGCCATTTTCCAAAATTGTCTTCTCATTGGTTGTTTTATACATATTGATTGTTTCCTTGATTGAACACATTAGAACATATTTGTAGTGTGCATTTAATAATTGTCCTATTAGAATTGCAGATTGTTTATTGTTAATCTCATAACATTTCTTGATCAAGCTTTTCTTTATCAGCTCCTTGTGAAGTATACTATATCTTGAAGTCTATCCTTTCATTTATGCCTAGTGACTCTTTGTCTGTCTCTTGGAAGCTTGATTATTGTGCATTCAGGTCTATAGTGACCTCATATGAATTACCTTATCTCTAAATGATTGCTCAATTCCTTTTTACACTTGATCAGTGTAGCAATACCTTTATCAGATTTCATGAATGAAGGAGAATGCTTTTCTCTTTCCATTGTAATGCCTCTCAGGTTTTCATTTCACTATGTTTTCATGATTCCTTTCATTGTTGATGAGTTGATGTTCTATATCATTGCCATGAACCTCCATTTCTAGGTTATGAGTGATCTTCACAGTCATGATTATGACCACCATCTTGTTGTTGCCCCTATCATAAATGATAACTATTATGTAAGATTTAACCATATGGTTGCCCTCCTTTCTTCTTTTGATCTTCTTCATGACTGGTTTGCTCTTTATGCATTTGTGAGATAATTGTCCTTTTACAAAAGATTGCATACACTCTTACTCTTTATGATTTTTTCAGAACAAGTATATGTGACTTGTGATAGTGACAAATATCTCATTATCACAAATGATGTGCACCTATTTGAAAGAACCATAAAGAGATGAATGATCTGATGGGAATCTTTCAATGTCTCTTTAAAGCACGATGAAGTAGCATGCCAAGCTCAACCCTTGTGGGAGCCATGTTTACCTCATGTGTTGAAACTTGATAAAACAATAACGTTGTTTTTCCTATATTTGCACATGAAACAAACAGTTTGAAAAATAAATGTATATGCCAAAAGAGCTTGATGGTCCTATTGCTTTCTTGGACATGTACAGTTTGTGTGCTTATTTAATGTATTTGAGGGGCAGTTTATACATTCATGGGTGCATGTACATGTAGTGTTATAGACCATCATTGCTTAGGGCACTGTTCTAACATCATTGCAATTTTTGGATGCAGGGGCTGGGAGCAGGGAGCTACGGAGGATGCAAGACAACTTAAAGTAGGAGACAAAGCAAAAAAACAGACTCAGAACTAGTCGTCAGGCAATGACTGGCCTCTTCCCTTATATGTACATTCTTGTTTTGTTCATCTATCAATGTATAAATTATCTTTCATTTACATTGAACAAGTTAAGTCTCACGACTTGTGTGAGACAAATATGTACTCTTGAATCAATAAAGATTACTTTCAACAAGATTTGTGCAGATCTTTTCAATATTGTATGCACTTGTATAAATGCAATAATCTGTTACTAAAACTTGTAATCTCTTTGATTTTTTTTGTTTATACAATTGAATGCAATATAGGGAAGATAGATAAGAAATGTACCTCACTTTTGGTTTAAAAACACTCAGCTCAATCAACTTAAGCAAGTAACAAAAATGGGTAACAATTGTCTAGGCTAGTGTAGAATAAAAATCCAGAAATCCAAGAATAAGGGAAGCATTTGTGAACTTTCTTTTCTCCCTAGGAGAGAAGTAAGCTGGAATCTTCCCTGTTACCAAGTAGTTAGCTATATCAACATACCATGGATTATGTATACTTGGACCAAATAAATGCTCATTAGGGAAAGAATCATCAACCACTCCTTCAGATGTTGTGGGCAATCTAGATAGAAAGTCAACAACCACATTAGATTTTCTTAGTTTATCAACTATGGTTATGTCAAATTCTTGCAGTAATAGCGACCACCTCACAAGTCTTCCACCTACTACTGGCTTATTCATCAAGTGTCTAATTTTTGTATGGTCTGTGTGTATGAATACTTGATAGCTAGTAATGTAGTGTTTGAACTTGTTAATGGCATAGACAACAAGCATTTCTTTCTCAGTCACAGTGTAGTTTAATTCTGCTCCTTGTAGGTTTTTTCTAATATAATATATGGCATACTCCTTATTCCCCTCTTTTTGTCTTAGGACTACTCCAATAGTGAAGTCTGATGCATCAGTATGAATGTGAAATGGCAATGTCCAATTCGGACCTCTCAAAACCGATGCATTAGTCAAAGCTACTTTTAACTTCTCAAAGGATTGTTGATAGTTTGGAGTCCACTCAAATTCAATATCATTTGTCAACAAAGTAAACAAGGGGCAACTATTTTGTTGTAATCTTGAATGAATCTCCTATAATAACTTGCATGTCCAAGAAAATTTCACACATCCTTTTTTTTCTGAGGAATAGGAAGTGTAGATATAATCTCAATCTTCTTAGGATCAACTTGTATCCCTGAACTAGAAATAAAATTTCCCAAGACAATGCCTTTTGTCATCACCATAAAACATTTCTCATTTCTCAATGATAAATTATTTTCATTGCATCTTTTCAAGACTGTTTCCAAATTTCGCAAATCCTCATCAATTGTTTCACTATATGTGGTGAAATCAACCATGTAAATCTCCATATTATCATGTGCAAAATCAAAAAGTATACTAAGCACTTCTCTCTAAAATGTGGTTGGAGCATTGCACAAACCAAAGGTAAAATAGAATATGCATAGGTACCCCAGGGACAAGTAAATGTGGTTTTATCTTAATCTTCAGGTGCAATCTTAATTTGGTTATAACCACTGAAACCATCAAGAAATGAGAAATATTTCTTCCCTGCCAAAGAATCAAGGACTTGGTCAATAAATGACAATGGGAAGTGATCCTTCCTTGTGGCAGTATTAAGTTCCCTGTAATCAACAGACTCTCCATTTACCACCCTTCTTGGGAACTATGACCAATGGTGAAACACATTCACTGTCTGATATTGGGCATATGAATCCTGCATTCAAAAGCTTTTATAGTTTGGTTTTCACAATCTCTCTAAGAGTTGGATTCATGTGCCTTTGTGGTTGTATTATGGGTTTTTAGCCATCATTGATGTAAATTTTGTGCTTGTGTAAGGTAGGATCAATACCTTTCATGTCACAATAATCCCATGTAAAGGTTGATGCATGTGCTTGCAACACAACTTACAATGAGTAGGGATTTTTGTTGTTCATCAGTCAATGCATTATTAACCTTCATCATCTTTCCAAGCTTGATCTCTAATTGCATAGACATTTCTTGTACAAAGGACAAATCAAGGCTAGGTATTATTGGCAAGCATTGTTGGGGTAACAAAGTATGGATTATTTGGGATATCTCTTGTGAGGAACTAGTAGGTATTATGCTTTTCAAGGGATCTTGCAAGAAGGATAGACAACCCTATTGTTGTGGGTGCCTTCCACAGTCATTTTTTATGATATGAGCTATCAACTTATCCTCATCTTGAATATCCAATAGGAGGCTACGTTCAATGGTCATTAAATTTTGCAATGAGTAGTTGTCCTCTTATCTAGGTGGCCAAATGGTCTACTCAAGGTCTTGATGTGGCTGAGCTGGTGGATAAAGTACTAGGTTCTTGGTTACAGTTCTATTGGATATGATCATGTTACCTGACCTACAACCTATGAATGCATTGACTACATGGCTAACCAAGGTCAACCTAGGATTAGTGGATAAGCAACAAGATTAACTTTGGGATGAAGTACTATAAAGTTGGCAGGGTAGTCCCAAGAATCTAATGCAATGATCAAGTCATCAATAACTCCTTCAAGCTTAACTGTAGACTTATCAACTAATTGCAAAATTATCTGAGTAGGCCTAAGGTTGGCTAATTGTAGTAGCTGGATGATCTCCTTGGTCATTACAATAATTTCAGCACTCAGGTCTATCGAAGTATTCTTAATAAGAGTCCCATTGATTTTAATGTCCACTACTGGACTACAAAGATTTGTATATTTGGGAACAATTATATTTCCCAACATTATATCAACAAGGTTACCCAAAACATGGACTATTTGTCAATCCTTTCTTTTCCTTCCTGGATTTTTTAAGGCAGGGATCCCTAACAGTCTTAGTATAGATGGGAATATATTTAATAGCTTGGATTAAGGGGATTTTAATGCTGACATCTTTTAACTGGCTTAGAAGGTCAGTTTCAGCCTGTGTCTATTGTTGCTGGATAGCCAAACATTCAGGGAATGGAGGCTTCAGATGTGATGTAGTCTAGAGCCCTTGATTGGACTCGGATTCCAAAGAGGTGGGTTATCTAAGGCTTCTTTTGTGGGTTCTTCATTGTCTAATTATTAATTTTGGGAGATGAATGTCCTACAAGCTACTTCCCTAATCTGAGATGAAGGTCACTCACCTCTACGCCATAAGTGGGGTATTGGAAAGCTTCGTTAGTAGAAGCCTATTGAACAGGCTTAGTGTTAGGGTTAGGTGCAGGTTGGGTGGGTATTTGTGATGTTCTAGGTGGTTGAGATTGAAGATTTGATGGAGGCATTAGAGCTTGTTGTTGAGGTGGAGGAGGAGGTAGCATAAACTATTGGTAATTCATATTTTGTTGCCATTGTTGACCTTTTTTTCATTGAGGTTGTCATTGATTCTACTGGGCTGGCCATTGTGGATTGTATTTGGAACCCTAGAATTTTTGTTGTGGCCATGGGTTTGGCTATTGGTTCCAATTTGGTTGGACTTGTGGCCATTGTTGAGGACTCTACCACTAGTTCTGATTTGTTTGCCAGGGTTGAGAGTTCCAAGCAAAAAAATTTTGATTGCTCAAAGGGAAAGATGGATTAAAACTAAGGGGGTTTGGTGGCATACCTTGTCTTTGCTTCCATGGCCTCCTTTGTGCTATGTAGAAGATTTTTTCATCATCTCCTTCAATTGTATAGAAATCTGGTTTCTCAATCTTTTCTAGCTAGATATTGGCCACTCATTTGCACTTACAATTGGCTTTCCTCTTCCTACAGTTAGGACAGTACTCAATGAGCATGGCGTCTGCTTCCTCTTGCTTCTTCTTGATGTGGAGGTTGTTCAACTGTGTTGCTAGATGACTAATTATATCCTCCTTCATGTTGGACAATAAATTACTAATTTCAACTTTGGAAACCCCATTAGAGGACTTGTGATGGATGACCTCTCCCCTATTGGCTTTCTGGAAAGGGTCCTGGAATAATTCCCATAGACTTTACAAATGTCTTCAAATGGACATGTATAAATTTCTCCTCCCCCAATAAGGTTGAGATCATCCATACATTCTTCATTAATCCCCCTTAAAAATACCAATTTAAGGGATTCCTATGATAGTTTATGATGTGGGTTTTTTTTCAAAGCAAATTTAAATATTTCTATATAATCTTCTAATGGCTCATCCTCCTTTTGAGACATTGAGAAAATATCATCTCTTTTCCAGTCTAATCCTCTATAATAGTCCTTGTATTTTTCCAAGAACTTTGTCTTCATGGTGTCCCAATTTGGAACATCCCTGCCAAGCCCCATAAACCATTTGAGGGTAGCATCCTTAAGAGTAGTTGTGAAGAGATTGATTTGGTGGGCATTAGAAGTATAATCATAACTTTTGCACAAAACATCAAACTCAAAGAGGAAGGTATCTAGGTCCTTAGTTACCAAGCCATAAAATATTGCTAATACTAATGGTGGAAAATTCTTCAGCACAGTAGCTATAGCTTGGTCAGTAATGGGGAACTCAAAGGTACCTTGCTCTGGGGGTCAGGATTTGCCATTGTTCGGAAGGTCCCTTCAGTAGTTGTGGAAGATGATGGTGAAGTTGATGAAGATGGAAAGATGGTGCTTATTCTTTCAACAATCCCCACAGTATAGTCAACAAAATCACCAGTATCTTCTCTGTCTTGAGTATCTAAAGGGAGGAATCTTCCTTGGTTATCTCTCTGCCTCTACATACAGTAGGTTTAAATTTGTATGGAAATGGGCCCAGACACTATTAGTATAACTCCAAGTGTTTTTGAAGATGAAATCTATCAGTCCTAATATAGAATAGAAAAATTAACTATGAAAAACTTGTAAAAATAGGCCTATGAAGATAGCACCATCCTTGGAAACGAAACCAAAAATGTAGAGGCAAACTAATGTTTTATGGACTTGGTAAATTCTACACAATTCAGGGGTGTGCCAAGTTGAATAGTCCACTAACATTGCAAGCCTACATTAAATCATCAACTAAGGTGCGTAAACTTATGATGGTACTGCACTATATGTGCCTTCATAGGCTCGTGTTCACCTAAATTACTCTATGCAAACTTATTCAAGCTATTATACCTTAATGGAATTTGACAGAATTGTAAAAACAATGAAAGTAGTTACAGAACCTAATGTCTATGGGTACCTGCAACATAAGTTGTAGGTGATTGCTAAAGATGTACGAGTGAAAAATTAATCTAAAACTATTTAAAGTGACAAAATAACCAATCCTAAGCTCTGAAGTACTATGATCTATCAATTACATCTCTTTCCATGAACAACCACAATTTTAACTAACCATAAACTATTTTAATTTGCAATGCACGTGTAAAATAAAGAAAACATAATTAATGGAAATGCATAAATAAACAAATAGATAGATGAAGTGAAGAATAGTACCTGAGTGGCCAACTCAGAAGACTGTCCCACTTAACTTAAATCCAAATATAACTTAGATTCTTATACATCCATGCATCATACAACTCCGTTCATTGCATAACACCAGATATTCAGATAGAATCCTTTTTGTAGATTTTATTCCATAATATCATTTTAACATGTTTTTGGATAACTGGAAAAATGGAAAAACTACTAATTTATAATAACTTGTAACAATCAACTATCTGAACTATGAACTCATCCCTTGACTTTATACAAAATGGGGAGAGTCTTATTCAAACTGCTAACTAACTAACTAACTGCAATCATAAATCTCACTCCTAAATATGGGGATGTGAATTTAAGACTAACTTATTCATCTAACTGAAAAGGAAAAATAGACCTATTAAAATAAGAATAGCTTGCATGTGAAACACATAGGCAAGTGTCCAACATTATCGAACAAGTATCTTTCCAACATTTATTCCTTCCATAATGACCACGCTTGGCTCCACAACTTCCTGCACTTTAGGCGGCCTGAACTTCACTAATTCCTTGTTATGCTACTTTGGTGCTTGCTACAAATACTCCTTTCTTGTTACCACATGTTGAGCTGCAAAGAGATTAATCCATACAACATACATATACAACTAACCACCATAATTAAATCATAACATTTAATTCATATACATACATATTCATATTTAAACCATGCAATGCTACAAATATTTTCACCATATTTCATTTCCGCAAAATGGGTTCAAGGTTGCAAGGTATACATGAAAGGATAACATATTATGGAAGTATTGTCTAAAAGGTACTTTAAAAACATATGTAAAATGTCTTTAAAGTATATGAAAAGAAACAAAAAGATACTAATAACCAGACCCATCAATTGCTCAATACTTGGGCAACATGATGGTAGGATAGAATGGATTCAATGGGTATTTGGGCAATATAAGAATGTGGTGAGTGTGGATGTGAAAAATGAGAGCCAAAGCATCAAATATATAGAATTTTGGTGGGATGAACCAAGGGCTAGGATTGATTGGTTGGAGGGTTGAGATTAAAAGAAAGATAGGGTTTGGATCAAAGAATGAAGAAGGGTTATCTTTGTGACAAGTGTCACAAGGTGGAGTCCTGTGATGGGGAGGTGAGCACACATTGGGAAGAAAGTGTGTAAGAGATAAGGTGGCTTGTGTAAGAGGTTAGTGGGGGTAGGTGAGATGTAGGAATTTAAAATTAGGAAATAATGGTAATGAGGGTTAGGCTTATGGATTAATTGATTTAATGAGGAAGGGTTAAGTTAACAAACCATGGGTTTATTAACTTGGGTGGAGTTAAAATTTGGAGAATGGGATAATGATGATTATGAAATGGATAAAGTTAATTAATCAAGGATTAATTAGCTTAAGCAAGGTTAGGGGATTTTAGAGGAACATGGAAAAAGGTGGGACCAATTAAATAAGGGTGGTGGATAAAGGTAATGGGGAAATTAAATAAATAATAAATATTTATTTAATTAATTATTAGGATAAGGGAATGGATTAAATTAATTAAATAAATAACAAGTATTTATTTAATTAAATATTATTTTGGGTGTCTACAATTAATACCTACTTAATTAATTTATTTAGGCTGATTAACCTTCATTATCATTTCCTCCATTATTTAATTCCACCTCACCATCAATCCTTGTCCACTCAATCCTAGCCCTTAAAATCATCC
The DNA here is from genome assembly GCA_007258455.2 of Sequoia sempervirens. NCBI lineage: Eukaryota > Viridiplantae > Streptophyta > Pinopsida > Cupressales > Cupressaceae > Sequoia > Sequoia sempervirens. The sequence goes on along the minus strand of VDFB02049217.1, from coordinate 86,625,574 downwards.
ACATGGATCAAGATCTAAACTTGTCATCATGTGTCAAGTGTCATAACCTACCTATCCTACCCCTTTCTCACACATGTGTGAGAATATCTCTCACACGTGTGAAGCCATCCTACCTCTTACACATGTCATAGCCATGTCACTTTCCCAAGCCACCCTATCTCTTACACATGTCATCGGCATGTCTCTTTCATAGTCTTCCCTATGTGTGCTCACACATGTGCTCACACACCTTGCTCTTACACCTCCTTTCCTCTTGTGACACATCACAAGTCTAAGCCTCCATCATCCCATTCAATCTTGACCCTCCATTTAGTCAATGCATTTTAGCCATTGATTTTAACCATTACAAATCTACAAATTGGGGCATTTGCTCTCATTTTAATCAATCTACCTCTATCATACTTATCCATCGAGATCACATAACCCCATACCTTGTCCACATATCTCTAATGTGGAATGCAACTAGGAATTACTCTATCACTTTGAGTTGTTATCCCTTTTGCAATCAAGAAACCTTGTATGGGGTGGGTTGCATGACCTTTTTCAAGCCCAAATTTTGCACCATCTATGGATACTATGTTGTTGGTGCTACCTCCATCAATAATAAGATCATAATAGTTTTCTCTTTACTTGGAATTAGAACTAAAGAGGCTCTTCCTCAACCATGATTCCTCAAATACATGTGCAAGATTTAGTATAATCTTATCCACCATTAGGTTTTCCTTAGTCTTTTGGTTCACAATTTATGACTTACTCCCCAAAGTTCCTTCTTTCTCATATTGGATGACATGAACACACTTCTTTGTGTGACCATGATCTCATGGTGCATATGTATATTCAAACGCCCAATGATCTACTTTCTCACACCTAAAGCAAGTTCTATTGAAGCTTTTGTTGCAACCTCTTCTCTTCTTCTTGCCATTCTTGAACATAGAGGGTTGTCTTCCACCACCTTCTATTATGTGCACTCAATTGTCTACAATACAATTTGTCCTACTTGAGTGCTAGCTAGTAGGCCTCTACTAAATAATTTATTAGCAAACAAACCTCACTGAAAATTAAGATGTAAAAACCATTCAAATACTTGGGCATCTTCTTTATGTCATCTTCCACATGACTAGTGTAGATGTATAATTTGTAGAACTTCTTCATGTATTCATTCACAATTATATCCCTTTAGCATAGTTTTGGAGTTTTTTCAACAAATTCAACATGTAGATTATCATAAACTCCCCCTTGGGTTTAGTCATCATGCAATCTCACTATAAGATCTTGTTATTCTTTACACTTGACTTTTGTAGACTCCATCCCACCACAAAGGAGCATGCCCTCTCAACTTTGTGGTGGCATACTTTAATCTCTTTAGTTCCTTGATTGTTCCAAACTAAAAACATTTCTCTTGCTTAATGATAAATCCACCAACTCTTTTGGATTTAAGCTTCCTAAGTAGCTTGGGAGGTCAAACCTTGACTTGCTCCTTACTTTCAACAAGGCTATCACAAATATTTATTTCACAATGTTTTTCTCAACATCTCTATATCAATGATATCATCCCTCGCATCACTATCATCCCTCTCATCATCACTAATATCTTTTAAGACTCAAGCTTGAGTTGCTCTAAATATATCCCTTAGGTCTACAATGCACATGTCACTAAATTGTTTCTTGTAACTCTTATTCCTACTTTGTGAGCTATCATCGTTGGTTCACCCATGATCCAACCACTCATTCAAACACATTAGTTAAGAAGACCATCAATAGAATTTAGTCCACTATATGACTCAAAGCACTTTCTCTTATACTATTTGGTGCAACAATAGAATTTAGGTTACTTGAATAGACAACAATTGGGTATGCATAGTACACAATAAAAACAAAACGAAAAAGGAACAATAAAGATCAAACAAGAAAACAATATATTCAAAAGCAAACATGAATAATTACAAAAGACCACTAATATGTAAAACTCGTCACCACTATAATACTCCCAACCCTTAGAAAAATACAATTTAATGTTTTACACATAATCCAATTGACTAGTTCTTAATCCTTGGAGACCAACCCTTTAAATATCTAAACATCCAAAATAAACAATGAATAATGCCACCCAAAGATATTATAAGCCATCACGTCACAAGTGAGTGTTCACAAGAAAATTTGATCTAGAAGATAGATGTGCAATAAACAAATAGACAAATTAAACCATTCCTTTAAAACTAATACTTCCCTAACATTTCAAATTTGATAAAACCATCATAAAATTTAATCGTTGTCATTTGCTAAAACTTGCTATGCTTTGGTATTATGAGATTAATTGATTTGCCAAATCATATACTAGAATAAACTTCATGGAACAAAATCTTGGGAGATGGAGTTGCACGTTATCCAAGTTCATAAAAGGAGAGTAATGTTAGGGTCATATTCTCTTGAACGGAAGCTTGCATACAAGTTGAGATATGCTTTTAAACTAACCTACACCATGACCAATAGAGTCTACACGAGGCCAAAGTGTACAAAGAACCACCCAAAGAAATGAAAGGCGTTTATACATGAAAGCAAGTAATACAACAAAAACAATACATGCTTACACATATTATAGTTATAAAAAACATAAACAATTTTTGTAGGTGATACAAGACTCCACCAACCACCAAAAAGATGCCCTCCACCATCATTTAATATTTTCCTTAATAATAAATCTAATGTGGTCCTAAGCATAAATTAAAAACCCGGGCACGTCATTTAATCAAGTGACCATAGGAATGGGCCCCACCATCCTTCTAACAACAATCAAGTAAACATGGGAAAGGGCCCCACCATTCTTCCACTTACCAGTATTGGTCTCCAGGTGTTGGCTGATGGAGTTGTCTGCACGGGACAAATTAAAAGAATTGTATACAAAGCAACACAACCATCTCACCAAGAAACTTGACCCGGCCGTGACTCAATACATCTAAATACCGACAAGAAGTTAAATAAAACCTGGACAGAGCCGCCATTAACAGGCTTTTGAGAGGTTGCAGATAAAGAAAACACAGAGCCGCCATTAACAGGCATTTGAGAGGTTGTATTAATGTAAATTTCTCCCATCATTATTATTGCGAAGCTCATAATTACAAGTTCTTAGGGAAACTCCCCGTGGAGGATTGCACAGCCTTGTTTGCGGAGAAATCGGGACAAGGCAAGTAATATTAAAAAATATAAGCATTACCAACATTAAATAGTTTAATAAAAATACACAAATTTATGTGTGCTGCGAATAGATTTGGTTATACACTGTATATAGTGTATGATGGTTCTCCGAGAAGAGCATGGGAGTATTAGGCTGCTGCGAGTCTGGCTCTCAAATCCTTTCTCAAGATCTTACCAGAGGGGGATTTGGGAATGGAATCCACGAAGTAAACGGTGTATAATCTCTTGTAGAAGACCACTTGTTTCGCAACGAAATCTTTGATTTCTTGCTCGGTGATATCTGCGCCGCCGGATTTTACTACAAATGCCACCGGAACCTCCCCTGCAGCTTCGTTCTTCTGACTGCAATAACAAAATAGATTACTTCAGTAAAATGAATTTTGTTTCTTTTGGTTCAGTCAAATGAATTTTTTGTTTATTCTGCGTCAAAGGATTATAATTGACACCATGGCAGAAAAATGACTTACGGCACCACGGCGGCGTCACCAATTGATGGGTGGTTTACCAGAATGGCTTCCAGCTCAGCAGGCGCGACCTGTATTAAAAAACCACGTTTCTTAGAGGTGCCGTACAAGTCAGAGAAAGAGGATGTTTCTAACAGTTGTATTTGTGTTTTTATATTATAGGAAATTGGTTGAGTAATTTGAGTTTAAGAGGAATCAAGATTATGAATTATTTTGGATTTGACTGTGAGATTTTTTTGATATGTCATTTTGATGATGAATCAGAGTTTGATCGGAACGTCAATAAAAAAAACTGGAAAATTATATATCTTTAAATTTTGACTATTTTGGATCAAATTCCATGATCAATCATTTCGACAATGAATGATAAAATTTGATCGGAAATTCTAAAAAATTACTTTGAAAATTATGTCTGAAAGATATGAGTGGTTAATTTATGGGCCCTGAAGCAACAGATTTTTTTGAAAGTCACTAATCTATCTCAATCTTGCTTCCACTGAGGGAACAAATTAAGTAAACTGGATTATCCAATAAACGAATCATCCATTGATTCTTAAAAGTTTAGATGCTTGGTATATACGTAATAGATGGATCCTTAGATCAGTCAATTAAAATTACCTAAAATCTTTACAAGAGATGGATTTTGTGGATTAAGTTCATAAAAACTACTATACAGTCAAATTCTGACATTCAAAAGTTTGAACGTTGTCATTCATACCTGAAAGCCTTTGTATTTGATAAGCTCTTTCACTCTGTCAACAATAAAAATTTCTTCATCATCATCAATGTAGCCAACGTCACCGGTGTGCAGCCACCCTTCTTTGTCGATGGTGCGGGCCGTGGCTTCCGGGTCGTTCAGATACCCTGAAATAGATAGAAAAACAAATCATGCCAAATTGTTATTGGGAAGATCAAGAGAAAAATGGAAAATTTATTGATTGTCGGACCTAGGGAATGGTGACAGAGATCACTACGTACCTTTCATAATTTCGGGTCCGCGTATGCAAATTTCACCGGGTTTGTTGTGAGGCAGAGACACGCCGGTCTCTGTATCAATGATCTTAATTTGGGCGTTCCGAACGACTGTTCCACAGGAGCCTGATTTCACAGGGAAGGGCTCCTTAGCAAATGCAAGATTCATTGCCAAAACCGGCCCTGCTTCCGTCATGCCATATCCCTGAAACAATTTCCAATTGCACAACCGTCAGCTTAAAGATAATTAAACTCTGGTTCGAGAAGAATGTGGGGAACGATTGGGGAATAAATTCTGACCTGGCCGAACTTTGCTCCCGGGAAGCGGACGCGGAGCGCGTCCTCGAGCTCTTTCCCCAGAGGTGCCGCGCCGGACATGATTAAGCGAATCGAAGAAATGTCGTAGTTGGCAACGATTGGGTTTTTGGTAATTTCCAAAACAATGGGAGGAACAATGGGAGCCACGGTGATCTTGTACCTCTGGGTGAGCTCGAGCAACGCCACGGTGTTGAATTTCTGCATGATGAGAATAGCGGCGCCCACTCGGAGCGCACAGAGGAGCACCGAATTGAGGGAGTAGATATGAAAGAGGGGCAACACACAGAGGATGACATCCTCGGAATGGAAATACAGATTGGGGTTGTCGCCATCGACCTGCTGAGCAACGCTGGAGACCAGTCCCTTGTGTGTAAGCATAACACCCTTGGGGAGACCCGTGGTGCCCGAGGAGTAAGGCAGAGCAACGACATCGTCAGGGTGAATGTTAACAGAAGGGCATTCGGACTCGTCCGCCTCTGTCAGCACAGAAATGGGGAGGCAACCTTCGGGTGGGCTGTCAATGGTGATAACAGTAAAATCACAGTCCTCACCGCTCAGATCGCCCAGCTTGCTAACATAGGCCGCCTGGGTAACGATGACGCGAGCGGCAGAGGCCTTCACCTGCTTGGCGATCTCACCAGGGGTATAAAAGGGATTAGCAGTGGTGGCAACGGCGCCCCTCATGGAAGCCCCCAAGAACACAAAGGCGAATTCCACGCAATTCTGGAGCAGCAGCATCACAACTTCCCCTTGCTTCAGCCCCACTTTGGCCAGACCGGCAGCTGCCTTGCGAGAAATCAATTCCACCTCGGCATAGCTGTACACTTTCCCGGTCGCCCCGTCGATGATGCACGGCCTCTCTGCAAATTCTGCCAGTTGCTCGAAGCAATACGTGTGCAGGGGAAGATGGCCCGAAATCTCAATGTCTGGAAGTTTCGATCTAAACAAAAACTCTGCATTTTCGGCTTCGTTTTCCGGTTTTCCGTTATTGACGACTGGCAGAGGAGCGACACAAGCCATTGCAGAGACTAAACTTAGCTAAATACGCTCAAATGACAAGAATACGGATTTCCACCTTCCACCTCCCACAATCAATTATGAACGGCAAGAGGCTATTGAAGAGCAGAACAAGATGTCGTTTTTATAGTGAGTAGTTGGCCCCAATCTTGAGCTTAAAGCGGTCGCCTGTAAATCTTGGTGAGGGCCCAACCAACCACCCACCCCATTTTTCAATTGAATGGTAATATAATTAGTGTGCATACCACTGCAAATCCAAAGTCCACAACAGGTATAGTGGGGCCGCCACCTACTCCCCTGAGGTTTGACGGGAACTCGACATTTCAACCTCATACGCGCTCAGGTCTGCATCGTTACCTACCCAGAAAACCCACCCTCCGCTACTTCCGATTCCCGGGACTGAACTGGCTACCTACCCCCTTTCGCCGGTTCGACAAACGCTGCCCATCGTCACATGTTCTTTACCCGGATCAATATATTTGACCTGCCCCTTCCTATTTGGCGTGCCCTTTCCCATTGGGTCTCCCTAATTTGTCTGCTGCGACCCGGGGATGGTGCGGTGACCGGGACAAATTGTCCTCCTCCATTTTCAGACTTATCCATACCCAAGTTGCTGAGTAGGTAACATTTTGTCTTTGGGCATGCTTGCTTTGAATTTAGTAACGGGTTTAGTCACTCTTGCATACACATATATAGTATTAAATAATTAGTTTAGGTATAAGAGTATAGATTAGATAATTAAAATATAAATATAAAAATTAAATAAGGGGATAGGTTTGTTTAATTTTATATCTATCATGTAGATTCTAAAATCAACTTTTTTGTTAGATCAATTATGATTGACAAAAAAATTAATTGTCTTTGTTTAATATGATGCTATTTGGAACATATATTATCCAAAAGATCTATCTTGAACTTTCCAAAGTTGATATCTATTTATGATGAACCTAATTTAATATTTAAAACTGATCTAACTTGTGTAGAATAACAATGTGATAAAGGTTCATGTGGTGTAGTGATGCAAGAAAGGTTTGTGCATTGTGATCAAGCTATGAGTTTGTGCATTGCGATCAAGCTATGATATATTTCCCCCTTCGAATTGGTTGCATTCAATGAATGCAAAGAATTGGAGGAGAAAAAAAAAACATGATAATAATAAAATATATAAGCAATAAAATAAGTGAATAAGATGTAGCTATCTATATCATGGGGAAGCCATGATGCCCTTGTGCTTTCTCCCAATTTAGACAATTAATAAGATAGTATTGAAAGCTAGATATGTGTATTTTAGAATACGGAATGGTGACATAAGTGATGATAAGGAACATAAAGATGCAATCATAATATAAAGGCATAATAAAGATCTAATCATGAAAAACATGTGATTTGACATGATAATAATTAAAGCACATAAGCATAAGTATTATAACTTGAACATTGCATTAGAAGATAAGGCATCTATTAGAATCATAAAATAGCATGACTATGTCATCATAAGATAATTTTATTAGTTGGAAGCATGATATAAGACATCATAAAATAATCATTAGGGACATAGCATGAACTTGTGAAATGTATAAGATGTAACATTAAGTATGTGCAAAGAACAAGCATGCAATATAGAAGTGATACATAATGAATAATAAATAAAGATGCTAAGGAGACATAACATAAATAATAATATAATAAAAAAGGGAAAGGTCACATAGGAAGAAGTAGGATAATAAAATATGTGTACGGATAAAAGACAAAACAAAAATGAGAAAAGTATAAGAAGTGTTTAATATGAAATATTCAAGGAAGGTGCCCCTCAAATAGTGAAAGTAAGACATGAAAAAATAGTACAGAAGGTGAAATGAGAATATAAATGCATAAATAAATAAAGATTAAAGTGTGAGAACACACATGAAGCAAATATTAGAACACACGAGAGAAAAATACATAGAATTAGGAAGAAAGGTAAATAAGTAACATAAGTATACATATAAGTAATAAAGAAAAGATGAGGTCTCATACAAGTAGATTAGAAGGATCTCCTCAAAGGTCATCCCCCTCTAAAAAATTAGCACTATGTTCTAAAAGCCCAAATTTTATAGAGGATAAAACATGCAAAATAGGCCAATATATTTTTATATCAAATAATTGCATCCCAACTAATGATCAAAGCACACTAACATTCTCATGTTGTCATTTTACACATTATACTATGCACAATTATCCAATATGTGTAGAAGTACATGTGTATAATGCACAATCAAAGTGATGGCTACATCTCATACTACTTAAGATGACATGCATGTCAATGAAACACAATCACACACATACATAAATAAATAATGAAGTAAGATGCAAAACTAAGTTCATTTAAATTCCTTATCCGTGGTTTAGATGAAGAAACATCAATAAAGATTGAACATGTGATTATATCACACCTATATGAGATTCATAAACTCTTTACTTTGTTTTAAAGTATGAATTTTTGGGACATACAATCCTAATTGAATACAAGAATTAATACATTTTATTTCCATGACCATGACAATAACAAGGAGAGAGAGATAAGTGATTAGGGGTAAAAGCAAAAACTTGTGTCACACTTTATAAAGGAATTGACCAACAACAACAAAAATTCTAGGTTGTATATAATTGTGATGCATAAATGCAATAAAAGTCTATGTGATGCAATAATGTGATAAAGGTTTGTGTAGTGTAGTGATGCAAGAAAGGTTTGTGCATTGTGATTGACCTATGAGTTTGTACATTGCAATTGAGCTATGAGTTTGTGCATTGTGATCAAGCTATGAGTTTGTGCATTGCGATCGAGCTATGATATATTCTCCCCTTCCAATTGGTAGTGTTCAATGAATGCAAAGAATTGGAGGAGAGAAAAAAAGATACATGATGGTGATAAAATATAAAAAGCAATAAAATAATTGAATATGTAACTATGTATATCACGAGGAAGCCATGACACCCTTGTGCTTGCTCCCAATTTAGACAATTAATAAGATAGTATTGAAAGCTAGATATGTGCATGTTAGCATAAGAGATGATGACATAAGATATAAGTGGTGATAAGGAACATAAAGATGCAATCATAATATAAAGACCCATAATAAAGATCTATTCATGAAAAATATGTGACTTGACATGATAATAATTGGAGCACATAAGCATAAGTATTATAACTTGAACATTGCATTAGAAGATAAGGCATCCATTAGAATCATAACATAGCATGACTGTCATCATAAGATAGTTTTATTAGTTGGAAGCATGATATAAGATATCATAAAATAATCATTAGGGACATGGCATGAACATGTGAAATGTATAATATATAGCATTAAGCATGTTCAATGAACAAATATATGAAATAGAAGTGATAAATAATGAACAATAAATAAAGATGTGAAGGAGACATAATATAAATAATATATAGATAGTAATCAATGTTGCAACTATCCTTCTCTACTTTCTCGCTCTATTAGTTTGAATTCCCTATGTGCATGGTAGATTCCTTCTTGGGGGTACCCCACGGTCCCCCTCCCCTATCCTTGTTTGACTATGTTCCTTCAGCACATGTACCACCACCTTCCTCGGCGCGACCCTCCCATTCCGTCTACTAAAGACGTGCTTGTGATTCCTATCATTCTGTCAGCTGAAGAAGTGCCTATGATTCCTATCATTTAGGAACCCAAGGGTTGGAAGAATGTGCTACTTAACTCCTCCCAAAGTCCTCTAGCGGATAAGTCACACCCTTGGCCAGAAGTGGTGAACTCCATCTTTGGCACTAAAATCTTGATCTTGAAATCCACCTGTGATAGGATCATTTCTTCAATAGAGAATTTGGTCGTGGGAAAATTTTTCTCTTTTCACCCTACTGTGGATATGGTTAGAAGATGGTCAATGGCTAAATGGTGATTGAAGGGTAGTGTAGATGTTTGTGCAATGGTTGGACGACTATTCATGTTCAAATTCATGACTTTTGAGGATATGCTTTATGTTCTATTCTTAGGCCCTTGGGTTTATGGGAAACATAGCCTTTGCCTTTGTCGTTGGAAGCTTGGCTTTGATCCTGCTGTGGACCTCAACAAATTTGCTCCAGTCTGGGTTTGCCTGCCAAGATTACCATTAGAATACTGGGACGAGTTAGTATTCCAATGTATAGGAGATTCGATGGGCCACTTCATTACTTCAAATACCATCACCAAAATGAAATCCAGGTTAGTCTTTGCTAGGTTTTGTGTCAATGTTGATATTAACAAGTCACTACCCAATTCAGTGACTTCGAGCTCTAAGTACGAGTCTTGGAACCAACAAATATGTTATGAAAATGTTGTGGCTTACTTTCAAAGGTGCTCCAAACTTGGGCAACTCATTTTTTATTGTAATTCCATCGTAACAAACAAACCTATCCCAAGTGATCCCCTGGTGGATGAAATCACAAATAACTACCCTTTCAAGAATGAGATCCTAAAGATCATTGTTTCCCTGACCAAATATGGTCCTTTTGAAGACCCTGTCACAAACTTGGTTGTGACATCACCAAGCAAACCCACTCTATCAGGCACAAACTTGGTTGTGACAACACCTAGAAAACCCACCCCTTTAAAGGTTGAGTCTCCTTCAAAGAGTATCTTATTGAAATGGTGGTCACTAAGGATTCGAAGATGGATGTGTTGGGAGATCAACCCCACCCAACTAATCTAGGTTTGATTAAGGATATGGAAGAGGGATAAATACCTAGAGTTGTTCTAGATGGGGAATTCTTTGGAGCTAGAGGGACAAATACAACTGGCTTGTCACATAGCCAAACTAATGAAGAAGATGGTTGGACAACCCCAAAGAAGAAATGAAAAAAAGGAAGGAAAATGTGGGAGTGGACACCATGCTAGGAAAACCTAACCAATGCCAAACTTGAATAGAGAGACAACCAAAGAGATTGCTATTGGGAAACAGAGGACATTGGAAGTGTCCTAGAAAAATACATCTAAATGAAAGTCCTATCTTGGAATGTGTGTGGGATAAATAACCCCCATAAACAACTTGCTCTAAAGAATTATGTTTGGGAGCACAAGCTTGATGTACTACTATTACAAGAAGTTAAAAAAAAAATGATCTCATAGCTAAAAACATTTGGTTGAATGCTCACTTTTCCTTTAGTGATGTGGATGGGGTTATAGGGGGGTTGACTGTTATGTGGAACCCTAATAGACTTGAGGGTATTGAACTATTTCAAAATAGGAATAGCTTGGGTATCCAGTTCACCCACTATGGGTCTTCTTGGATGTTGATAAATATTTATGTCCCCAACATAAGGAATGTTAGGAAAGCTCTTTGGAAAGAAATCACTGGCTAGATTCAGAACAATAAAGGGGCCTATTGGTTAGTGGCAGGAGACTTCAAATCCCCTTTATATCCCTCTGAAAAGTGTGGGGGACTGGTGGATTATACCGATAGTATGGCTGACCTAGTTGATCTTTTAAGTGATACAGGGCTAGTGGACATTGACCTACAGGGCCAGAACTTTACCTAGACTAATAGGAGAATGGGGGATAACCTTATCCGGATTAGACTTGAAAAAAAAATTCCCCTAACTAGACGACTCTACTTAACTTCAATCTATTGGTACTTCCCCAGAAAGTCTCTAACCATAACCCCCTGTTGCTTACCATGAATGAACACTCAACTACTGGTCCCTTTCCTTTCCGATTTGAGATAATGTGGAACTCTCATCCAGACTTTAGGAATAAAGTTTCTAATTGGCGGAATGTCCCTATCCATTGCCCCCCCATGTTTAGGGTTTTCCACAAACTTAAGTATATTAAAAAAATGGTTAAAGGTTGGAATAATTGGGTGTTTGGGGATGGTTTCCATCAAAAATGGGTGATCTCTGATAAACTTAAGGTGACCCAAAAAAGGATGGAAGGGAAAGATGTTAGTGTGCAAACCTATCAATAAGAGAAGGATGAACATACTGAATGGGACAAAGTTTTGAAAAAAGAGGAAATATTCTGGAAGCAAAAATCCAAAGTCCAATGGTTGAAAGAAGGAAATCACAACATTTCCTTCTTCCATGTCTCAACTCTCTAACACAAAAAAAGGAACCAGATAAAAAAGTTGAAAGATGATTTGGGAATAAAAGCTACTACTTCAGCTCAGATTGGTTCAATGGCCTCTAGATATTTTCAACTTGCCTTATCTAAGCCTATGGAGGTTCTTAACTCTACTACTAATGACTTGTTACTAGACTCCATACCTGATTCACTAAATATTGTGAATAATGATGTTATTCTCCATGTTGTCACTCCTGAGGAAGTCATAGTGGTTTTCTTCATTATGGGTGCTTTCAAGGGCCTAGGACTAGATGGTTATCCCCCCAACTTTTTTCTAGGAGTATTGGGATATTGTGGGTGAGGACATTTTTCTTTCCGCCAAGGACATTTTCAAGTTGGGTAAAATCTTAAAGCAGTTGAACTATACCTTTCTAGCTCTCATCCCTAAAAATGAAGACCCCTAGACCATGGCTAACTTTTGACCCATCAACCTATGTAATACCATCTACAAGATCTCCAAAATTATGGTTAACCATCTGAAACCATTTCTTGAAAAGATATTAGCCCATGTCAAAAGGGGTTTGTCCCAGGTCGCCACATTATGGATGTTGTAATTGCCACAAATGAAATCATACACTCCATTTACAGAAGTAATTGTGTTGATATGGCCTTTAAGCTTGGCATTTCAAAAGCTTATGACAAAGTCCTATGGAGTTTCCTACTCAAAGTGTTAGCCAAGTTTGGGTTAATTAGAAGGTGGTGAATCTCATTTCAAAATGCAAAACTACTATGAAGTACTTTGTTTTGGTCAATGGGATTCCTCATGGGTTCTTTAATGTAGGTAAGGGAATAAGATAGGGTGACCCCCTTTCACCTTACCTATTCATAATGGTTGTTGATGTCCTAAGCAGGAATGTCTCGAGGATGTTGACTAATGGCTCTATTAAGGGAATTAAACCTGCCACCGCCCTTGATCTAGCTACTATATAACAGTTTGTGGATGATACCATCCTTTTCGGGGAAGCCTCAATGGTGGAAGCAAGGAAATGGAAGAATTCCCTAAATATTTATGCTACTAGTTCGGGCCAGTACATAAATTAAAACAAGAGCATGATTTATTTTTTTAACAGCACTCAAGATCTTCAGGACAGAGTGACAGTTGTTCTGGGGTGTAAGAGTGCTTCCCTTCCTTCAGTGTACCTTGGTCTCCCACTCACTATTAAAGAAGTCACTCTTTCTTTCTGGAACTTTGTTTTGAAAGAATTCAAAGAAAAATGGCAGCATGGAAAGGTTCAATCCTCAACCATGCTAGTAAGTTGCAACTCCTTACTGCTACTCTTCAAGGGATCATGATTTACTTCCTTTCCATTTTCAAAATTCCTAGATTTATAGCTGAAATTTTTGAAAGAATTCAAAGGAACTTCCTCTAGACCAGTATAGAGGAAAAAAAGAAAATGGCTCTGATAAGTTGAGATACGATCTGTCTCCCCAAATTTGGTGGGGGATTAGGTATAAAGAAAATCCAACCTACCAATAAGGCTTTTCTTGCTAAGGTCGGATGGGATCAGCTAAAGAATGGGAAGGATTGGTGTAGACTCCTAAATGTGAAGTATCTAAAAAAATGCCCCTTGATCAAGTGTATATATAATGAACACCCTAGTGGTTCCTTGATATGGAATAATATTTGTAAGATGAAAAAGTTACTTCAATCTAGGTTGAAATGGAAGTTAGGAAATGGTAGCAAAATTAGGTTATGGGAGGATTCTTGGTTGGTTGAAATTCCTCTCTCTCAATCGAACTTCAAGAACTTGATGGTTCCTGCTAAACAGTTCTTTGGCAGGAATGTGAGAGACTACTTGTGTGATCTTCCTGGTTCTATGAAATGGAAAATGTTGGAGTTATATTGTCCTCTTTCCCTTGAGTTAAGACACCTAGCTAGGACCCTGTAGTACATCCTCTCACTAAATAGAATTCCCATCTCAAACCTAGAGGATGAATTTTATTAGACTAAGGAAAGCAAGGGTTACCTCTCTGTCAAGACTGCCTATGATTTGTTGTTAGTGCATGGGAACCATAACAGGTTTGGAATAGACAACTAACACCAAAAGTTATTTTCTTTTGGTGGACGACTTGTCACAACAAGATACTCACTTAGGAACAAAAAGGGGATTTCAAATCCTAAATAGATGCATGCTTTGTAAGAATGACGAGGAGTCTATCCCTCATATGTTACTCCACTATCCATTTGATATTGAAGTTTGGGAGTTGGATTTTGGAAGATTAGGGATTCACTAGACAATGAATGTTGACCTTAAGAGTTTTATTGAAAATTGGATCAGCCCTTGCCAACATCCTTTTCCTAAAGAAGTCTGGCAACAAATCCCCCCCATTTTGTGTCGATGTTTGTGGAAAGAAAGAAATAACCGGATTTTTAGAAGTGTGGAAAAAATCCCTAAAGAGGTATTTGACATTGGTCTCAGACTCATCACTAAGAATGTCTCCTTATACTTTTGGAAACCCCCAGACAGAGCTCCTACTAGGTGGGAGATCAACATGGCTAAATCATGGAACAAGAAATTAGAGATCAACTCCTTTGACAACTCTAAAGCTCTGGCTAGACTTAATATGGACTGAAAACCCCTGATACCGATTGACACAATCTTAACTTTGATGGTGTAGTGAAAGGGAACCCTGTGTTTGCAAGCATAGCAGGCATTATTAGAAACCCATAGGGAAACTTGGTGGTTGGGTATGTCGGTGGCATTAGAACATAGACATCCATGACAACTAGACTAGAGTGCTACTTAAGGGAGTTAAAACTGTTATCACTCTTTTCATAAAGAACATACACATTGAAGGAGACTCTAAGGCGGTGATTGATTCCATCAATCTTAATCATTTCCAAGGTTGGAGTATTAGAGAAATTCTATTGGATATTATCTTCCTGCTTGCCAAACTTGAAAGAAAGAAAATAGCCCACATTTTCTGTGAGGGAAACTAGATGGCTAATTCTTTAGCCAACCTGGGCTCTTCATGGGTTCTATCCAAATGTTGGAGAAGATTGAGGGCCCTCACCGTGAACATACAAGGAATTATCCTTACTAGAAAAAAAAAACATTACTATGGATGATGAAATCTAACATTTCTTTTGTTGTAGGTTACATTTGGTACTACTCCCTTGGGCTCATGGTGATGTGGCATTTGTATGATGAGGTGGAGGGAAACTCTAAGGCGTGATTGATTCCATCAATCTTAATCATTTCCAAGGTTGGAGTATTAGAGAAATTCTATTGGATATTATCTTCCTGCTTGCCAAACTTGAAAGAAAGAAAATAGCCCACATTTTCTGTGAGGGAAACTAGATGGCTAATTCTTTAGCCAACCTGGGCTCTTCATGGGTTCTATCCAAATGTTGGAGAAGATTGAGGGCCCTCACCGTGAACATACAAGGAATTATCCTTACTAGAAAAAAAAAAATTACTGTGGATGATGAAATCTAACATTTCTTTTGTTGTAGGTTACATTTGGTACTACTCCCTTGGGCTCATGGTGATGTGGCATTTGTATGATGGGGTGAAAGAAAAAGTTTGGATGGTGGTCAGGGAAGATTGCAAGGAGTAGATGGTCATTTCAAAATATTTATGAGACGTCTTGTCAAAAGTACCATTTTCATAACCACATTTATGGAAATGTGTGTAAGGCCAAAATTAACATCATTTTTTTGGATAATAATGATTCGATAAATGTCATGATGGATCTTGGATCAGCTTTGAGGTACTTAAGCAATATTTTTTTCAGCCCTGTGACCCTAATCTCTTTGGGAATGACCACTGGTACATGCAAAAATATAATTGCTTTATTACGCAATATTTTTTTATTATGGCATGGCAGTGTCGACAATTGGGGTGTGTTTTTTTTCCCCTTGGCATTTTGAAAAACCTCACTCTATTATTCCAACTGAAAATACATGATTTGGGAGAGAAAATGGATGGTGATAGAGTTCAAAGTGAGCCTAGTTCTTGTGAAGAGTTTCATAGGGGCCCCCTTGTTTGACACATTTGTGATGAGTGAGGCATTATGCCTATAATGGAATGCCTTCAGGGGCATGATGAGAATCTCTCAGCGTAGTTCATGAGATCATGGAATGATAGGAGAGTTAAAGTTGGTGGCATCTCCTTTGAAATTAACATGGAGATCATAACCAAAGCCACAAGCCTGTCATACACGAGCCAAAAGCTTAAAAAGCATACTAAAGTGCAAGATTTGAAGATCCTCCATACATTCTTCTAGGAAAATGAGGAACCAAAAAAGTTGCATAGGGGTTCGAAAGAGACTCTCTACCGAAGCCTTGGAACTAGGTATGTTTAGCCATTATGAAGTACATTACGTTGGAGGAGAGATTCAAAGTTATTTATTTTTACCAGTTGGCCTTGTTGAACCATCTTAGACACAAAATCCTCATAAGCTTTCCCTTCTTCCTACTTTCATCTCTTGAAAGTTATGTTAGGGAAACCTTAGACTTGGCTGCCATAAACCCTAACAAAGCACCACCATTGGCCCTGCACCAAGGCTTAATTCTTCATCTATACCACCTACATCTAGCCCTTTGTCCCCCTAAACCTATTTTGACTGTCAGAATCAAGGAATAGGAATCCTTTGACCATTCCCCTAATAAATCTTCTCCAGCCACCTTGGTTGGACCCAAAAGAAAGAATCCCCTTACGCCTAGTGAAACCCTCAATGACCTTAAAACTAAACCCTTGGCTAAGAAGAAAATAGGGGTGCGGGTCTAGCTCAGTTTAAGGCGGCTGCTAGACTTTGTGAATTGGAGAACACTCCCACTAAAATGGATGGTAAACCACCTGTCAAGAACAAACTTGAACCCAAAAAAGGGAAAAAAGGGCACCCCATGCCATGTGGTGGAGCCGAACACAGACACTGATGAGGGGGACTTTGCTAACAGAGATTTCCATGGAGACACTGTTGTTGTTGCTAGTGTGTACTTAGGGGTGGAGCAGACTAGCATCAAGTGTTCTAATAGATTAGCCAAGAAAAAAAATGAGGCCCTTGTTGATGAGATTTTCAACGATTATGAGCACAAGGGGGGCAAGAAGGAGAGAAAACATGATACCATTGAAGAGACCGAGGATTATGTGGAAGGACCAAGCCATTTTCTAGACCTAAATAAAATGATCAATGAATATTCCACTCTGGAATCCTCTAAACTCCTGGCTGGGGATGAGGGAGCCAACGAGGTGGAAACTGAGAAGAGAGAGGATCTTAATAATCTGTTGTCTTGTATTGAAAAATTGAAAAGGAAATTCACTAGGCCATTGTGCTTCACAATTCGGGTCATCCATAGGTCCATTATTACTATGTTCGATGTGTTGTATGAGGAGGTTGACAAAAATAACGCAGAAGAAGGACCTAGCAATAAATGGGTGGGTGATGAGGTTCTGAATCTCCTATTTGAGGAGGAGGGCTTAGCAAAGTAATGGGTTGGGTATGTGTTGTTGGTGGGTGGGTTTTCCTTTTGTTGTTTATTTGATGTTGTTGTAATTTTTTGGTGTCTATCTGTTGTCCCTAATACTAGACTATATGATGTTTGTTTTTTGTTTTTTGATCCTCTTTGGCCGTCTGGGCTCTTGGTGTAAAGGGTACTGCATGGGCTGTAAATGTAGCTCATCTTATCAAAAACATAAATAATATATAATAAAAAAGGGAAAGGTCACATAGGAAGTAGGATAATGAAAGATGTGTAAGGATAAAAAACAAAACAAAAATGAGAAAAGTATAGGAAGTGTTTAATATGAAATATTTAAGGAAGTGCCCCTTAAATAGTGAAATCAAGACATGAAAACATAATATAGAAGGTGAAATGAGAATAGAAATGCATAAATAGATAAAGATTAAAGTGTGAAAACACATGTAGGGTGACTTTGGTGTCATTTGTTCTCCAACCCCTTCCTTTGTACAGGTTCATGGTGGTGTCTGCTCCTAAGAGTGTTCTTAAGGAGTTTGATTCCCTTACCAGGAAATTTCTTTGGGAAGACAATCTTGACATTCAAAAATGGAGTTTGGTGAGTTGGGACTTGGTTTGTAAACCAAAGGAGAGTGGTGGGCTTGGGTTAAGGCAGGCGGAGCAAAATAGTCTTGCTTTGGTAGCAAAACTCTATTGGAGGTGGTGCAAGTTTCCTGAGCAACCTTGGGCGAAGATTCTTAATTATAAATACAAGAGTGGCCAACGAGGATATCCCACGTTTTGTTTATCTGTTATAGGCTCTATGATTTGGAGCACTATTAAGCGTGGTTCAACTCTCATTAAGTAGGGTCTTTTCTAGATCATTCAGAGGGGGGAGAAGGCTCTTTTTTCGACTGATTCTTGGGATGGACATCCTCCAATTCTTACTTATTTTCTTCATCTTTGTGCTTTAAGTGAGGCTTTTTTGGTTGCAGGATGGTCCAAGGTGAGTAGTTACAAATCGTCTACACTTTTGGGAGATATTAGAATTTATCAGTGGTGTGATCTCGTTAGTTGGTCGGAGGGTGGCTCCCAGGCGGAGAGATATCTTTTGGCATCTATTTTGGCTAAGAGACCTTGTTGTTCTTCAAAGGATAGAGATTTTCTAGCTTGGGGCCGTGAACCTAAGGGTATCTATTTTGTTGCTCAAGGATATGTTGCTCTAGTATCTCAACATGTCGAGGTGAGAGTTTATCCTTGGTGGAAATGCATATGGAACAAGGTTGGGTGGTCCAAATGTAATATGTTCTTATGGCTTCTAATCAATAATAAATGCCTTACCTGGGAGAATATCAGGAAACGTGGTTTTTTTGGACCCTCTTTTTGCTTTTTATGTGGTTGTAGTGAAGAAAGTACTTCTCATCTATTTTTTTAGTGCTCTTATGTTATGGAAATTTGGAGATTGTGGTGGAAGATTTGGAGAAGACCTTTTAGGTTTGCCTTATCCTTGCAAGATTTTTAGGAGAATTTGGGACATCCTCTTGTATCAGCATCCTGCTTAGTGGCTGCTTGGGAGTTGGGATCTTTGATTATTATTTGGCATATTTGGTTGGAAAGGAATCGACATATTTTCCATGAATGTCGTCAAATGGTTTTACAGGTTTGGCACAAGGTGCAAAGCATTTTGAAAGAAACAATCTTATCTAAATTTGATTTGGGTGAGCCTATGTCATCTTCAGACAGGCAGTTTGCTTCTAGTCTTGACCTTTCTTCTCCTCTTGGCCACTAGGGGATTAGGAGGAGTAGTTCAAATCCTTCTAAGAAAGTGAATAGAGTGGGGCGATGGTGCCCTCCTCTTGACGGGTTTCTCAAAATTAATACTAATGGCTCTGCTTGAGGCAATCCAGGAGAAGTTGGCATCGGAGGAGTGGGTCACGATAGTAGAGGAATCATACAATTCTTCTTCTCCACACACATGGGTGTGCAGTCTAACAATTAGATGGAGGCTTGTGCTATTCTTAAGGCTCTCGAGCAAGCTTTTGAGCATGGGTGGAGGAATGTGATTTGTGAGACTGATTCTATGATTTTGGTCTCTCTTCTTAATAAGAAAGATTTTCAGGGCTCAACATGGAGATTGGTTCTAATTGTGAAGCAAATTCTTCATCTTGTTTCAAATTTTGAACACATCTTGTTTATTCACATTCCCAGGGAATGGAATAGGGTTGTTGATTGCCTTGCTAAATGGGCTTCTAAAGGTCAAGGGGCTTGGAATGTGGATGATTGTAGAAAATTGGATCTCGATAAATGTAACTCTTTGTCTAGACTCTTGGATGAGGATAAGAAGGTGTAGATTTGTGTTTTGCTTGGTTGGTTTTGCTTTGGGGATGGTAGTTGTTTGTTTGTTGCTGACTTTGACCACTTCGACCTCTCATTGTACTTGTTGGCTCTTTCTTGAATAATTTTTTTTCACCCCCTTTTTATATAAAAAGAAAAAAAGTGTGAAAATGCATATGAAGCAAATATTAAAACACACATGAGAAAACAATACATAGAATTAGGAAGAAAGGTAAATAGGTAACATAAGTATACATATAAGTAATAAAGAAAAGATGAGGTCTCGTGCAAGTAGATTAGAAGGATATCCTCAAAGGTCATCCCCCTCTAAAAAAGTTAGCACTATGTTCTACATCTTCAAATAGGCATTCTATAATGCCTGAATTTTATAAAGGACAAAACATGCAAAAACAAGGCCAATATTTTTTATATTAGATAATTACATCCTAACTAATGATCAAAACACACTAGCATGCTCATGTTGTCATTTCACACATTACACGATGCACAAGTATCCAATATGTGTAGAAGTACATGTGTATGATGCACAATCAAAGTGATGACTAGATCACATACTACTTAAGATGACATGCATGCCAATGCAACAAAATCACACACATACACAAATAAATATTTAAGTAATATGCACAACTAAGTTCATTTAAATTCCTTATCTGTGGTTTAGATGAAGAAAAATTAATAAATATTGAACACATGATTATATCACACCTATACTAGATTCATAAACCCATTACTTAGTTTTAAAGTATGAATTTTTGGGACATATGATCTTAATTGAGAATACAAGAATTTAAACATTTTATTTTCAAGACCATGACAATAACAAGGAGAGGGAGATAAGTGACTAGAACAACACATTATGTTATAACAAGATTATTCATTTCCACAACCTAGTTACTTATGAACACACATAGGTTTAGAAAGAATGCAAAATCCTAGAGCATGAAACCTTCTTTAACCCATAACATGATTAGAATCAAAGATAACAAGTTTCCACAATCCATATAGATAATTGCAAAATATTTTTGGATTCGATTGTGTGTTAATTTTTGCATCAACGTTTTAGATCACACTCCGTGATCCACCATTAGGATGAAAATTAACACACAATTGAATCTAGAAATCTTTTGTAATTATCTATATGGATTGTGGAAACTTGTTATCTTTGATTCTGATCATGTTAAGGGTTAGAGAAGGTTTCATGCTCTAGGATTTTGCATTCTTTCCAAACCTATGTGTATTAATAAGTAACTAGGTTGTGGAAATGAATAATCTTGTTATTACATAATGTATTGTTCTAATCTTGTTATGAATTTTTGTGTGCTAATTTCCATCTTGATGATGGATCACAGAATGTGATCCAAAACGTTGATGCAAAAATTAACACGCAATCGAATCCAAAAATCTAATCAAATGAGAATATACCATTCATTTTAATACCCAAACCAAGTTGCACAAAGTGTTTTCTAACTATGATATCATAATTAGGTCAATTAGATAAATGAGAAACTAGACATAGATAATGAACAATATAAGGCACATAATCAACTCAAAAACTAGAGAGATAATGAACAATAGAATAAACATGATAAAATCTTTCACTAATGCACAAGATACTGATATATTTTGCTTACCTACCCACTTTCGCCGGTTCGACAAACGCTGCCCATCGTCACATGCCCTTTACCCGGATCCATATTTTTGACCTGCCCCTTCCTATCTGGCGTGCCCCTTCCCATTGGGTCTCCCTCATCGCTGTACCATACTTCGTCTGCTGACCGGGACAAATAGTTCTTCTCCATTTTCAGATTTATCCCTCTGTCTTGCCCCTAGTTGCTGACCGGGTACCTTTGTTTTTGGTCATGCTTGCTTTGAATTTTGTAACGGGTTTAATCACTCTTGCATTCAAATATAGAGGATTAAATAATTAGTTTAGGTACAAGAAGTTTAAATTTAGATTTTAAAGTCAACTTTTTGTTAGATCAATTTATAATTGTTTAATATGTTCTTTTGAATTTATTATTCAAAAGAAACTAATTGAGTTCTAATTGGCTTTGTTTAATATGATGTTCTTTTGAATCTATATTATTTTGAGATCTACCTTGAATCTTGTCAAGTCGATTCTTATTGTGGCAAACCTAATTTGATATGCAACTCATATGAGTTGTGTAGAACTGTGATGCATAACCACAATAAGAGACTATGTGATGCAACAATATGATAAACGTGCATGTAGTGTAGCGATGCAAGAAAGGTTTGTGCATTGCGATCAAGCTATGAGTTTGTGCATTGCAATTGAACTATGAGTTTGTAAATTGTGATTGAGCTATGAGTTTGTGCAGTGCAACCAAGCTATGATATATTCTCCCCTTCCAATTGGTTGCATTCAATGAATGCAAAGAAATTGGAGGAGAGGAAAAAGGATACCTGAGAATGATTAAATATAAAAGAAATAAATTAATTGAATAGGATGTAACCATGTATATCACTAGGAAGCCATGAAACCCTTGTGCTTGCTCCCAATTTAGACAATTAATAATACATTATTGAAAGCTAGATATGTGTATGTTGGCATAAGAGATGGTGAAATTAGAAATAAGTGATGATAAGGAAAATAAATATGCAATCATAATATAAAGGCCCACAATGAAGATCTAATCATAAAAAATATGTGATATAAAATGATAATAATTGAAATACATGAGCATAAGTATTATAACTTGAACATTACATTGGAAGATAAAGCATCTATTAGAATCATAACATAGCATGACTATGTCATCATAAGATAATTTTATTAGTTGGAAGCATGATATAAGACATTATAAAATAATCATTAGAGACATGGCATGAACTTGTGAAATGTATAAGATGTAGCATTAAGAATGTGCAATGAACAAGCATATAAAATAGAAGTGATAAACAATGAACAATAAATAAAGATGTCAAGGAGACATAACATAAAAAATCATATAATAAAAAAGGGAAAGGTCGCATAGGAAGAAGTATAATAATGAAAGATGTGTAGGGATAAAAGACAACAAAAAGAGAAAAGTATAAGAAGTGTTTAATGTGAAATATTTAAGGAAGATGTCCCTCGAATAGTGAAATCAAGACATGAAAACATAATATAGAAGGTGAAATGAGAATATAAATGCATAAATAGATAAAGATTAAAGTGTGAGAACACATATGAAGCAAATATTAAAACACACGTGAGAAAAAAATACATAAAATTAGGAAGAAAGGTAAATAGGTAACATAAGTATACATATAAGTAATAAAGAAAAGATGAGGTCTCATACAAGTATATTAGAAGGATCTTCGTAAAGGTCATCCCCCTCTAAAAATCTAGCACTATGTTCTACATCTTCAAATAGGCATTCTATAATCCCCAAATTTTATAAAGGACAAAACATGCAAAAAAGAGGCCAATATTTTTTTATATTATATAATTACATCTCAACTAATGATAAAAACACACTAACATGCTCATGTTGTCATTTCACACATTACACGATGCACAAGTATCCAGTATTTTTCATGACTAACATGGGTGTGCTACACTACTTTCTCAAGATTGAGATTAGTCAAACATCTTTTGGTATCACTCTTGTACAACCTAAGCATGTCCTTGATCTCATTTCTTATTATTATATGGTTGATTCTAATCACACACCAACTCCCTTTCTATACCTAGAGTCATACTTGAGGTCAAGTTTTTCACTCCCTTTATTGATGATACCTTGTATTGCCAACTTTTTGGTAGCATCAACCAAAAATATTCTCAATTCATACCCATCCTAAAATTTCCTTTACAGTTCCAACAAGGTTTTATATTTCATGTAGGAGCCTAATGAGCTTCATTAGAAAGAAACCAAATGCATTCTTCACTATATACAAGACACTCACTAATAATTATTTCACTATACAATAGGCACACATTTAGATTTAACTAGATACATAAAATATAATTGGGTTGGTGATCTAGATGATTGTAAGTCGACATACAACTATAAATTTCACCTTGGCATTAGTCTCATTTTTTTGGTAGAGAAAGAAGAAGCATGCCATTTCCTTCTCATTAATTGAAGCTAAGTATTAGGGGACTATTAATGCAACTAAGTTAAGAATATCTAGCTTCAAAATATCCTCAATGATCTTGGAAGTCCTTTTTTAAAATTTATTCATATATTATGACAACTAGAGTTCCATATAGATCTCAAAGAATCTAGTCCATTATTAGTGGACCAAACACATCGAGATCCACATGTAATTTCTATGAGAGTTGATTTAAGGGGGAGGTCATCAACTTGTGATATTGTCCTACAATAGTTTAGATTGTAGATATTTTCCCCAAACCCTTCACTTAGAGTAATTATCTCCATATATGAGATCTCTTGGGGGTGTGGGACATCATTCCTTTAAGGGGGTTACTTAGCCCTTCTTGCTTCATCCTTCTATGGGTGGAGTTTTTTCCTCGAGCTTCTCTTCTTTCTAAAGGGATTTTTTTATACATGGGTACCTCATCAAACCTTGTATCCTAGACCCATATTTTGAATCTTTATTTCCCCCCTAAGTTATAGTTAAGGGGGTGTTAGTGTGAACAAGATATATTTGCTAACTAGTCTATTTCCTAGATAGTTCAATTAGGTCCTTTTCACACTTGGTTAAGTTTATTTAGGAAAAAGATTAACTTTGTCCCACATTAGTTATGTTTTTAGTCTCCTAGGTGGTATATCCCATATATAATCACTTATGAATTTCATTGTAATCACTCATACTTGTATGCTTTCTTTTCTTGTTGAATATCTAATATCATTTATTCTATCATCTCTAATTTTCCACTAATACTTTCCTTTCAATCATTTGTATTCTTGGGTTGCTTCATAGCCAAATATAGAAACTAAATCTATTTTTTATATTTTACTCTCATACAAATAACTATGCATATAATGATTCCACGAAGGGCTTCTAGACAGATCACAAAGTTGAAAAAGCAGAATTCGAAAGGTGGTACGAAGGGTAAGAAGGATTCTCCAGATCAGATAAAGGATGTGGTGGACAAAGTTGTTGATATTAATGATTCCCCTATTCGGCGGTCTTCTACTTGTGGGGAGGGTGTTGGGAATCCGGGGAATGAGGAGGCATAGGTTGAGAGGACTATGCATGAGTAGGATGGTGTGAATCTAAACCTTGGTAAGCCTGAGCTGCTGAAGGTTAATCCTATTTCTAAGGATTTTTCTTATCTGAATGATGACAATACTTCCATGTTTGAGCTATTGGATATGGCTTGGTCAAGTGCCACATGCACCTTTAAACTTGTCAAATGGGTGTTGCAGGAATTTAACACGGTCAATATTAAGATTAGGGGATTGAAGGAGAATATGGTGAACCAACTAAAGGGCTCCTCTTCAAACATTCTGATTGAAAGGTTGGTAGATTTAGAATGCTTTTTTTTCTGACTTCAAAACCCAATGTGAGAATCGCCTTGGTGAAATGGAGGGAAGGATTAAGGAAACAAATGAAGATATAAAGAAATTATTGTAGGTTAGTCACAACTCAGTTAAGAATAGTGTGGAGTCCCTAAAGGTTTTATTTCGAAAGATTAGTTAGCTCAGGGAGGATCATATGTACTTTGCGGACATGATTGAGAAGGACTAGTCTTCCGAGAGAAGGGAAAGAAGAATGCCAAAGGCCCATGCACCAGAACTAAGGGAACCTTAGGAATACATTTGAAGAAGAAAAACAAGAATTAATGGATATGGTTAACTTGCACTACAACCAGGAGATTGAGGTGGCCAACATCTTGAAAAGTATGAAATAGTTTTTGCGTCTATGTTGTTTTTTCTGTTTTTGTTTCTTTGTTGTTGGGTCGTTGTTTTTTGGTTGTTGGTTCTCTTTTGGTTGTTGCTTATGCT
The DNA here is from genome assembly GCA_007258455.2 of Sequoia sempervirens. Taxonomy (NCBI): domain Eukaryota; kingdom Viridiplantae; phylum Streptophyta; class Pinopsida; order Cupressales; family Cupressaceae; genus Sequoia; species Sequoia sempervirens. The sequence continues at coordinate 86,599,815 of VDFB02049217.1, read as the reverse complement.
TCAATTTTTATCTCTTTGAGCAACATTTGGTTCTAATGTGATGTAAAGGGTTCTGGGTCCCTTCAAAACCTGTTTTTCTAATATAATCAAAATTATGTATATACAAAGATAAGGGATGTAATTCCATTATGGAGTTTTTTATATTACTACACATGAAGTATGCATATTAAATAGAAATAGAAGATGCATTTTATTTCCAAGATAGATATTGATGATTTTTTAAAATAAAATTGGGTTGTAGTGAATATTATTATTCATACATGTTCCATAATACCTTTAAGTCAATACATTTAAATTATTTTCAATCTAACAAAGAAAGGATAAAAATATATATATGCTCATTGAATTATCATGTGCATGCATATTTTGAAATAAGGGAGGGAAATGATATTTTCCATTTTGTATGTTATTCACAATAAGAAAATATTGGTATAATTATCCATGTGGATGTTTTGGAAGGAATGGACAAAGAATGTACACATGATGTAGGTGCATACTTTATCGAGGAGCTCAATACATATTTTTGTAAATTTTAAATACTTCTTCGTATTCACATGTTATTAAATATGGATGTTTTAAAAGATAAGGAGGTAGATATGAACATGAAGATGAAGGAATACAGAAAAATATATTATAATTTTTTTAGAGTCAATATGGATAATTAAAGAATGCTTTGTATAGTAAAGGGAGTAATAAGGAGATTCACTCTAAAGTTCAAGTGAAAGGAAATTTAGGAATCTTCATCTTTTTGTTCCTTAAATCTTTAAGAAATGGACCAATTCAAAATATATTAAAAAAAATCTATAGAAAAGGAATAAATGAAGTAAATATGGTAAAATTTTCATGTTCATGAATGGTGGTTTCTAATTTTTAGAAGGGCGATTGTTATTGAATTTTTAACTCTTCTTTCATTCCCCTACTTTTTTAGTGTTGTATTAGTGTGTTTCATTTTTATGATAATGAATGTTCCATATTAAAATTTATCCCTTGTACACCATTGGTCATCTAAAACTTGTAATGTAGTAATATAATATTATTTGAGAAGCTCCTAGAGAATTCCTATGCATTCTTATGCACCCTCTCCAAAATATAGGTTTGAATTAGTTTGTATCCAAGGAGGTATGTATATAGATGAAAATGATAAAACCAATGGAGACCCCTCTTACTCTCATCTAGGCAACATTGTTATTAAGCAACATATTGTTGCAACTAGGGAAAAAATAAAAAATATTGAGAAAGATTATTATTTTATCAAAGATCTAGCATACTCCCTCAAAACCCTAAAAGGATCAAACATAGAGGCTACCTTATACTATCGATATATATAAACTTAGATTTCACTAGGATATCAAAGTCTCCTAATCCCATACCCACTAAGCTTTGGGACTAAATGCATAAATTTTATTGAAGAAATATGAAATCTAGCAACACATATCTTCAAGTTTTTATGAAATTTATAACTAATTATGAGGTGGAAGATAAATATATGTTATTGATTTTTATTTTTTTTAATTAAGAGAGGATGCATTCGATTGGTATGGTAGTCTATATGATCATTATATTTCATATTGGGAGGAATTTGAATTAGTATTTATTAAGAGGTTTGGTAATTAGGTAGACCAAACATACTTATACAAGATCTTTCAAATATTTGAAAATAAAGTGATGAGTCAATTGATCAATTTTATATTAGGTTTATAAAGATAACAAATGAGAGTCAAAATGAGAGTCAATATGGGGAGATTGATGAATCAATATCTCTAGCTTCCTATTGTAAGGAACTTGATCTTGAATTAATTATTAAATTTTATGATGTGAAGATTGCTAACTTATAATAGAATTAAATAGCTAGGTTGTTTGCATTGAATATCTCTTTAAGGTTGCAAGCATTGAGGATTTTATACTAAAATAAGTAGATGTTGAACCCACAAATTTAAATATTCAATATGGTAAATTAATTTGGAGATATGTGATGTTGGAGATCAAGTAGTATATTATTATGAAATAATTCTTTAGAGTGAGATGTTTGAAATGTCTCATGTTGCTTGGACTAATGAAGATAAAATTGTAAAAAAGGAAGATGAATTTATTGTTTTGGCTAGACCTGAAACATTTGTTAACAATGATTACAATAATGGTACTCATACATTTAAATATGATATTGATGTATTGGGGAAATAGTATGAGGGATCAAAGTGTTGTGATTTTGTTCATTCCAATGCTAACGTATATCCCATTTATTCTTATGACGTTATTATATGTGTTATTTGTGTCAGCATGTTTAAAAGTGGGGAATCAAAATCGTCCAATTCTTGAAATGTGCATCATGGAAGAAGATGAATCTAAAATTAAAAGTGTAACTGAAAACCTCATAACTGATTTGGATAATGAACGTGATGTTGAATTTTGGTATGATGTGTATAACAAGATAGAAAAGAAACACAAAGTCATACTATTCAAATATAAATATTTAATTGGATACTTTCAAAATCATTGTTCATGATGAACATTTGAAATACATAAAAGACACAAATGAAAATGAGAAATTCCTCTTTGATATTAGTGTTACTTTAGGCAAAAAAAATTATTGTATTAATTGTATGTGTGATATTTTGAAATGAAAAAATATTTTATCATACATATTTTGGAGAATGATGTATATGTATTCCTCTTTCCTATAGATAATTTGATGAATACCCAAGCTACACTAAGGGGGCAGGTGAAGATGGATACATCCTTCTTGATATATTGATAAGCTATTTTAGGTATTTCTAGAGAATGATGTATATGCAATCTTTTTCTTTCTTGTAGAGAATTTGATTAATATCTCTATCTTCTCTAATGTTGATGTTGATCTACATTTTCTCACTTTCTCAGCTTATGTGATCATGAATTATTCAAAAAAAGGGATGTCTTAGTGTGTGCAACTCATATAACTCATATTCATATGAGGAATTCAATTTTGTTAAGGATTTGAATATTGTTGATGATGAAGATACTATTACTCTTAATTTTTTAAATACACACTTAAATATTATAGTTTTCTTAATATGATATTTTTTAAAGAAATGGGGAGCTACTGTATTTTCATTATTAGCTTTAGATATCTTATACACCCCTTATAAATGCCTACCCAAATTTCATACTTTAAACTAAGAGACAATTTTTTATTATGTCTAAGAATATTGAAGATTTTATATTTACCCATGAACCTCCTAAGCACAAAATTTTAAAAATTTGATATAAATTTGCATAATGAATTCAATACTAATATTATATCTTATTCAATGGAGTGCAAATGCTTTCATTTTCTAGCCCAATTTCATACCCTTGATAATGTGTAACGTAAACTTTTATGATGCAAATAAAAATTAATATACCTAACAAATATAGCTCATATATGCTTTGCCATGATGTGTATTGTGTTTCCTAACAGTACCTAGTTCATCCATATGTTTGGATTGATAAAAAATAATGTCATAATATTTTATAAGTGGATATTCATTGTGCTTTCATAATGGATTTTAGGAAATCATTAGAGAATAAGGTTTGGAATAGAGGCAAAAAAATTGTTTCATATTTTTTGGTCGGTTTGGATTGTTATGCAATGTGAGGGGATTCATAATTTTTATGATGGACGATTTGTGTAACTTTGTGGTTTTGCTTCAATCTACAGACCAAAAGTATTATATGATCTTAATATGCCTACGAGGGGCATACATCCTTAACTAAATCCAAATTTGGCATCAACTTTGTGCTACCATATCTTGGGCATCCTACTTTAAGTTTTCAATGATAATTATATTTTTTCTCTAAAAAGATATAGTGGTAGCATTGACTATTTGCAAATAACATGGACTTAAAAGTTAAAAATAAAAAATCCATCAATTGATAAATTTTTGGTATTACATCTTCTATCTCTAGTTCAAATTTAGGTCTCTAAGATGAAACTTGATCTATAATAAGATTCTTTTAAAAAATTCAATTTTATAATTTAATAGCTAACACTATTTTCTTAAAAAGATATTAATTGAATATCTTTTATTTAATATCTATATGATCTTCTAATTTATGAAAAATGATTTCATAAAATGATATAAAAATATTAAATACCTTGAATTTATTTTTATGCTTGTACAATTAATTAAAAATAAATGTACTTTCATTTTAAATTTATAGAATGGTGGGCCCATTTTATATGTGATGGTGGAAAAACTAAATATTACATAGTTGGTTTTAAAAATTTGTGGCATGTAATTACAAAAAAGCCACGTTGGAAAGTGATGAAGGGATGTTTACAAAGTGTTTTAAAGGTGTAAAGGTTTAAAATAATCATGTTTTAGAGGGGTTGGAGCTGAAAAAAATTAATGGTAACTTCCATTGTAATTCAATATTGCAATTATCATAAAATGAACATTTAAGCTAGTGGAAATTCAGTGTGTATAAAATCTTATCGGTTAAAATTCACCTACAAGTTTATGTAGCCTCCTCCATATTTTAATATGTGATTTTCATTATTGAAACTTAAAGGGCTTTTGATGTGTGGAATATTTTTCTCCATATAGAATGAGAAATATATATGAAATATATATTTTCATTTTTAAGTGATATTTTTTTATTAGTTATTAAAAATTTATTTTTATAATTCAGATTTTTATTAGAAGGGAGGAATTTTGTTTTTTATAAGTGATTTTTTTTGTATGAAAAGATAAAGGTATGCATTAGGATAGAGCATTTGAGATAAAATAAAGTTTATTTTATAGGTTTGAGTAGAGTGAAGAACGAAGATTTATTTAGCATTTTATTTTATGTTCATGTTTTAGTTACAAATGAGTGATGTAGATTTGGGTAAGTAATTTAATTTAATTATAAATTATAATATTCTTGATTTCTTATGTCAGTCTTTTTAGGTTTTCAAGTAAGTCTTGATTCTTTAAGAAAAATTAGGGGTAATCTTTATAATCAAGTTGTAAGAATCTAAATAGAAACTCTAGAAGAGCATTGATGGAGTTTTATCTTGATCCTAGTTATTCTAATGATATTATATTTTTTTATTCTAATGATATTATATTTTTTGTTTAGTAAATCAATTGAATATCCTTTTTATTTTTTGTAGAGTTTGTGTAAGGCCCTAGACATATGTGTCTTATTTTGTTTCTCATTTTATGCTTTATATTTTGATACTATATTATACTTACCATTGATGCTATTTTTTGTATTTCCATCAAGGTGTTCACATGGGTCATGGGATGAATTGTCAGATCCTCATTAAACTATCATCTCTATGCAATTTTGGGTACTTACAAGGCCATCAATTCATCGCTCGACTTTCCATGTATGCCTATTTTTAAGGAACATATATATGACCTAAAAATACCTTCACAATAGGATTCACACACTTATGATATTGGTACTATCATAATAAAGTTGGGAATTTTGTCTTTCCAGTAAAATAGGACTAAATTGATCTTAGTAATACTTACCCATAGTATGTTATGCGCTCCTACAATAATTTAGTGGGTAGTGATTGATTGTGAACTATCCAAGAAGATTTATTCTTTGAAAATGATTGCATGCCCACTTGATATGATTGATGTATGTTAAGAGATGCTACCACAATAATGGGTTACACTTTTTGGGACATCTTGATTTTTGCTAAAATCACATATTTTAGAAAATATAATGATTTAAGCCTTGAAAGGTTCCATTTAAAGGATTTGAATTGAAAAGGGTTTGATCAAACCTCTTGGATAGAACCCTGCTAGTTTTAAACCATGCCTATAATGGAGTCTCCTCTACACCTATCAAAATGCTGATAAAAAACTACTTTTGATTTACCTTTTGGGGGATCAAATGAATTCATTTAAAATTTATGTTTTGTAAGTATGTAGTCCTTATTATAAGCTTCTCAAAAAGTATAATTTTAAATATATTTAATTTGATTATTATATTTATTTTTTATTTCTTGTGAATATAGGTTTTTCACTGAAAATCAAGCTCTCTATTTTGCACATGTGGAAAAATAATAGATTACCAAACAAAATTCTTAAAAATATATATTCTCTTGGTATTGATGTCCTTGATCCAACAAAAAAAAAAAGAATTTTGATACATACAAAAAAAGTTGTGTTATACACTAAACGTATGTCTAAATTGTAATTGGTTTGACTTCAAATCTTAATTAAGAAAAAATATTCAATAAAACACTATGAAACCAAATGAAGGAGCTAGATATCGTAGCTACAAATCTAAATTCAAAAAAATAGAATTTTATCCTTCATAGAAAAAAAGTTGTGTTATACAGTAAACATCACTCTTTAAAAATGGTGTTTACTATTAAAAACTAGTTATTGAAGGAGATGGAAAAAGAAAAGCAATTTGATTTCAAAAAATTTAAAATATATATTTAGAATCTATAGACAAAATGTCAAAAATCATTAGTTTGCATCATCTTCAAATTCCTCATGGTTTAGCATCTATAGGTGTTTGAAAGTGAAGATTTAGTTAAAAAGTTCAATTCAATGTCAAGTTTGGCCAAAAAGTGTAACCCACTATTGTAGGATCACCCTAAGATAAATTATTGATTCCAAAACTAAAATATATAGTATATCTTTCATAATTGAGTATGAGAAGATGGTTGATACCTGAATTTGGGTTTTTATGAGAAAAATGGTATTATTATTCCTATACACTAGTCTAAACATGGTTGAGTTTTCAACAATGAGCAAGGAGTGGTTCTATCTAAAACAATCTTCCTCACTCACTACTAAATCATCCTTGTAAAAATAGTGGCTTTATTTGTAGATGACCCATAGGAGAGGCCATAAATCTAGTTTCATTTTTTGGATCATTTTTTCATCTTAAAATAGAAAATGAGTATTTCCCTATATCCCTTATAGGTGCACTTGAATTTCACGTATTTTGTGTTATATTTATATATAACAATTGAAGATGAGTGGTATAATTGTGCCTTGTATTTAAAATCCTTGGCTAAGGTACTTTTTATTTAAGGACATGTATTTTGGTTATAGTGTTACCCACACTATTTACCTCTACATTCTCCTTATGCACAGTTCTTATTCATGACCCCATTTGTGAAGATTAGGGTTCTAACAAGTTTTGACGGTGATGAAGGGATCCATCTAGGCTCTACATTTGGTGGAAAACTACTGACATGATTTTCTCTCTTCTCTCATGTTGGCAATTCATATTCTCATATCAACTAAACACAATCTTGGTAAAGTAGTTAAGGTTTTACTAGTAATAGAATAATTATTTGATGTTCAATTTAATTTCAACCTTTATATTGGATATATTAATGGTAAGAATCCAATGAATATGTGATGGCCATGAATATGTACTTTTTGGATATACAAATAGCTCTTGTTGATTATTCAAGTTGATAAACTTTCTTACTAAGTTTGTGAAAGAAAAATTAGCATTTCCTTTATAATTTTTAATTAGATAAGCTGGGAAAAGGGTCCCAATACCTTGCATTAAAAAGAGTTAAAAACCTTAGAATGGAGCAATCAACAATAAATCTAGGAAAAATAGAGAAAATAATTGGCTAACAAAGCTAGGTCGGGCCAAGCAATAGAGCAAAAAGTAGAAAAACAAGACCAAAATATAGTAAAAAAGAAACACCAAGTATGGCATCAAGACAACACCAAAAAATCAAAGATCACACCCCATATGTCTAGTAATCGAATTCTCCCAATCATTTTGTAGATCCTTAAGTTTCTCTTATCATTGAGTAGAACCTATTTCTTTATGCAAATCAAAGCTTTTTTCCTTTTTCTTGGCTTTAAAATCATCTATATGTGAGATTGTTTACACTTCTTCAATTCTACTCAATGATAAGAGAAACTTAAGGATCTACAAAATGATTAGGAGAATTTGATTACTAGACATATGGGGTGTGATCTGTTATTTTTTGGTGTTACCTATTTCCTTATGCAAATCAAAGCCTTTTTCCTTTTTCTTGGCTTGAAACTCATCTATATGTGAGATTGTTTACACTTCTTCAACTTAACCTAAAGAATAAAAATATCAAATATTACTTTCCTCATCATACCATCATTCAAATTATCCAAGAAATTTATGGCCTCCTTGATTTTGGCCAACATGTCATGGAAATTTTCCATATTCTTATTCATACTTTCCTATTTACCCTTGCAACTATCATAGAGATGTGGGTTCCTAGTGGTTTGTTCAACAACAATCATTATGACAAGAATAACATATATTTTTTAGTTAAAACAACCATATTATCCTTAAAAGTGGCATCCTTGTGAGCATCTTAATAAGCACTATACTCTTCACTCACTGGTGATCTTCCTCAAATTACTCTTGATCCTCCTCAAAAATATCCACATAATTAATAGGAAGAGAGTCAAAATCATCAGAATTCGTAGGAGGGGAATCATAAATACTTGAAACCTCTTCAAAAGGATCCTCAAAAATCATAAAATTATGAGGGAAAAGAGTCATAACCAATTTATTGCATGGTGAAATCCCCTATTTTTTTAGCCTCTTTACTGGCATAACAATTCTCATAAGCAATATCATTAGAATTTTTAGGTAGCCTAGCTAAACTTCTTTCACCATGAGCAATTATAGCATACACATTAGCAAGATGATCATCTTTTCCTTTAAAGGAATGCTACTCAAAGGATATTTCTACATTGATATCAACAAAGGTTGACTTAAATTCTATAATTTTTCTTCATACTCTTGGAAGAAGTACCCTTACTCTCTTTATCCTTGAGGGATAAAAGGATTTCAATATGAGAGACAACATTGTTACCCTTTAGATTTGTTAGGGTAAAAAAATATGGTTTCAATACAATCATCAATAGGGGAATTTCGGGGAAAGGGGTCAACCTCAACATAGAGAAGATTCTTATTTCCTTTGTCACTCGTCCCTTGGTTTTTTACTAGTCCCTAGTAGGGGAGGATTATCTTTAATTTTACCCTTCCCACTAGGTCTAGGGTTTTTGTGTTCAACAAGGATAAGTTTAGGGGGCATGCAAAGAAGAGGAAGGAGAATCAACAACATGGAGGATGATCAAAGTAAGACTTAAATTATATTATTAATGGAAATATATTAAGACCTACTGTAAAGAAGGTGAAGCCCCATCTTTATTGCCTTTATTGTTACTGTTAATTTATTTCTCTATATTTAGATTGATTCTTGTAATCATATGTGTAATTTTACATTCCTTCACAGTGGAAGTTTGTATGACTTACATAAGATGAGTATATACATGCATGAAATTAAATAAGAATATAAATTTAGTATGATTTTGATTGCATATGAAGACTAGTGGATTTATCTAGTGATTTATACAATTAAATTTTTCTACACTTTTGTTTGAATGATGTGTACATTTTCAATCAAATCATATACATTTAAAACTATTCTCTGTGTCATGGAAATAAACACAAGCACAAAAGCTTACTTACACATGATATAAAACTACTTAAAAACCTCACAAGATTAATATAAAAATTCTAATTCAAAAAATGTGGATAAAAATCTTATGAATTTAAAATTTATCTATATTTTCATAGCACTAGACTATGGGCTATGACAACTAACTCAATTACAAATTATTTAAGTTTTAAATTTGTTGGGATTAGTGTGTCTCAACCTTTGCAAGTCCTAGCATTTAATTTCAATGATAAATTATTTAGTTTATCCTAATGTATTTTTTCTTATTAATTTTTTGGCACTTTGTGGAACCTGCTGGTGATGTGGCATCCTACATGGAAGGTGACATGTGCATTTTGGAAGCTAATTTCAAGGAGGTAGGAGTCCACTTTTGAGGGACTAAATTTGGGGCTAAAATGGTGGCAATTGTCATAAGTTGCTATGTCATAGATTATGAAAAACTATGACAACTTGCCATGACGGTTTATGGAATCTGTAAGAGTCATATATGGAAACTATAAGATAAATTGGTGGAGGTGGACATCCCATTTTGTGGGGCCTAATTTTATGCTAATTTGGTGGAGTTTTTTCATATGTCATAAGTTAATTATGGTTGATTATGATGAAGATTTTTCTATGATAGATTACAACAATGTAAGAGCTTATTATGACTGATTATGACAAATTATGACATACATGTTGGGCGGCACCTTGCATGTGAAGATTCTAGGCATCCAAATTTTTCATGAGCTTTATAAATGCTTGTGTTGAATTTGGAGTTGTATGATAGTGCGCTTTGCAGGTATCATTATTCTACCAAATTGATTTCAGATTTGTGACATGAACAAACTCTTGTAGAGGCTTGCATTGCAAGTGTATTGTAACTGTTGTTTATAGATAATACATTGTTCAAGATTTTCGAGTGTAGGATATTTTTCCTAAAATATTTTCCCCATGTATATGTTGGTGTAGAGAATGAAAAATGTCCTAAGCTTGCGAGTGTCATTTTTCTTCATCCTTGTCCTTCGATAATTGAATAATTTTAGTTATTCAATTATGTTTGATCATATTCCTCTATTAATTAAATAATTTTTAATAATTATTTAATTAATTCACTTTCTAATCTTTATTTTATCCTGATTGATTAAATAAACTAATTGTGTCACTAATTTCTCCCTCTTCTTCAATAGTTAAATAAATTATTATTTATTTAATTATTTTGTCGCCTTTCATCTATAGTTAAATAATTACCATTAATTATTTATCTATTCATGGACCTTTAATTCTTCTATAGTTAAATAATTATTAGAATTATTTAACTATCCATGCCACCTCCCCTATTAAATAATTAATCTAAATTAATTATTTAAGGTCTAATTTTCATCTCTCCATTTAATTAAATTGATAAATTTAATTAAATGCTCCTCTTTTCATTTTCTCCAAATAAATAATTTGAACAAATTATTTATTTGCCACTTGTCATCTCTCTCCATTTTTGAATAAATAATTTAAAATAAATTATTTATGCACTACCTAGTCAAAGATGCTCTGTCATAATCCCTTGTCATAACATTTATTTCATGTCATAGCCTGCATGTCCCTCTGTCATAGCCTGCATGTCCCTCTCATAGCCTGCATGTCTGTCATAGCTTGCATGTCCCTGCATGTCTGTCATAGCCCGCATGTCCCTGCATGTCTGTCTGTCATGATTCCTCCAAGAATAGTACATTCTTGGTGCATCAATTTTGGACCATTGATCTTGGAATCCTTCTAGAGGATTAATCTCAGTCGTCCATTCGAAAGGTTGTCTATAAAAGCAACCTTCCTCCTTCATTTTCATTTTAATAGCTAACTGTCTCCAACTTTCTTGCTATCATTTGTAGGTTTTGCACAAGTATTTCAACAAATCTAAGGGAAAAGTTGCATAACAAGAAGAATGAGAGAAAGAGAAGGAATCAACTACAATATGGGGAGTGCTTTATTTTGTTTTTTTTCATTTTGATATCTCCATTTTGTTTGTATTCTCTTGTTGATGTGGTTTAATAGTTTGGTAGTGTTGGCTATCACTTTGTCTATTCTATTTGATTTCTAACCCCATCTCACAGTTGGTGTTATGTGTTTTTTGTTGTATCTGTAATGTTGTTTATGTTACCTATTAAGTGCATCTTTTTGTATGTAATTTTTTAAGGGTTTGAAACTATAAAAATTTGCACATTCTCTCCTCTAATAAAGATTGGTGTAAGAAAATTTTCCATGTACCCAACTTCCTTTTAATTGGTATCAGATCCTGATCACCTCTGTTTCTTATTATAGGTGAAAGGGTTTTGTTGTATTAAGCTTATTTTGAGTGGGAGCCTATTACAGATTGTTTTTGTTAAACTTGTTGCAAGAACGAGATGGCGAGCACATCTGGTAGAGTTGAGATATAGAAATTCAATGGAGGTAACTTTGAGTTGTGGAAGCTCAAGATGGAAGACATGCTTGTAGATCGTGACTTGTGGACAACTGTTTCTAGAAAGTTATGCCAACAAGTATTAAACAAGAAGATTGGGATTGGATGGATCAGAAGGCTAAGGGTCTGATAAGACTCTATTTAGCTAATTTAGTACTCCTAAACATTCATGAAGAGAAGACTGTTGCACTTCTTTGAAAGAAATTGATCAAATTTAGTAGGATAACTCCCTAGTAAATAAGTTGTTCCTACAAAATAAGATGTATTCTTTATGGATGGAGGAAGGAGGATTTGTCACATATCACCTACTGAATTCAACATGCTTGTTACCTAGTTGAATTTTGTTGGTGTGAAAATAGAGGATGAGGATCGTTGTATGGATTTGTTGTGTTCACTGTTAGATTCTTAGGACCACCTTGTCATGGTCATTGGAAATACAAATACCACCTTTATGATGGATGAAGTGGTTGCATCATTACTATCTAAAGGGATGTAGAGAAAATCTTCTAAAATGGCTAAGGAGGCTCTAACAGTTGGAGGAAGAATTAAAAAAAGTCAAAAAGAAGAACATAAAGCATGAGATGTCAGAATCCAAATCCCATGGGAGATCTAAGTCCCCTAGTAATACCAAGGAAAAATGTTGGAATTATGGAACATCTAGTCCCTTCCATAAATATTTTAAGGAGGAGAAAAAGAAGAAAAATAAGTCTTAGAATATGATTCTAAATCTGATAAATCCTCTCAAGATGATGCAGATGCTTTTGTCACTGTCTTAGAAATGCATGCATTGCAAGATGTGTGGTTGATCAATTCTAGTGCTTCTTTCCACATGAATTCACATTGATATTGGTTCTCTAAGTATGAAAGTTATGAAGGTGGGAGGGTGTACTTGGGTGATGATTCTCACCTAAAAATTGTTGGTCGTGGAAGAGCCAAGATAAGATTCCTAGACATATCCCTAGTTCGGTATGTAACCTTCTTTATATAATTAAGTTGAATGATATGGATGTGCAAGTTGTCTTCTCAAATGCATGGTTCAAGATGACAAGAGAAGATATGGTACTTGCTAAAGGTGTTCATATAGGAAATTTATTTTAGTTGGACTCATGCATGGTTTAGTACAATATTTCTTCTATGAAAAAAAAGAAAAGAACTTCTGAGTCACTATCTTCATCATTTGAATCAACAAAAATCAAGAAAGTTGCATCCAATTCTGATGGTTGTGCTTTCTGGGTACCCAAGGGTACTCATCCTTTGGAGATGAAGTTACTTGTTGAGAAGAAAATGCTTTTACACCAAAGGCTTGGTCACATTGGTGAAAAGGGTTTAAGAACCCTAAAACATAAATTCCTTGTTGTGGGGTTTGATTATTGTAACCTTGAGTTTGATTTTTGTGAGCATTGTGCCTATGGAAAGAAAAACCGTGTTTAGTTTTATCAAAATTCTCACAAAACTTTTGGGGCTTTGGGCTATGTGCATTATGATGTTTTTGGTCCTATAAATATTCCTTAGTTATCAAAATCTGCATATTTTGTTTCTTTCATAGATGATTATAGTAGGAAATTTGTTTATTTTCTTAGAATTAAACCTGAAGTCTTCAATCAATTTAAGGAGTTTAAGGCCTTGGTAGAAAATCAAATTGATAGGAAGATTAAGTGTTTGAGGAATGACAACTATGGTGATTTTTTTTTGTATATTTTGATAAATTATGTAAAGAACAGGATTGAAAGGCATAAGATAACTCCATATACCCTTCAACAAAATGGAGTTGTGAAGAGGATGAACATGAAAGTAATGGAGAGGGCTAGGAGTATGCTAAGTGGAGTTGACCTTGAACAAAAATTTTGGGTTGAAGTTGTTTCCACTGTGTGTTATCTGGTTAATAGATCTTCTACATCAACTCTTGTTGAGAAGACACCTATAGAGGTGTGGTCGAGTAAGAATCCATCATTGAGACATCTTAATGTGTTTGGTTGTGAGGCATATGCTCATGTTCCAAGGGAGAAAGGGTTGAAGTTGGAAAAAAAGACTTTCAGTTGTATCTTCATCAGATATGGTATTGGTGAAAGGATACGAGCTTTGGGATCCAAATGGCTGAAAATATTATCTATGGTTGAACTATTATCATTAGAGAAATGAAACCTTCTTCCACTTTTTTGCAACCTACATGAGAATAGAAAAAGGAAGATATGGTTCAACTTCCTCTTAACCCTAAGAAAGTTGAATCAGAAGCTCAAAATAGATTTGATGATGAGGATAGTTCTAGCAGATCATAAATCTTAGAAGAAGAATAAGAACCTCAACCTCAACCTCAACCATTGAGGAGGTCCACTTGTATCATACGAAAAACTTGAAAGTTTGGTTATTCACTGTTGGATTCAAATTGTATTTTTTATTTGATTGTTAATGTTGATGAGTCAAGGATTGTGCATAAGGCAATGGGTATGAGTGATGTAAATTCCTAGATGAAAGCCATGGATGAGGAGATGGTTGCATTTAAGAAAAATAACACATGGGATTTGGTGCCTTTTCCTAAAGGATGTAAACTTGTTGGATGCAAATGGGTGTTCAAGAAGGAATGTGGTCTTGATGGTAGTGTTGAGAAGCATAAAGCAAGGTTGGTTGTGAAGGGTTATTTATAGTTGGAGGGGATAGATTATGGTGAGATATTCTCTCCTATTGCAAAGTTAATATCTATTTGGTTCCTATTATCACTAGCAACAACATATGATTTAGAAGTGGAGCAGATGGATGTGAAAACAACTTTCCTTCATGGTGACTTGGAGGAAGAAATGTATATGTCACAACTTGAACAATACATGGTTAAAGGTAAAGAATGTCTGGTATGCAAGTTGAAAAAGTCTCTACATGGTCTTAAGCAATCTCCTAGGATCCAGTATTAGAAATTTGACACCTTTGTGTTGAGTTTGGGATTTTTGAGATCTAAATTTGATCATTGTGTTTACTATAAAATTGTAAATGATCATATTCTCATCATTACATTGTATGTAGATGATACGTTGTTTTTTGGGAAAGATAAAATTTAATTTCAAATTCGAAGTCTCATTTGTCATCATAGTTTGAAATGAAAGATTTAGGTGCAACTTGGTATATCTTGGGAATGGAGATAAGTAGAGACAAAGATAACAAAAAGCTTTGGTTAAGACAAAGTAAGTACATGAATGCAATATTGGAGAGAATTAGTATGACAGCTTGCAAACAATTAGTTGTTCATGTGTTGCAAGGGATGAAGCTTTTTGTAGAGGATTATCCAAAGTCTCCTTCTAAGATGGAGGACATGACTAGAGTACCCTATGCTAGTGTTGCAAGTAGTTTAATGTATTCTATGGTCTATACGGGGCCAAATGTTGCTCAAGCAATGGGATTCCTAAGTCATTTTATGGCTAATCCTAGATGAGTTCATTGGGATGTAGTTAAGAGAGTGTTTAGGTACTTACAAGGTACTTTTGAGTATGCCTTGTGTTTTCATGGTTATCCTACTAGCATGGGTTTGTGGATTCTGATTGGGTAGGAGATATTGATAGTAGAAGATTCACCAGTGGATATGTATTCACAATGTTTGGTGGTGCCATTAGTTGGATGAGTAAGCGACAGGATGTAGTCACTTTGTCCATGATATAAGTAGAGAACATGAAAACTACTCATGCTTGTAAGGGAGCAATTTGTCATAAGCCTTTGTGTTCAGATTTTGGGCTTGATATAGGAAAAATCACTATTTTTTATGATAGCCAGAGTGTGATTTGTTTGGTAAAGATTCCTAATTTCCATGCCAAAATAAAGCATATTGATGTGCAGTTTCATTTTGTTTGTGATATGGTGGAAGATGGGAAGATTAAATTGGAGAAGGTTGACACCCTAATGAATGTTGCAAATGCAATGAAAAAGACAATGAACATAAAGAAGTTCAGATGGTGTTATGGTTACAAGGGCCTCTCAACCCTGAGTAGTTAATTGCAAATGACTCTTGAAAGGTCTTTGACAAGTGGAAGAATGTTGGGATTAAGGTGTCTCAACCTTTGCAAGTCCTAGCATTTAATTTTAGTGATTATTATTTATTGTATCCTAATATATATTTTCCTTATTAATGTTGTGGCACTTTGTGGGACCCATTGGTGATGTGGCATCCTACATGGAAGCTAACATGTGCATTTTGGAAGCTAATTTCAAGGAGGTAAGAGTCCACTTTTGAGGGCCTAAATTTGGGGCTAAAATGGTGGAAATTGTCATAAGTTTCTATGTTGTAAATTATGACAACTATGACAACTTGCCATGATGGTTTATGGTAGTTGTAAGAGTCATGTATGGCAACTGTAAGCTAAATTGGTGGAGGTGGGCATCCTATTTTGTGGGGCCTAATTTTATGCTAATTTGGTCGAGTTTATCATATGCCATAAGTTAATTATGGTTGATTATGATGAATATTGTCATATGACAAATTATGACAATGTAAGAGCTTATTATGATTGATTATGACAAATTATGATATGCATGTTGGGTGGCACCTTGCATGTGAATATTCTAGGCATCAAACTTTGTCATCATCTTTATAAATGATTGTGTTGCATTTGGAGATGTATGATAGTGTGCTTTGCAGGTATTTTATGTTGTTGAATTGATTCCAAATTTGTAACATGAACAAACTCTTATAGAGGCTTGCATTACAAGTGTATTGTAATTATTACTTACAGATAAAAGATTTTCCATGCTTTTGGAGTGTGGGGTTTATCTCCTGAAATGGTTTTCTCCACATATATTTTGGTGTTATGTGTTTTTTGTTGTATTTGTAATGTTTATGTTACCTACTATGTGCATCTTCTTGTACGTAATTGTTTAAGGGTTTGAAACTGTAAAAATTTGTACATTCTCTCCTTTAATAGATTGGTGTAGGGAGCTTTTTTGTGTACCCAGCTTCCTTTCAATATCTAGAGAGCTGAATAAAAGGACAAATCTTAATTCATTTCTAAATTATTTGATATATATCAACTAGGTAATTATACATTAAAAAGCATAGATGAGCATCTTAAAGAATTTCATCAACATCTGAGATTATTAGGACAACATAAATATTTGTATTTATATTTTCAACGCCTTTGAAATTTTCAAATGATTAAATTGATCAAAGGGTTTGATTAAGTTATAGGAGGGGAGTAAGTCACCTCTTGCACCTAGTACAATAAGATTTAATATTATCTCTATTTACCACTAGGCTTAGATAATATTGACATATATTTTGAAGATTGGAAATGCAAGGATGAAGTTTGCAATAAAACTTTAGAACCACAAGTATCAAGTTAGATTCATAGGTGTAGTGATCACTTCTATATGTACAAGATTTAACCAAGATAGTATACAAATCTTTTAGTTTGTTGGGGAATTATAGTTTTAGATTTGACATCATAGCTAGGATTGGATCATTAAGAACAAAGTTACAACAAATTATAATCTTCTCATATATGAAGCTAAGCACACCTATCCTCGTTTTTAGTTTCAAATACATTATGTAGTGTTTCTATCTTATATCCTTAGTCAAGGTTAAGGTAATTATTATTTTAAATTTATTTAATCTAGCCAATTTTAAAAAGAACTTATTCATTTCTTTTCAACCTTTAAATTTTAGATGTTAGATACTTTAAAATTTTCTACATTATATTTGTTATTAATATCCCAAAACTATAACCATGTTTAAAAACTTTCTTCTTACAACATTAAATGAAATCTAAAATAACATGAAGTAAACATAAATCCTATTCAAGAATATTTAAGGGATAAAAATGCATATCCTACATATTTATCCCTTCATTTTAGGCCACTTTATGTAGACATCATAAATGCATGGCCTTAGCATTTAATTTGCTTAATTTGTTGCTCTAGTTGACACCTAGCCCTAAACCCATCAACAAACCACCACATTAGCTTCCATTGTTTCAAATGTTCAATTTTTAGAGTATTCTCTCACTTAATACTATATTGTGGGTGTTTCCCTATCCACTCTTTTTTAAATTTAAAATCCTCACTCCTAAGGCCATTTTTTGAAAGTTAACCATTATGTTGTCATCTCATGTACCAAAAGTCTCAAGTTGCGAGCCTAGGAATATGGATTTAAGGGCACTATTCTAGGTTATTTAGGATCATCTCAAGATCACATAATCTTATATTGATATTTAGAGCATTTCAATTCTAGTTGCATTAGGGTCAATCTTAATTTAGTGACATCAATTGCATCGATATTGTGCATTTTTGCTTAACATATTTTTTTATTTGTGTACATCAACTATGAGCTTTGACTCCTATTAAGGATGTCAACAGTATTTCATCCACCTATAAAAATCTCCAATATACTTTTCAGCACAACCCACTACTTAGTGATAAGGTATATAAGAGGTGACCATGTCTTTGAATGTCGCATCAATCCCAAATAAGGTTGCACCAATCAAAGAGAAACCTAGTCCCAAGACTAAAACACATGTAAAATTCTTCTCATGAAATAGATATCTTAGAACATCTTTGTCACAATCTCCTAATCCTTATCCAATACCAAATCCCATATTTTAATATTATATCACAATACATCAATAAATGAAAATCAATTTCACACCAAAATATTATTCCTTCCCTATTAATTCATTCCTCAATCTCAATCAATTAAATCTCACTCTTTTACATTATCTGAAATTAATTTAAATAGTATTACACCCATATTTTTATTTCCTTTCAAAATCAAACCAAAGATTAGGCTTTCGTAATAATTAAAAATAAAAATAAAATTGTTTTAAGAAATGACTTTACTCAAACTTTAGAAATGACCACGAAATAAATTTATTGATGTAGAGCTAAGAAAAAGGTAGAGAGAAAACTACAAACAAAAACAAAAAACTTATATTCGAATGGAATCATTTGTTTGTATGCCTAATTACATGGAATACATTTTGAACAAAAGTTGGTATGGGGGAGATAACCCCACCTTTGAACTATTTGAAATTCTAAACAATAAACAATTTAACATTAAAATATAAGCATTAAAAAAAATTATAAATGAAATTGATATTTTATACTTAAAAGAAAATTATATATAGATTGTTTCAAATTAGTTTTGTTTTATAATTTTATTTTATTTTTTGTTAGTTTTTATTTATTTGGAATGGTGGAAGTTATCTATTTTGTGTTTTTCATTTTGTTTTGGGTTTTTTTTGTATTGAATCAATGTATACAAAGATTACAAAGGAAGAGAGTTTTCAACAAAATGTCAAGAATATACTAGTTGTCAAAACAACATAACAAGATCCCAAAGAGTTAAATCTTTACAAGATAAAAACAAGAATACTAGTCATAAGTCCACAAGAAGGACCAACACAAAGAACATTGCTCAACTGAAGGTAATAAATATAATTGTAATTTGAACCAACTTTGTAGTTTCCTGGAACATATAATATCTTCTTTGTAGTGCTATAGAATTTTATATTTAAATATTATCCAAATAATTATTGATCTTGATATGTTCCTTGATGACCTCTTATAGTTGAAAAAGAGAGACAATTTGAAATAAGATATCAAAGTAAAACTATAGCTTTTTTTGTCTCTTGGTGAATAGATTGGTTTGAAAACACTTTCAAACACCTACCTTTCCATCTATTAAGAAAAATAAACTGTCTCACATAATCAACTACAACATTATTATGAAGACCAACACCTAAAATAACCTCTTTCCAACTCAAAGAATAATAGAATATGATAGGAAAATAACCTCTTTCCATTCTTTAGGAATCCATTGTGATAACAGATCAAATTGAACCATAAAAAATTAGCCTTATGATGTGATAACTTGATCCAAAAGCTGGGCAATACAATTTTAAGACCTCCAAAATATTTTTTAATTTAGAATTAAGCACAACCACATTGTTGGGAATGAGAATTCCCTTTATCAAATTTATCTGATTGTCTTTTTGTAATAGGCATCTGAGTGCATCAATAGTAAGAACATATAAGAATGGAGCTAATGGACACCCTTTCTTGATTGATTATTGTAGAGGGAATAGATCAAAAAAATAATGATCAATTACCAACTGAGTATTGTCATCTTTGAATAACATATGAACATGCTTACAAATCTTGGGTCCAAAACCCAACCAATGTAGCATCTTAAGGATAAATATCCAACACATTCTACCATAGGCTTTATTGAAGTTCAACTTAACCAACAACATATTTTATCCTAATTGTTGAGCTCATTCACAAGTTTCCCTAGCAAAAATTAAATTATCAAGGATAAATATTCCACTAAGAAATCTAATTTGTTTGGGTTTGAAAATCCATTTTACCATTATTTATATCCTTATAGCTAAGGATTTGGAAATGATTTTATAATAAATTTTAAGAAGAGCGATAGGATACCATCTAGAGATAAAGTCTCATTTTTTCCTTTTGGAAGAAACTCAATTATCCCTTTATTAGTATTAGCCCTAAGGAATCTTGTTCAAAGAATCTAAATATAGAAGTTAAAAATCATCCTTAATGTGCAATCATATTGTTTGATAAAACTTGATTGAGAGATTGTCAAAACCAAGACTTTATTAAGGGCCATTGTGAACACTGCATGCTCTAGGTCTTCTATAGATAGCTCTCAATCTGAGAATCAAGTATACTTAGAATCCACCTTCATGGGAATGTGATCTTTAATAATCTCTCCCAATATTAATTGAGTATCATTCCAATGAGAATCCTCTCTAAAAATATTCTCATAGAAACTTTGAAACATAGATTTTCTCTTTTGACTTCATATGAAGATGCTCAATCTCATCTTTTATTGCTCCAATATACTCATTTTTATGCTTATAGTTTAATATTTTGAAGAAGAACTCGAAACCTTTATTACCCTCCTCAATCCAATATCATCTACCTCTAATTTTAGCTCCTTTATCCTTTTACATGTCGATTTATAAAGTTGAGCCTTTGTAGAGGCTATAAAAGTTTAAATGTTGGTATTATTTGGATTGGAAATAAGTAATTTTTTGGTGTGTTCCGGCTTCCCTTAATGGTATTTTTATTTATGTTTTCTTTACCAATCCAATCTTTTACCAAAAGAGCATAATAAATCAACATACTTAGAAATAGCATAGTGCCACCATTCTCTATAAGAATCCCCACCATTCAACTTGGGAATAGAGTTTGAAATGCCAACTAGAGTAGCAGCATAGAAAGGACTTTTAAGTGAGAAGCATTAATCCTATAAGGTAATTGGTACTCCATACAACTTATTTTAGATCCATAAATAGAGAAAAGGATGGGCAAATGGTTTGGGAGGGTAGTAGAATAATCAATTTTTACCCAAATGCTATATTTGGATTTATTTTTATTTGTTTTTTTTTAAATGATAAGTGTATAATTAATAAGTTTTTGTTAAAATAAGGTACATAATATAAGTCTTATTATATCCTACCTAAAATAATTCTTAATATTGTTTCTATCCTCAACCTATTCATTTTTACCCTAGATTTAGATTTATAATTTGTAAGATTGGCCCATGTTAATTACACAATTTATGGAAATGAACCTCAAAATTATAAAATTCAAATTCAATTTTGAACATGTTTTCTCCTTTTTCAACTTGTTATATTTCAACTTGAAGTGTGAAACATTTCACTTGTTTCCTTTAGAGTTTTTTTAAGGAATAACCCTAATTTATTTTATGCATTAAAGGATCATTCAAAATATTTTATGATTACTTAGATTACCATTCCAAAAGCATCATCATTATGTTATTGTCTACATCAAGATCTAAGATATACTCTATATGACTAGTTGTCTTCAATATTTGTTCTAGGTTGTTAAACTAGTTCATCTAGGATTTTGACTAAAGAATAATATTTCATTTTTGGAAAGCTCATAAATGGTGTCTATTGATATCACCCCATTTAGACATAGCTTAAAAACACTAAGGAAAAATATTTCTTGAGGATAAAATTTTCCAAGTCATTTCTATGCATATAATTCATATTTACATGTAGTGTTTTGACTTGCACTCATGAATTTGATCAAGTTTAATTCCACACTCTCATGTATATGACCCTAATTCAAATAATGACCCAATTCATGTTTTTATGTTCCACTTCCAATGCATTTGAGAATAAGACATTTCACTTACAAAAAATTTTTTTGAACAAAATAATAGAAACTATCTATCAACTATCAAAATTATCTAAGTACTTTTTATCCTTTTAGTTTCCTATTTCCTAAATTATATTCCATGATTTGTCACAATTATAACTTGGGCTAATTGGGTTGTATTTTTTTCTATCAATTAAACCTAATTTTAATAGAGAAACTTATTTTATTTCTTAACAATTTAAAGAATTTGACAATGGAACCCCTCTAGGGTTTGCACCTTCTTAACATCTCTAATTTCAATTCTTTGATTTATTGTGATTTTATTATTTGTTAGACCTATGGATCTTATCCAAACACCCTCCATTGTGTTTCAATTTTATATCTTTCATTATGGACACCTTTCCCACCTTCTTTTCCAAATCTTCTTCCTATAATCACTTGACACATCTATCAATATTGATTTGTGTGATGTTATTACACCTAGTGGGCCAATTATTTATACATGTCATAATATATCTCTTTGATATACCTCTCTTAATTCATTCTTACTCAAAAAATATACTTTTATGTGTTTGATAGATATGCATACTATATTTGATGATGATGCACTTTCTACCATACCCATTGTGTTTTTTGATGATTATACTCTTGATGTTCCTCTACAAAATAATTTTCTTTTGGGCTATCTATCTATAATGACTATCTAAGTGATATGACAATTATGATGATTGTTCTTCTTTTATTAGCAGTGATGTGTCACTACATGGTATACCTTGTTAACCTTCACATGAGGCTATTATCCCCTATGTAGCTCATAAATTTCCATGTTCTATATCTTGTAGCTAACAATCTACTAATGATATATTTAGTGAGTAGTAGAGTGATGGTTCTTTATCTTCTAGTGATGAGTATGATGGTTTTATTTAATGGTATTTTTTATGCACACTCTAGTGTCCCTTTCTTGGGGTCCTATAGATATTTTTTATGCCAATGGGGGTTTTTATTTGGATACTTTATTCTTACCTACAATAAATCTTTGACTAATTGCGAATAATGTTATTTTACACCCCATCTTATACATGGCTTAGACATGTATAGAGATGAAGAACAAAATAAGATCTCTTTAAATTTCTAGTTGGTATATGTGTAGATAGAGGGCCACCTATTGATACTATATCTTCATCCACCCTCACACATTATTTGCATACATATATGGATGTGCGGCATGTTGAGAATGACCTTTTGCATTCCATCAAGAGTATATTGGACCACTTAGGCAATCATATTGATGATTATGCATATAGATTTGAAAGAAAGTGTGTACTAATGAGATATTGTGTAATCTATTGGAATATAGAATTACTATCAATCCTTCTCTAAGTAGGTATTTGGAACCATGATTTACAAATTATGATGGTAGAGGTGAACCCCTACTACATTTATAGTCTTTTCAATATACATGATTCAATTTTTATCATGAGAACAAGTTGTTGGAAATATCATTTCTAAAACTCTTGAGCAATAATGCATTCATATGTTTAGTTCATTTTCAAATGATTCTATCACTTCCTTTGAGATTTGGCTTATTTTTCATAAAAAAAATATACTACAATTTTGAGCCTATGACAAGTTTTGATGAAATGATGAAAAATAACAAGACCTAATTAAGAATTATATGTTAAGATTTAAAATTTTGGTTACTAACATGTGTTTCTTATTAGAGGATGTTTAGTTTCAAATTTTATTTGTTGATGGTTTACTCCCACTTCTAAAATCCAAGTGTATTGAAAGCATTATCATTTATTTTTACATTTGTGTTACTATGTACAAATATGTATATGATTTATTAGAAGATAAATCTTTACATCATTATGATTTTAGCACTTCTTGTCATCCTGAGGAGGTTCGATAAAATCAAATGTGAGAAATGGAATCAATGAGAATACACCTCTTATTTCTTATAACAAGGATCATCATGAAGATATCAATCCATAGAGATTAATGTGTTCATTAAATTGGATAATCCTCCATATTTATATTTGAATAACTATTAAAACACAAGCTTCTCTTTACCTCTCGTTAAACCAATGGACATGTCTAAGCTTGCACCCCACATGGTTAACTACTTTTGCACTTATAATCACATATATGTGTTAGGAAAATGATATCTCAACCTTAAAATCACATGAATTTATTATTTATATTAAGTTTAAATTTGAGCATGAATTGATGTAGAATTTTCCTCAAAGCTTTGGATTGGCTAAATAAGCATACTTGTAAATTTTCATTGCAAGATCATGTCTGGATTCAGAGAGATTAAAGTTTTCATTTTCAAAGTTTCAAAGTCTAGTTTGAAGGACTTAGAGGCATTTATTAGGCTCAAAAGCAGTCATAACCAACATAATGGGTTATAGATTGATAGAGAGATTTGCGAGATTTTTGACGATTCAAATGGTTCATCAATCAGACACCCATATCAAAAGTTATTACCTTGGAAAGTTGGGTCTCTTGAAATGGGAGATGTAAAAATGTGTTGGAAACATAAATGAGCTGTAAAGGGGGAGTTACATGTGGTGGTATATATTTTGACATCATAAGTTGTAATAATGTTTGACAGTTTCATGTATTGTGTCTTGTGTATATTGTGTGCATGAGATGAAGGTTGTGTGTAAGAGTATTATAGATGTTGAGTTGTCTCCAGATCTTTGGTTGGTGATACTCCTATGAGAAAGCTCGCTCTGCAAGTATATTGTAATCATGTTGATTTTTGAATAATATGTTGAGCGAATTTTGGAGTGTGGGGTTTTTCTCCCAAAAGGGTTTTCCTCATGTAAATCACTGTGTTTTGGTATGAATTTTATTTTTATATATATTTTTTTAAGTTTTTTGTAATTGTTCAGATCTGAATTTTTTTGCATAACCCTCCTTTCAAGATTAGTGTACAGGAAGTTGTTCCTCTACCTTAGCTTCCTTACAATATGATCAGTCTAGGGATAGATGTGTTAAACTCAAACTACAATTCAAGATCTTATCAAATCAAGAATGTTACAAGTTTAAGATATTCATGATCATGTACATAATGGGGCTATTGACATAAAATTATATATTAGGGATCCTTTGATGATTAACATGTTTTGATTATATGGGAAAAATAGGTTTTGAAGGGAACCAAAACCCTTTACAACAAAAGATACAAAGTACTACTAAAAAAGTACTTTAGAATGACACCAATAGCATCCCAAAAGCCAAAAAACATGACAAAAAAGGGTGCTAAATGAAAGATAAGACAAAAATCTAACAACAACACTCGACAACAACAAAACAACAAAACAATAGGAAATAAACTGACACCCAATAGGAAACAGACATCGACTAAGAAGAAGACCAAACACTAATTCAAACTACTTGAGGTGTTGGCTAACAATAGTGATGTAATGCAGGGCAGTCAAAAAACTTAGTCTCACCATTCAAAGAGTTTCCATCCACTTTTCTTTCACAAATCCAACTCTTGGCTTGAATTTCACTCTTTTACTAGGTCTTCCTACTAAGTCAGCCAACCCACTTTCCTTGACAAAACTTTCAAATCCTCCAAAAAACCTTTTCCACAAAACATCAAACTAAGCACCCATTAAGGCCTACTTTCACATATCTCAAACTCACCTCCAACTCTTTTGGAACAACTATCTCAAATTTGGTCTTTTACGCTAAACCAACCCTCAATTAGGCCTTTTTTCCAAAGAGACTCATCTCAAATATCACATCCAAACTTTGAAACCTCTTGACAGTCAATAACTAGCCAAAAAAACCTCAGAATATTCAAGTTTTAGGTCTCCACACGCTCACCTAGGCTCATTTACACAAAACCTCCTTTTCTTTACAAATTGTTAGGGGTTATTGAAAATCCCATGCCCTGACGACTCACAATCTTGAAACCACTTCAATCAAATTTATTTATGCCTACACATGCTCATTCCATCCTCAAATGGTGCTGCCCCAAAGATCTCTACACACTTCCTACCCAGACCTCACTTTTTCCACTAGTTTTCACCCTTCACAACTAGGGTTTCTCACTCTTTTTCACATTTGACCTCTCAGACCTTCAAAAAATATCACTACACATCTCCTCACACATATTTCATTAGGTTTTATTAAGTTTTGTACCCTTTTCCTCAATTCACTCTCACTAGCCTTGCTCAAAAGGCACAAAAAACTAAGTTTTACTATAGGGGCAGCGTTACCAAGCCTCTCTAATATATTTTTCACCACAAAACTTATTCCTACACCTACACATAATCTACATAGGCCCATTCCTTTGAGATATAGCCCATACAGAAGGAGAAATGGCCTTTTCAACACATTTTGAACTTCAAACCCTTATGCCCCTATTTCAAACCTGTCAATAGTAAACCCCCCTTGAAATGGCTTAATTCACAATAAAATATCTCAATAATTATTTCAAAACAAAGCTAACACTTTCCTCTAATAGATTCAAAACATTTCAAGACAAAACCCTATTGTACAGACCCATACACAAGCGGGTAAAGAAGAAGTTTATAGAAATTTGCAACAAAACAGTGATTTTCTATTAGAATTCTCCTTCCAAACACTTCAACAACCAACTACAACAATGTATCTCACCTTTTAAAACATATACCCAACCATTTAAACTTCCTATAATGACTAAAACAACCTTACAACTACCTTTTCCCTTGGCATTCCATGCCTTTACAACTTTTGCATTTTTTTTACAATATTCCTTGAAAACTTTTGTCAATATTTAGCAACTTTGCATTCTATGCCTAAAATAGCTATCTAAGACTACTAGAACCTCAAAATGGCTATCTAAGCCTTATTACATCATGAGAATACCTTTACAAACTAAAAATCCTAAATTTTCCTCATGGAGGCATGTTCTTGCAAAGGTGCACCTGCACCAAGTAGGGCCCTTATCATCATCTTTAGCATCTTTTTTACCTTTGCATTTACCCGAGTGCTCTTTCTCCATTAAATCAGAAAAATAAACTTAATCCTCCCTGAGCTCACTTATCTTTCTAAAGAGGACTTCCAAAGAGTTTGCACTATTCTTCACAAAGATGTGACATGCCTAAAGAAGCTTTTTTATATCTGTATTCATTCCCAGAACGTTGGCTTCCAAAGAAGCCAATCTATTTTCACATAGAGATTTGAAATCATGGAAAGAAACCTCAAGGTCCACTATTCTGTCAATTAGAATTTGACACCGAACCCTTCAAAACATTCTTCAGATTCTCCTTCAAACCTCTAATTTTAATGTTAATCTTATTAAACTCTTGAAGATTCCACATAGCTAACTTAAAAGTTCCAGTGGCCCCAACCCTAGCCATTTCTAGCAAATCAAACATAGAGGTAGAATCATCATCAAGGTAAGAAAAGTCCTCAAAGAGGGGATTTACCTTCAAAGGCTCATGTTTAGCTCTCTTCTTCTTAGAATTCTCCTCATCAAGAACCTTATTCTCCTCATCCGGCTCCACATTGGGCAATTCCTGCAACAAGGAATCCTCAATAGCCACCACCTTTTCACCATAATTGTTGCCTTCACAAGACACATTGGGGTCCTTTGCTGACAACCTTGTTCTTCAGGTTGGAAATAGGCTTAGACAACCTCCTCTACTTCTCCTTGTCCTCCAAACCCAAAACATTATCCTGTGACCCCACCTCATTACCACCAACAACAACACCGTGACCAATAGCCACCTCCTTAGTCTTTGAAGGAGAACCATTTGAGCCCAGTTCCATGTCCTCATTGTCAGAAAGAACAAGGTGTTTGGCTACCCTGTTACTCTTAGAACTAGCCAACTTTCTCTTCTTCGAAGAAGTAGTCACAAGAGCTAGAGACACATCCTCATCCTCTTCATTCCATTACTCCTCATCATCCATACTAGAATTTGAGCTCGACAACCCAAAAACATCACTCAAAGTCTTCTCCTTACCCTTAATGGTAGAGGTAGGAAGAAGAGTCTTAACATGCTCCATGATTAATAAAATAAGACCTTCATGGAGGACGAGAGCCCTCTTGTTCTTCAAATGAGCGTAAATCGAAACCTCCATAAACGATAACATAAAAAATGGGAAAGAAATGAACAAACCATGTATAAAATGGTTTAGAAGAGTGAAGTAATGATTAACATGTTGTTCATAGTATACCACATGTTAATATAATTCAAGAAGAAAAAAAGTAAGATTTGCATATCTTAATGCCTTATTTAATATAGATTTTCCATTACATGGATGCAAAAGAAAAAATCCAACCATATGGAAACACATAAGTTACATATATGGAGCCTCCATCATAAAAATAAGAGTAACTATTAAAGAATTGCATAATACTGATTACACTTCTTTCAAACATCTTTACTAAGAGTATAATTTCATATCATGATGAAGATAATCTACATTAGGGTAGTAACAAGAAACATAATGTTGAAGAAGATGGTCTATTGAATGATAAATTTATCAATCATTGAGTCATGAATCTTCCATGCTCTATCCATATAAATTATCTTATTTATATGGTATCTCTTACTTGTGAGGTATATCTTTTACGATATTTACTAAATTTTAACTATGATGATGATACACTTACATGATTTCCCATATGATTCTAATGATGATGGTTAGCATTCTTGATACCATGTTACACTAACATGTTCTCTTCTTATGATGACTATATGATATTCATTACCATGCTTACATCTTATCCTTTTATGTTAAATCTTGTTATTCATGTTTATGCTAACAATGTTTGGATCTTATGCTAACATTCCATGATAATTATATTTTTCCTAATTCTTACAATGATGATCTCACACTTATCTATGTTTATAAATTTTATCTAAGAATTCATGGCTACTTCCCCTTGATTTATATCCCTACTTGGGGTGGTATTAGGGGCAACTTGCTTCCTACCATTATATGTTATTTCATGAGTATATCATAATGTCTTCATATTGTTGCATGATGATATCCTTACACTCCTCTACGATTATTGAGATTTTCAAGGTTAGTCATTTTACATTTTTCTACTCTTCAAATCAATTTCACTCTTTACATGTAATCAGTTGGAAGGACGTACAAGGTCATTAATGTTCATTTCTTGAGTGTGGTTATAGTGACTACCTTATGGGAAATACAATTTTTAGATGGTATTGCACTACTTTTGTTGCTCCAACTAGTACCTATCATTTCTTTAGATAGTTTCCTACTTCAACTAGTTTCTTATGGTAATATCTAGGGCACAGTATGCATGATTAGCTATTGTCTTCAATATTTATTCCAAGCCATTAAATTGATCCATCAAAGGGTTTGAACAAAGTTGAATATTCCTTATCTAGAAAAATCCTAAATATTTTTTGTAGGCACCACTTCACCAAGACACATGTTATACACAATAAGACGAACACATTCTCGTTGACAAATTTTGTCTAGATCATTTCTACATGTATAGCTCAAACCCATATATAAAATTAGATTGTAAGTATGATCTAATCCCCTTTCACATTTGTAAATATAACCCTAATTTTAAAAACAACCCAATTTAAAATTCATCATTATACTTTTAATACGTCCAAAAAATAATAATTTTAAATTACAATCAAAACAAAATTTAATTATTTATATTTATTTATTTTCTGATATCTATTAGATAACCTACAACAACCTTAATTAAATTGCATTGCTTATTATTTTCATTTAATTTCATTTCCTTTCTCATTTGAATTTTATTGAAGAAAACTTTATTAAAACATTATTATAAAACATAACAATACAAACAAAAAGTAGGACTTTCCTCATACCAACAATCATTACATGTGTGTTTTGACTTAGTTGTTAGTGAGTCCACCAACCATTTATAATTTCTATCATCTCACCAACCAAATCAGATATTTATGGCATTCCACTTGTAAAGTTTAGTTTTGCTTGGGTCAACAATACTTACTTAGGTATAAGAATATTGAAATCAAAACACTTTGACCAAATTATTAAAATGAGCTCATATTCGACCTACTTTATAATAATGGTGTTTAATTTATCCTCAACAACCATTGAAAACGACCTTGTTAGCTAATACATTGTATTTTATTGAGGCATATGCTTCTCATTTTTTTAAAATTTAAACATACAATTAATTAAGTAGATTTGATTTAAATTAGTATAAATTAGTTGAGTTTAATATTGATAATAAAAGTATAAATAAAATAATAATGGTAGGGTATTTAGTATTTTAAAAGGAGGAAATGTGTGAATCAGTCATGGCTTGTTTATGTTAAATATTTATTATTAAATTTTATGTATTAATTTTAGATTTTTTTAGTTTAATGTAGTTTTATATTAAGTTACATTTACAATCAAACAAATCTTGTACCACTCAAGTGATCCATTTTAGCCTATAGGTTTCCTACATTTAGGTAGACCCACTAAGTTCCAAGTCTTACACTAATTTAATGTCAACACCTCATCTTCCATGATATTCTTCAAATAATTTTTCTCTTTAGAAGTGAGATTTTCTATTAGTACATGCTAGAAAACAAAGTACAATGAAAATTAGGTAGAATGTACCTACTAGGTAAACTTTGTTGCCTTGTAGACCTTCTCACAACTGTCAATAAATAATTTTTATTGTGTTTGTACCCTTTTCTTCTTTAAATATGATCTTATATGTGTTTTCCCCATCTCCATCCAAAATATTGTGTCTACTTAATTTTTCATCTTTGGATGCATTTAATTACTCTAACTAATGTTCAAAATGCACCTTTGAATTGTCTAGATCCTTTGATTGTTCCTCCCTTGATACAACTCTAAGCTCTTTGAAAGTGACATCTCTAGAATGGAGAAACTGTAATGTCTTGGGATTCCAAAGATTGTAACCTTTTATGTTTGCATCATACCCAATGAAAACACATTTCTTTACTTTTTAATCCAACTTAGATAAATTATCCTTTGACACAAAACTAATATCTCACAACTAAATATCCTCAAATGTGTTACAAAAGGTTTTTCACTTTTCCACATTTTATATGGCATTTTATCCTCCAACATAGAAGTACAAAACATATTTTTCAACTTGTAGACACCTAAAATTGACCATATTTGATCAATTTAGCTCTTTATTTGACTGATTTCCTGTCCTTTATATTAATTGAATAATACCCTATTATTTAATTAATATTCAATTATCTTAACCTTCATCTTAATCTATTTCTTCTATTATCCCTATATCCTAGCCTAAAATAAATAATTACCTTTAATTATTTATCCCCATCCCATTCATCCATTAAATTGAATAAAATACCCTTATTTATTTTATTTAATCCCCAAATACTCTTTCCTCCAAATAGGGATTAAATCTAATTATTTAATTTCTATTTTCTTCTCACATCTTGTCTCATCCTCCAAATCTCCCACTTTCCATCTAATCATAATCCTAATCTTTACCTCATCTACCTCTAATCATTTGCACACACTTAATCCATGATTAAGTGGATCAACCCTCCCCATCACATCAAACACATGGCCCTTTGTACATGTGACATGGCCTTAGTTCCATTTCACATGGGCCCTATCCCATCATAGTATCATCTCTCTCTCAAGCCCTCTCATTGTGCCACTTGACACAATCTTGTGGCTTGAGAGATTTGAATCCTTCTCAACCCTTGATCTTCATCAAGCAATGTCAACCCTCCATCTTAAATCCTAAAATATATATATCCAACTCTTAACCATTTCATCAAGTCTCTCACTCATTTTCACTTGGAGCGTTGTTATGCTGCCAAAATTCTATCAGCACACATCCAAATCGATAATCTTGGGTAAATCTACTCAATGAGAGGCTTGACATAGTTCATTTTTGTTTGATTCTATGTTTGCTTGAGCTTTCTTAGCCTAATCTTAAGTGTTTGCTTTCTTGTGTTTTTTTAGTTTTTATTGCTTAAATCATTCACTTGAACATATTTTTCTTGCACACATTTCTAACACACCCAGTGGGACCCATGTCACAAGTCTGCTAACAAAATTTGGCTTGTTTTGGTTGTTTACGTCTATAGGTTTAGTGTCGAGGTGATTGTACACTCACTTGGGTAGATATGTTCTATAAACAATTAGTTCCACTCCTACATAGGTGATTGTACTTCGACCTCCCACCCACAAAGGAAATTTTTCTTCTATAGAGGAAATTCTACTTCTATAGAGGTGATTGTGCTCCTACTCAGGCATTTTTTCTTCTAGTTGGGTGGATCCGCCTTGTTCTTGGGTGACTACACACTTGGGAAAATTTGTGATTGTTTGGGTGAATCCGCTTTGCTCTTGGGCAATTTTTCTCTCTACATCAACAATTGCATAAGGTATAAAAATATGCTTCAAGTAATTTTTTTTACATTTCCCTTCATCATTTGGTTTTCCAAAAAAAAATTACATGGGGGATCACACATTTTCTTTTGATGACTTTTGGGCATCTAATCATCTTCTTGTGTAGCTTGATATTCTTTTGATGACTTGCAAGAGGGAAGGGAAAATGCAATAAATGCCACTTGGCTCAAGGAAAAGGACATGTAAGATGAAGTTATTGCCTTGTTGGATGTACATGTTGACTTGGAATTTTTGAATTCAAATTTGAGGGAATATTCCAAAGATGCCTTGTGAGGAAAATAGAGATTTAATAAATGAATTAAATCTATTTTCATGTGCAACTTGCAAAATCTAGAGGATGGGACATAATTAGAATTAAATTAATCAAGGGTTAATTAATTTAATAAGAGATTATATGATGTGACCTATTTGACTCAAATTTATGGATGTATTTAAATCAAATAAGAGAATAATATGATAAGAGAATAATTAAATAAGGATTTTGATTTATTTAATTAAAAGAGATGGTGTTAGATTAAATCAGATAAGGTTTTAATTTATTTAATTTAATGGATAGACTTTAGAGATTTAATCAAATAAAATTAATTATTTAATTAAATAGGGATAATTAGATCAGATTGATTGATTTAATTAAGAGAAGAGAGAGACTTAATTAAATAACTAGTTTATTTAATTAAGGCAAGAATATTGATGAATTTAATCAGATAAGGAGATTTGATTAAATGGTTAGACCGAGGGATGATTCAGGATGAAACAATGTTAGTAGTTAGGATCAGATGCACAATGTCAATCGGTATATTTTACGTGTCTACATTTTGCCCCTCTTTGAAGCAATGCACTTGTTGTGTTAGTTCAAAGAATAGATGATCTCGATCAAAGTTAAAAAAAATCGTTATTCAAAAATATTTCCCCACTGCTGCCTGGCGAGAGAAAACATGCCAATATAATGCCCCCTTGAGAGATTGGACGAAAATTTCAATTTTTGGGCGATCTCGCAAAAAAAGAGGACAAAGTGCCTGACAGGTCCGAAAAGGCTCCAGGAGGCCAAAAACGTGTCTAAACGCAATAAAATGATATAAAACAGGCCTCAACTGGACAAAAAAAGGTTCGGGGGTCCAAAACCCCAGTAGGACAGCTGATTAGGGTGAAAAAAAACCATAATTTTCAAGCTTAAAAGGGGCCCGAGGGGTCACTTTCAAGTCATTTTCAAACACTTCCAATTGCAACCTCGAGATTTGAGCTCTGACCTCCTGACGATATGGCGCAACAATAGCTTCCCCTGCACATTTCTGATCGATTTTGAACATACCAGTGGCCACCTGGCATCGAGGCACCGGTAAGTGACCCTTACTTGAGCTTTGTTTTTCATTTATTGCCTTCATTTAATGCTTTTAAAGGTCGGTCAGTCTGCAGCGGCGCTATATAGCGCCGCTCGGTGTTAAATAGCGTCGCGACGGTGCAGTTAAGAGTTTGAAAACTTCGACGCTGAGCTCGGGGCTGGCGGGGGGATTTGAAAAGTGTGACACGGCGGTCCCAATTTTTCCCAAAGTGCGCTGCTAGATGAGAAAGTGCACCGCAGCGGTGTGATTTTTCTCTTTTAAGCCCTAGCATCGGAGTTTGATTAGAAATAAAACTACGATGCCTTCATGGATTGCACCGTTGGAGAAGTTTTTTGAACATATGAAAAAAAAAATTTCAAAAAAATTAACATGGTGACCTTCCTTGATGCAGGACGCGGCAAGGGAGCTCTACTCTCGAGAGCACAGGTCGCGAGATTTGGCTGGCTATTTGCAGGACTTGAGCGATAGGGACCAAGATCGACTCTGGATTGTGGGGTTATGGTACATTGCATATGCAGCACCCATTCACACTCACCTAGGGATGCTATCAGCACTGGCCGAGAGATGGCACAACAAGACCTCTTCATTTCATCTTCCCACTGGCGAGGCCACCGTCACCTTAGAGGACATTTGGCGTATTTTGAGATTGTCGATTCACAGTCGTCGGGTGATTTTTGACATGGACGAGGAGCGCGAGGCTTGCTATAGAGTCCTCACCACAGATGAGATTATCCTTTGTGAGGGGCAGATAGAGCTCAAGCGGCACAAGATCCTGGAACCTCCCTACCGCTGGGTGATTGCATCCATTATTTCAGGTCTCGTTGCCCCTGACAGACGAGGGTGATACTTCAGTCCCAGCTGGGGATATTACTGGGAGCGGATGGTTCGAGATAGGACAGCTCATTTTTCTTGGGGGCCAATGTTGCTAGCTTCTTTATACAGAGATCTCCATGAGTACGTGTACATGGATGGCAGAGCACTCAGAGCAGGGGTGACCCTTCTTCACGTTTGGGCATGGGAGCACATTGTTGTGCTTCGGCCGCGCGTCATTTCAATTTCGACGATGCCAGACGATCCCCTCGTGTGGCGATATAGAGGCAGTGTGTCGTTTACACACACCGGCGAGCATGGGATCCCCTATTGGAGGAGGGTTCTTGATGAGATGCAGGTTTTCACCTGGCGACCATACCTTGGTCAGCCCAGATGGGCCGACGATGCTAATCAGATGTTCTATTTCCGCCAAGACCATTTTATGTAGGGGCAGGAGCACACCATGATTGAGAGGTACTTGCCCAAGCGTGTGCAGTGTCAATTTGGTGAGCCGCAGGATCGCCCTGATGATGATTACATAGTTGTCTTTGCCCACACCATGACACAGGTTTCATGGGGACGATATATTCCTACTTCGGAGGTAGTCGACAGCTTCAGGAAGTTAGTAGCTCGACCGTGGGCTTACGATCAGGGGCCCGCAGATCCAGGCACTACACAGGCCTACAGGGATTGTTGCCAACCTCCACTTCGATTAACCATTCTAGGTGCAGTCCTAGATCAGCGGAGAGTTAGAGGCAGAGGGGGAGGACGAGGACGAAGGGGTGATGCTCGACAGGAGTAGCCGGTTGTGCCTCCAGTTCAGTCAGGGAAGGGCAATGTACCTATGCCAAACCAGTAGCAAGTGCCACTAGGTGTACCACCACAAGGCGAGGATCAACCTCAGGTGAAGCCTCGGGTACAACCATGAGCACAACCAGTAGGGCAGGTGGATCCTTGGGATTTGCTGATTGCGCAGTTGCAAGCCCAGGTGCAGACCTTGACAGGAGAGAGGGATCATTCCCGAGCCGAGAGAGAGCAGATGAGGGCTGAGAGGGATCAGGCAGTTCAACAGAGACAGGCTGCAGAGCTATAGGCAGCCACAGAGCTAGGTAGGAGACAACATCTAGAGAGCATGGCAACCTCCTCTTCCCAGGGAACAGTGTCTGTGCGGTCATATAGGGATGTCGTCCGAGAGGCCGAGTACTACTAGAGGCATTATCATGAGGTCGTACCCAGAGGAGGACGAGTCCCAGAGTACTCGCAGCAAACCAACTACAGACCAGCAAAGGGTCACGGTGACAGAGGCGAGGGCAACATTCACGGGGACAGAGCATGATTGGGATGCTATGATACTTTTTGTGCCTTATGGGCTCCTTTTTGATAACCCTATGGGCCTTTTGTATTGATTGACATACATGTACAATGATCTGATTTATTCTTTGTACTATGACAGTTGCGTTATTGATGATATATATATATATATGAGCCGATGATGATTTTGATGAGATGTGATGTGTACTCTTTATTTATGCATGTATGGTTCTACTTCTATATATGTTGTGCAATGATGTTATATGATGCTTATATGATGCTATTTGATGGTACATGATGGATTTATGGATGCATTTATTTCCGATGATGTATGCATTATGATTATGACTAACAAGTCTATATTATGCCGCCTTATGATATGCAGATATATTTATGTGATGTGCAATGATGTTGTCTATATGATGATCTATTTATGTTGATGCAAATGATGATGTGATATGTGATATGGATTGTAATATGCAAAATGATATGATCTATGGTGTACA
Organism: Sequoia sempervirens; assembly: GCA_007258455.2. Lineage (NCBI taxonomy): Eukaryota > Viridiplantae > Streptophyta > Pinopsida > Cupressales > Cupressaceae > Sequoia > Sequoia sempervirens. The sequence continues at coordinate 86,563,440 of VDFB02049217.1, read as the reverse complement.
TGTGAAATGATATGTGACTTATGTTTATAAATGAAATGATTATGGATGCATATACGCTTTGTATGTAATGAATTTTGTATGTTTATGCTTATGTGGAATGATCAATGAATGGTTTATGATGCTATTTATAAAATGAAATGGATGATGTAATGTGAATGCGATGGGCGTGATATGATGCGAATGAGATGGTTTTATGTAATGCAAATGAGATGGTTTTTTAAGATGCTTAGAATAACAAATGTTATTATTAAATGGTGATGTATGTGATGCATTTAATATGATGTAATGATATGTAATGATATGATGATGTTTTATGTGAAAATGAACGTAATGTGTGAGGTGACTTTATGATGCCATGCAAGTATGTATGCCAATGAATTATTTATAATACTTATATACCTATTGTGTATGATTATGCATTATGTGATAATGGTGAAATGATTATGAAATGCTTATGCAAATGAATGTTATGTGATGATTTATGCAATGTGATGCCATACAATGGATGCAAATGTAATAAAATGGATGCACTTTTATAATATGGTGGAAATGCAATGCATATGTTTCCTATATGATATGTTGATGCAATATGCTAAGGATTTGTGGATGTCGGATCAATGACGATGGTGATGATCAACTGTCATAGTACCTTTTTAGCATGATAAGCAAGAAGGGATGAAAGAGAAGAAGTCATTTCAACGAGACACAAGATGATAAATAATGAAAATGATGATGTTGATGATTACTTGTCGAGGAGTTGGGATTTTCAAAGGGCCAATTTCCTTATGTTTGATAACGCACGTGGTACAATGCATCAAGGTATAGAAAACCAGGATGGTGTTGTACCTAGTGTGATGGACTTTGACTTGACAAGCAGATAGGAGTATCCTTGTTCACACCTGACATACAGAAACCTTGCTAGGATGCACTTTAGAAGTTTCAAACACCTCGGACCAAAACACGGAAAGGTAAACCTATCGATGCAATAGTCAACAAGATGTACAAAACCTCCTCCATTCATACCTAACAAAGAAAGTATTCACCAAGGTTATATTACAAGAACATCCAACAAGCATAGCAGACAAAAAATAATGATTGTTGCCCCATTCCTATTTCTCTAAATCCTCTTGTTTAGATATCATCGAGAAGTCCTTGGAATGAGCACAATAAGATAAGTCAAAAGATAAAGACAAAGTAAACAAACAAGTTGATGCTCTTCAATACCACTAACGAAAAGAGGATGTGTTTTCTAAGGATAAGAACCGAAACTTATTGCCAAAAGATAATGCCCATTGTAGGAAGGATTCATCTTAGGACATGTTAGTGGATGGCGGCACGTCATTTCGTTTATCCAAAGCATTCTAAATGATGATTGATATGAGACCAAATGGATGATATGTTATCGACACAAAGAGTTGACCAACTTGTTTACGCACTGACTTAGACCTAAGACTTGATGTTTTTGAGTTTTCACTTTTCACCTGCTAGACTTGTTTCTAATTGTTTCACCAAACGTTGAGGATGACGATTAGTTTATTATGGATGGTGTTATTGCGGGTGCAAGCGAGATGAGATGGATGGATTTTTTCAAATATTTGGATGTTTTTGATCTTTTTGAGATGTTTTGAGGCTTTTTTTGGTATTTATTGAAATTTTCAAATGTTTTGTTTTTTTTATTTTCCAAATGTTTTGGGGTTTTCCAAGATTTTGACCAAGAGACTAACCTAAAGACCTCTCCTAGGGGCCTCGGGGACTTATCAATAGATTAGCCTTGCCTACGTTATACACGCAAAGACCACGTAGTTCGACTAATGAGTTGACCGATTTACAGATGATGACATACATGATGAGATGTCAGTATATTATGACGGAATCCTATAGGACTGACCTAAGTGTCTCGGGGGATGATAAGAGATCAACCTTTCCTATATTCAAGCTTAGAGACGACGTAGTTCAACAAGACGACCTTTTTTTTGAATTTTGATGATTTTTGAATGTTTTTGGGATTTTGATATGTTTTAAATGTTTTTTGATTTTTTGATTTTTTTGATGTTTTTGGATTTTCTCATGTTAGGACCTTAAGAACATACATGAATCCGATCCAATGAAGACATGCCCCCAGTGTGATGCAATAGACTACTCTGATAAAGGTGGGACAAACTAACCTTGGGGATGGGCTAAGTAGTACTAGGAGGGATCATGATACGAAAACAAGACCAAGCTATGGTGTAGATGTGGGTGGATGAGCGATGGATGGAAAATCCGAATGCGATGGATGATGCAAAACAAGCCATAAAGATCATGGTGGATGGAAAGTGCTTATTTACGCAAGGCGCCTGTTTGCCAGGTTTTCACCAAGGTACCTGCCCAAAGCGCCACTCAAGTGGTTTTCACTAGAGGACGATTTTTTTCTTTACTATTTTCAATCCTTTTTTTTTTTTTGGATTTTTTGGTTCTATACCTTGAAGGATTTAGGCATAGAAATTTTTGAGGTGAGAGCTATTCATGGGCTCTTGCAGAGGTTCCCCTTCGGGTGTTGATAACTGATATGCCCCTGACTTGTAACTTGTTGTGATAACGAATGGTCCCAACCAATTAGGTTCAAATTTTCCTTTGCTACTTGGGTTTGGGACATTCTTCTGATTCTCCTTCAATACCATTTCTTCGACTTGGAACATCATGCTTTTGATTTTCTTATTGTAGGTCAATTTGAGTCTATTCTAATAGACTTGCAAATGATTCAAAGCATCTATACGTCGCTCATCCAATAGCTCCAGCTCATTTAATCTTGACACTGGGTATTCTTCATCTGTGATGAGGTTCTGCAGTGATATCCTAAGTGATGGGAGCTCGATCTCAATGGGGAGTACTGCTTCTAATCCGTAGACCAATGAGAAAGGGGTGGCGTCGGTGGGTGTGCGAATGCTGGTTCGATAGGCCCAAAGGGTGGGGTTAAGCTGCAGATGCCAGTCACAACCTGCGTCATTGACTGTTTTCTTTAGGATTTTCATAATGGTTTTGTTTGTAGCTTCTGCTTGGCCATTGCCTTGGGGATAGTATGGGGTGGAGAAGCAATGTTGGATTTTGAATTTTTTGCATAAGTCACGAACCTCCTGATTCTTAAATGGTGTCCCATTATCTGAGATAATAGCTTGTGGAACACCATAGCTGAAAATGAGATAGTTCAGGATGAACTTTGAAATATGATTCCCTGTTATATACATCATGGGTATGGCTTCCACCCACTTAGTAAAGTACTTCATTGCGGTTATGATGAATTTTTGGTCGTTAGATGAGGTGGGTGTGATTTTTCCGATGAGATCAAGTCCCCACTGTGAAAAGGGCCATGGTGTGACAATAGGATGAAGCTCTTGAGCTAGAGCATGGATGAGGTCCCCATGCTGTTGACATTGTAGACACCTTCCGGCATGGTCATGTGCTTCTCGTTCCATTGTGGGCCAATAATACCCCATCCTCAGCAGTTTCTTGGCTATGGTTATTCCACTCAAGTGTGAACCACAGATACTGTTATGTACTTTAGTTAGAGCGGTTAATGCCTCATCAACATTCAAGCAGCGCAGTAGGGTTCCTTCTATGCTCCTATGATATAGGGTATCTCCTAGGATGACAAATCTGGATTCCTTTTTGACAAAGGTTCATTTTAGGTTTGAGGGTAGGTCAGTGGGTATGACTCCTATTCGAAGGTATGTGTAGATGTCGTGATACCAAGGATCGTCGGGACCAACAATTTCACACACATATTATAATTTTGGTACCTTGAATGTAGGCACAAGAAGCTGCTCAATCAGGAATTCATATTTTGGAACGTTGTGGGGGATGTCCAGCAAGGTTCCAATTGTTGCCATGGCATCTGTTGCTCTGTTGTTGGTTCTAGGAATCTGCTCAAATGTTATTTCGATGAAGGATTCTTTGAGAGTCTCCACCAATTTCTTGTATGGAGTGAGCTTGTCGTCCTTGGTCTGATATTCATCATTCACTTGATTTATTATCAATTGAGAGTCTTCATATACTTTGAGAGTTATAATGTTTCACTGCATTGCTATTCTGAGACCTATGGTTAAAGCCTCATATTCTGCTATGTTATTGGTGCAGGGAAATGCTAGTTTGTAGGACCTTGGTATGCAATCCCCTTGTGGGGTGATGAAGAAGACACCAGATCCTGATCCATGATGTGTGTATGAGCCATTGAACTAGAGTTTCCAGTGGTCAGCTACGTTGAGATTAAAAATAGATTCATTGGGAAACTTTGAGATGAGAGGGTTCTCTGAATAGATTGTTGCTTCTGCAAGTTTATCTGTGATGACTTGGCCTTTGATTCCCTTCCTCTCTACATGTTCAATGTCGTATTCTGACAGTATCATCACCCATTTAGCCATTCTTCCAGTGAGCATTGCCTTTGATAGTAAGTACTTGAGAGGGTCGATCTTGGCAATGAGTTTTATTTTGTGTGCCAACATGTAGTGTCTGAATTTCTGTGATGCAAACACTACTGTGAGGCATGCTTTCTCAATGAATGAATAGTTTAGCTCATGGCCAACCATTGTTCTACTGATATAATAGATAGCCCTTTCTGTTCCATTTTCATCATGTTGAGCAAGGAGAGCTCCAAGGGCTATTGTTGTTGCTAACACGTATAGAATCAATGGTTTTCTTGGGATTGGTGGCATTAAGACTGGTGGTGTCAATAGATATTCTTTGAGTTTTTTGAATGCCTCTTCACACTTGCTATCCTATTTGTACACTACTCCCTTGTGAAGTAGGTGAGAGTATGGGTTTTGTTTGTCCACTAGTTGTGCTATGAATCTTCAAATGGATTGGAGCGTACCTTGGAGACCTCTCAATTGCTTTAATGTTTTTGGTGCCTCCATCTCGAGGATTGATTTTACCTTTGCTGGATCTACCTCGATACCCCTCATTGACACTATATATCCCAACAATTTTCCTGATTGTACACCAAAGAAACACTTCTTTGGGTTTAATTTGACTTTGTACTCCTCCAATATGTCAAAGATGGCACCTAAGGTTGCTATGTGATCTTTTCTCTTTTTTGATTTGGCTAGGATATCATCAACATAATCTTCAACTTTCATATGAATCATGTCATGGAATATTAATGTCATAGCCCTTTGATATGTTGCTCATGCGTTCTTTAAGCCGAATGGCATCATGTTCCAGTAGTAGGTCCCCCACGGGCAAGTGAAAGTCGTTTTATGTTGGTCCTCTTTAGCTATCATGATCTGATTGTACCCTAAGAATTCGTCCATTAGCGATAACATTTCATGTCCAGCTATCATGTCAACAATCATATCAATGTTTGGAAGCAGAAATTCATCCTTTGGACATGCCTTGTTCAAGTCTCTGAAGTCTGTGCAGATTCTAATGCCCCCATCGGGTTTTGAAACAGGTACCAAGTTTTATACCCATTCTAGATAATCTATTGGTCGGATGAATCCTACATCTAATAGATTTTTTAGCTCCATTTTGACTAATAGGGCAATTTGAGGGTGCATTTTTTGAAGTTTTTGCTTAACAGGCTTTGCTTCTGGATATACTGCTAAGTGGTGTACCATGACCTCTAGATCAAGTCTAGGCATGTCAGCATAGCTCCATGCGAAGTTTATCTGTCTTTCTCTTAGGAAGGCTGCTAGGAGCTCTTGTTCCTTTGACAATAATGATTCCGCATAGAATGTGATATGCAGGGCTTCCTCTGTTCCTAGGTTGACAGGATTGCACTTTGCTGCCAAGATTACTAACTTTTCTTGATGAAGAGCTCAGAAAGGAAGATTGAATCCCCCATCCTTAGGCGCCTCAGAGAGGTTTTCACCATTGGATACGTCCTTTCTTTTTACTTTTTTCTAGTCGGAGAGTGCCACAGTGTGGTTTTCACTCAAGGACTTAGATATTATTCTTATTTTTTCATTTTTGCGACTGAGGGATTCAATCCTTTCCCCATAATAACCATGTGTGTCTAGCTCAATTATAAACCCTGCTTTGTGATCCCCACATGGAATGTTATCCCTTAGTCCCATGAATTCTGAGAGTGCTTCATCATTTTCGAATGTATCAAGAACTGGTGGTCCTCGTTGGTCGTAGTCGATGAGTTGGGGATAGACTAGGCGGATGTCATGATTTTGATGGCCGGATTTGAAAGATAGGGTACTAATCATGAAAAGAGTGGTATCCTCAAATAACCTAGGTAAGTTGGTCATGGTATCCTCATCATCGCTACTACTACAGATGTTGGTTATATCAAATGTAAATTTATCTACGACACAACCTGTAGATACTGGTAGGCATAATTATGCTTGGGTTGGCGGAGGAGGATTATTAACCCTTCTAACTGGAGGACTTCAGCCACATATGGTTATACTCGGAGGGGTATATCCAAGGCCAAGATTTGTTATTGGTCGCGTCTCTGGCATGATAGGTATTATAAGCCCATTGTTGTTTTGCCCAAGTCTTTGATTTTTGTCATAGCCCATTGCGAGCATCATTTGTAGACCTTTGCTTCTATCATCCATTGGTAAATCAACGGCTGGTCTCTCATCTTGATTTAACATATGAGATGGATCTGCCTCAATAACCTCTCGGCCAAGATCTCCCCAACTTGTAAAGTTAGGATAGTCTGTAGGAGACGTTTGGGATGTGGAAGCCTCATTTATTTGCGGACGTCCCCGTGATCTAGGAGATTGTGGTAACTCTCCTACCACAAAAGAACTATTAGGGAGCTTGTATTTTCCACAACCATTGTCTTGGATGATGACCTTGATGTCAGAGATGGTGGGAATGGCAGGAGTGGCGAGTGTCTTCGTCATAGAAGTGGATGCGAGGTTGGCGGGATCAATGTATGGTGTGGATGGGCCCTCATCATTTTTTGGTACTTGGGGGATTTTATAGTACTTTTCTTCAAGGCTCTTGCAATAGGAGAAAGGTTTGGGATCTCCATGGATGGTTACTTCTTGTCCCTCATGTGTAAATTTCACACATTGATGGAAAGTTGACGCTACTGCTTTCATCGCATGAATCCATGGGCGTCCTAGAAGGATGTTATACAACAAGTCAAGTTCGAAGACCTGACAAGTGGTTTCCATGATGGTGGGCCCTACTTGAATAGGGAGTTTGATCGTGCCTTGGGACACTCTTTCTTGATCATCATATGCTCTTATGGTGATACCCTTTCCTTTGTCTATAGAATCATTTGATATTTTCAATTGCTTGATGAAACTGAGAGAACATATATTCAAACTACACCTCCATCCACCAAGACCCTTTTGATTTTGCTTTTGTGTATGATGGCTTCCAAGTGGAGCGCATGGTTGTGAGATGGTTGAGCAGGAAAATCCTGCTCAGAAAATGTGAGGAGATTTGGCGTAATGATATTTCCGACCATAGCTTGGAATTTTTTTGCATCGAGATCTGCGGGGCTAGTAGATGAGGCCAACGCTTCTTCTAGGATTTTCTTATGAGCTGATGATATTTTTAGCAATTCCATGATGGAGATTTGTGTTGGCAGTCTCTTGAGTTGATCTAGGACATTGTAGCCATTGGGAACAGATCTAGATGCAGGAAATCTGTTTGGTTGGGATGATCCTACGATGGTAACTTTGTCGCCTCTTGTGGTGACTCCACAATCTTCGGCATGGGCGCCTTTGATGGTGATGACCATGCAGTTTTCATCTAAGGAGGTGACAACAGTTTCATATACATGATTCACATTGGTGCCTTTCCCCTTATCTTTGTTGTTGTTATTCCCTTTATTGTCGTGATTAGGCATCAGATTCGTGTATATCTTAAGATCCTGATTTCCTATAGGTTGTTCCGCATTTATAATTCTTTTATCGATGAGATCTTGGATTATGTTTTTTAATCTCATGCAACTGTTCGTGGTATGGCCTTTGATTTTGTGGAAGTCACAAAGTTGATTTTCATTATACCAAGGAGGTTTCACATCCGGTTCTTGGTAATTCTCGTATGTGGGTGCTTTGATGAGTTTTTCGTCTATTAGCTTCTTCATGATGACTTCAAGTGGTTCCCCAAGAGCGGTGTATTTTTGCTTGGGATAACTCTTATTTCGTTGGGGTGGTCCCCTCTAATCATTGAGATTATTGATTTTCGGGTTGTTGTTTGGTTGTTGTATTGCGTGATGATTGTTTTGGTATTGAATTTGGATTTGTGGTGTGGGTGTATTTTGGCATGGGGCACTAATGACCACCTTGGCATCGACGACACCATCATTAGTAACATTTTTGTTCCTTGCCAACGTGCGAGGTTTATCGTTGTAATTGGAGGGTGGGCGGTTGTTTTGTTGTTCGAGGTATGAGGTTGATCCCGCAAGTTGAGTCATAAGGGCTTATTTGATGTTGAGCGCCTTGGGGATCAACTGATCATATGTGGTTATCCCTTGAACCTTGAGATGAAATACCAAGAGGACTTCAAGGTTGGCTATGATGGTGCAAACTTGTTCTTCGGGCATGGTCCACTTGCTCCGATTGGCCTTGGATCACCATCGTTGTAGGAATGAAGCGAATGATTCACCCTTTCCTTGTTTCAGAGTTGAGAGTTCTTCTAGACTAGCATCCATTGCAATGTTGCATGCGTAGTTTTTTATGAATGCGTCTATAATTTCTTGGAATGTCCTAATGCCTAAAGGTAGGCGAGAGAACCATTCTATAGTGTGGCTAGCAAAACTCCTAGGGAATAGCCGCATCAGATAAGTATCATCGTATGTGACTTCCATGCAATGAACCTGGAATTCCCTGATGTGATCTTCAGGGTTTCCCGTCCCATGATATTTTTCAAATTTGGGAATCTCAAATCCCTTAGGGAATGGTTTCATCACTAGGATCCTATCAAATGGATAGGGACACAAGTTGCTTGGTGTTTTGGTTGTTCGCCCTAATTGAAGATCGAGCACTTGTTGCGAGAGCAACCTGATTTATGTTGTTACGTCACTTTGTGGATCAGGGGGTGGGATGAAGGTGTTTTGGGGTGTCTCGATTGTGGTTTGGATGGGTGGGTTGCTTGTTGTGTTGTTTGATTGGATTTGTATGTTATGTCGAACTAGATAAGCTTGCACCTATTGCTGTATGAACAACGCTTGTTGTTGCTGCTCTAAGATTGCCTGTTGTTGTGCTTGCTGCTGCGCTTGTCATTTTTCCAACAACGCTTGTTGTTGGGCTGCTAGGATTGCTTACTGTTGTGCTTGTTATTATTCCAACAACGCTTGTTATTGGGCTACTAACTCAGCTGCTTCTTGCTGCTCTTGATATTTTTTTAATGCTTGTTGATATGCTTGCAATTGCACTGCTTGTTGTTGTGCAAGAAGTTGTGCTTGTGCTTGATATTGATCTTGCGCTTGAGCTTGAGCTTGTGCTTGCGCTTGGGCTTGTGCTTGTCCTGCTTGTTGTTGCAATAATGCTTGGGATTGAGTAGCTTGTTGTGCTTGTAATGCAGCTTGGGTTGTTTGAGCGGCTTGAGGGGCTTGTTGTTGTTGTTGCAATAATGCTCGGGCTTGAGCAGCCTGTTGTGCTTGTAATGCAGCTTAGGCTTCCTAGGCAGCTTGTCCAGCTTGAGTGGCTTGTTGAGAAGCTAGGTGTACGGCTTTTTTTTTTTGCACTTGTTAGAATCCTCTTTGAAAAGCAGCTTGTAATTCTGCATTGTATTGGCTTGATGTGGTGGAAGTTGGTGGTGGTGGGGGTGGTGGTGGATTTGGAATGGTGTTTGTGAAGGTGGTGAGTATTAATGTCGTGTTTGTAGTTAAAGTGGTGGATGATGTTGTTAGAGTGTTGGATGGTGTTGTCGATGTGGTTGGTCCTTAGGAGACCATGCTTTGGGATGTTATGGGGGTGTTTGATGTTGCAACTGTTTGTGCATTTGTCGTATGTTGTTGCGATGTCAACGACAAGTTTTGCGTGATGTTTTGATTGATATTCGGGATGTTGGTTTGATTGATACTTGGTAGAGGGGGAAGCCCTAAGCCAAGGAGTGATATGGATGATGATGGTAATGGTGGAAGAGGTGGAAATGTGAGGGGGGAAGGTCCTTGAGAAAATGTTGTGGTGCCGAAAATGGCCCCAGGTCCGAACATGTTTCCCTCCTCTTGCGAATTTGTGAGGAGAGGTGTTTGAGGTGTTGCATGGAAGAATGATGATGATGGATCATGATGGAAAGTGAGAGGAACATTCTTGTGTAATGGATTTTGGGGTATGTTTTGTTCCAATATGGTTTTTGCATCCAAGTCTTGATAATTAACAAGGGGGTGAGTTTTGATAGCATTAGAAAATGTATTTCCCTTATTAACATTGGGTTGGGTTGGAGCAAAAGATGTCGTGATTTGCGGAATGATTTGCATGATTTTTTGGGATGGGGGTGTGGATGAGATGGGAACTGTGGATGATATTAGAGGCATGCCCTCCAAAGATGGTTCTATTATTGAGCTTGTGTCAAAATCAGATGGTAATTTGGCCCCTTGTTTTGCTAGTTCTAGCATGTACAATGAAGGGTTAAGTCTCATCATGATATTGACGATCTTATGGTTTTCTGGATTTTGAAGCATTTCAGTTATTTCATTGTGTGACATCCCAAAGGTAAGTGTTATGCCTTGCATAACCACCCCATTTCAAACTTGATTAAAATGGGTCCCTCCTTTATGTTTTGTTTTCCTTTGGTTTTGTGTTCTATGCCTTAGGAGTTTTTCTTTCTTCCTTGGGCCTTGTTTTTTTTGTTGTTCTGGCGGACACGGAGCCGGGACCGAAACCGAACCTTGGAATTTCTTCCAAGTTTTGGTTTCCGTTCCGTTCCCGGTTCCGATTTCGCCCCTTTCCGCTTGTTCTTTGTTCTGGTGAACATGGAACTAGGACTGAAACAAAACTTTTCAATTTCTTCCAAGTTTTGGTTTTCGTTCCATTCCCGGTCTCGATTATGCCTGTGTGTTTTTCTTGCCTTTGTTCCCTGTGTTTGGTCATGGGGTGTTTTCTCCCCTTCTTTTTCTTCTTTCTCATCTTTTTCCTCGTTGTCTCTTTGTATGTTGTCGGAGGTGGAGTCGAGATGGAAACTGAACCTATAACTTGGAAAAGTTTTAGGGTCGGGTTTTGTTCCGCCTCTACCCCCGTCGAGTTTTGTTATGCCTCTGCCCCCGTCGGGTTTTGTTCCGCCCCCGTCAGGGTCCGCTCGGGATTGGTTGTTGTTCCAATCCCACATACGTTCGTTTGTTTGTTGCTTGTGTTTGGTCTCTTTTGCGGGGTCGAGTTCAAGAAGGATTTGGGATATGGAGTTGTTACCAAATTCAGTTTCCTCATCTGGTTTCGACTCTGCCCCCACCCTGCTACGAGTTCCCAGGTTTCTTTGCTTTTGTGAACACAGAACCAGAATGGGGATTGAACTTGGGGACATTGGTCACTTTTGGGTTTCGTTCCCGTCCCGACTCCGGTTTTGATCACTTGGTCGATTGGTCAAGTTTTGGCTCTGTTTATTTGCTTTCTTGTGCGGTCAGAGCCGGAACGGTGCGATGAATTGAAAGTTAACAAATTGTCTTATGTTCAGTTCCCGTCCTGACTCCGGTCTCGGTTCCGATTTCATTCTAGTTCCCATCCCGCCGGTATTAAAGGTAAGTGTTATTCCTAGTTCGGATTTGGTTATGCCTTCGTCGGAGTCAAGTTTTTTTGCCAAATGTGAGAAAAGAGAAGGTATGAAAGGTAATATGAAGAATGATATTTTCTATGCTTTTAGAGGGTTGATGAGGGAATTGTTTTGTAGGGTTGAAGCATGTCAAGAATGTTGGATGCTGCTTCTCAAAGGGGTCAACTTGCAGAAAGATCTAAACAGAGAAGATGAAGCCACAAGTCTTAATGACAGATGGGACGTCTACTAGCAAAAGTAGATCGATATTAATGACAATGCTTCAGAACATTCAAAGAAAGTTTGCAAAAAGGTCTCGAGGTCAGGGACGAGGGCTGCGAGTTAATGATGGTGGTTGTAAACAATCTAGAGACCATGCCTGAGGGAGATCTTTCGCCGACATGAACAGAGTATATGCATTTAATGTATGATTGACTTTGTTCAAAACTCTTCTAGGGCCGATGTGTTCTGGAACTGACTCATTTTTTGTAAACCCTAAAATGGGGGCCAACGCATTTTTGACGTGCATGTATAAATATGGCACTTTTTCCTCTTTGTAAAAAAAAGGAGAGCTTGATCTTCATCTGGACCTTCTTCTTTTTGGTTAAGAATTAGCAAGTTAGGGTTAGAAGGTAGATAAACTTGAGAGTAGAAGTAAAGTAGGAGTTAAGTTCAGCAGGAGGAGGTGATGTATCTTCCATATTTTTCTTAGTATAGATGGAGATAATTCGAAGACATGGGTTTTCTGTACACTGGTGATCTTGCCAAATTTGTAAATGTTGTTTTTCTGTTTCATTAACAGTAGAAGCAGCCAAATTTAAATCTACTTCATATTGTGCTCCAAAATGGTATTTATTTTGGGTTAATCATTTGATTTGAAAGCTTTCAAGAAATGAAATTTTATCTTATGTTTTGTTTAAATGATGATTTGCAATCTACTATTGAAGTTTGCACTGTGAATGAATGAAATTGTGTATTAATTACAAGTTAATTTTATTATGCAGTTTTAGTTTAAGAATTTCTTGGAAGGAAACAAGTCTGATTAGTTGGATGAATCAACATTCTCGTCAGTTCAAAAGCTTTAATCTATCTTTTTCTATTTCTTTAAAACCACCGGTTAAAGTAGGTTTAAATATATGTTTGATCTTATAACAATCCAGAAGCTTAAAACCAGCAGGCCCCTTGAACATTATAGCCATATTGACCACTTCGTGAAACAACAACGTTGTGAACCAACATCAAATACCTTGGGAGGTGATCAGTTTGATTGTTGATTGTCTTTTTCAGGAGAGGTAAGATATTTTTACTTTTATCCTACCTACATGTTGTGGGTCAATTTGGCACCATCAACAATAAGCTCTTCTCCTTGATTTTCCTCTTGTGGGATTTGTGATGATGATATGGTCAAAGGGTTGTTTGATTCGACATGATTCATTTCTACGTTTGTTTGGCTAAGATCACTTGAAGCGGGCGTTTCTTTGTTGGCTTCCATGCTCTTCTTGTATTGAGATCTAGTTTGAACCATAAAACAAGGATCAATTTTCAAGAATAGGGGAGGTGAATCTCTTAAGTCCTTGGTTTGATATTTGGTTTATGCACCAAAATAGAAATTTTTAGGATATCTTAAGGATCAAAAGGTGATATGGTGATGATGCAAGAGATGGATGATATGGATGTTTTGGTCTTTTGATAAAATCTTGAGGGAGATGCTAGACTTTTTAGGATTTGCAGATATGTTTCGGATTTCGATTTTCCCTTGGGATTTGTCCTTGATTGATTGATTTTGATTTGGAATTTGAACAAATAGAACCTAAGATGTTTGGATGATTATCTAAGGGTATTTTTTCTCAAATGATGATAATTTGAATATGTGTAGGGAGAAGGATGCATCTACTGACACTTATTCAAACAAAATGATAATTTAACTAGGCACATGAAGAAGGATGCATCTTCATATACCTAGCTAAACAAGATGGTTTGATAACTTTGAATAAGTATATGCAAAAGGATGCATCTACACATACCTAGCCAAAGGTCATTTGATAATGATTTCAAGGGTTTAGTCTGAATGTTTTGATGATTTTTTTTTTTTCCAAAAAAGCCTAGCATGAAGGATATGTTCAAGATTTATCCAAAAGATGATGGTGAGATGATGTTTGTTTTGATGTTTTAAGGATGGATGAAAAGAGATTTTGATTTTCTTTTGATCCTAAGATAAACCTAAAAAAGACTCTTTGTTTTCCTAGACCTAGGTATTGAAGAACATGCAACACTTCTATAGTGATTCCATTTGTGCATACATTTTTTTGGATTTTGAACCAATGACTTTTGCTTTTAGGATTTGGACTTTTTGAGAATCGTGAGGTTTTAAACACACATGAAAGTTCATTTTGCTTAGCTTTGCTTAATGGCTTTATTTTACCAAAAACACTTTCTTTGATTAGGTTTTCCAAACTAGATGTCTAGTGTTTTAATCTCTTCTCATCCCACAAAGTGTATCATGTGGAAATCGAGGAAATCAAAGAAAAAGTTACCTATTGTTTTCTTTAGTAGGAGAAAATTGAGACGAAATCCAAATGCCTAGAAACCTCTAAGGATATGAATCCCAAGGGAAAGCAAGGGCATGTGAATTCGTTCAAGGATATTTGCTTCTCCTAAAGGGTTTGAAATTTGGATGATGTTTCAAGTGTTTGTTTCCATGATGTTTTCGATCAAGCAATGCATTTTGTAACCAAAGAATAAGTACAACCCTATGGATGTGTAAGACAATATTTGTTGGATTCCCACTTGGACAAGTCCAGCTACACTTATCTTTAGCGAATGGTTAGATGCTTGACCCCACTGGCTCCCTCCACGGCTCATTAACGTCAATCGGGGCAGCCAAGCATCAACACCCATGAAACTCCCATGGCATGCTTTCCATTTCTACTAAAAGATCGTAAAAGTGTGGGGTGGCTTCAGAACGACTGTTCTTGCACCAACAAATAGATTAAAGGATTTTGGAAAATTCTAGAACACGGGTTTTAATAAGGACTTTCCATTCTTGGAGATTGACCCATACGGCAAGAGTCCCCTTTCGGATCTATCTTGTCGGAATCAACCGCGTGATATTGGCGTTTACTCCAATACCCACATTTATTTCCCGGTTGGAAATACTCTTGGCTTTAGAGTGTTACCGGTTGAGTTGTTCCCTTGGGTGAGTACTTTTTCCCCAAGGCAGGCCCTCTAGGATAAACAAAAGCGAGTAAAAACAATATTCATAACTTGATCAATCTTTGTTGGCAACAAAGAGAGAGAATATACGCGATAATGCCCCCACTCACACTCGCACAAGATTTTGTTCAATTTTAAACCCAAATCGAAGTGTGGAGGTGATTGCTTTATCTCACCCTAAAGTCACGAAAAAGGCCTTTTGATTCTCAAGATCGCTATAAAGCGCGAGAGAAGTGCATACGTCCTTTTTCAATGAATTTAGTTTAAGTAAGCCCTCACGAAAACAAAGTTGCACTTGTTCTTTTTAAATCCACAAAGCAAAAGATGAGTTCTTTTTAAGCACCAAAAGACAAGTGAGAGATACTTTGTTCAATTTTTAACCAAAGAAACAAAATCTAGTAAGTTGCATTCCTAATGTTTATTTTAGCCTTTGCAAGAAGAAATTGAAAAGATTCTTTTTAAACCCAAACGACATTAGTGTTCTAAGAAAGAAAAGATAACAATTTCTTGAAGAAGTGTTAAACAAACACTAAAGTGTTTAAAAAACACTTTGATTTTGTAAGATATCCTTATCATGCTTCTTCCTCTTTTCGTTTTTAATTCCAACCTACAAGAAAGAAAAAACCAGTCAGATTCTGCTAAATACAAAGATTAAAAAGCAGAAACCAAAAGACAAATTGATCATTAATCAAAAAGCACGTGCTAAAATTTAATTTCCACTTTTTACTCCCTCCCAACGGCGCAACCCGTGATTGCGTCGGAGTTTGATTGCTCAACGGTGCCCTTACAGCACCGCTTACCAGTCAGTGTCACTCTATGTCGAGGCAGTGAGCTCAATTGCGTCACAATTTTGTCCAGCATCATAGTTTGATATTTTTGAAAATTCCTGCGAGTCAAACAGTCAAGTGGCAGAGTTTAGAATTCAAATTTTTGGGCGGGAAGAGTCCAGCGTCGCAATTTGAATTTCAAGCAGTGCCATATAGTGATGTTGAAGGGTCAACAGTGCCAAAACAGCGACGTTGAGCTCTCAGCATGGGAATTTTTCTCTGTATAAGGAAAAACGTGGAATTTTGTGAGAAAAGTGGAAATTTATGAGATGCAGCCCTCCTTCTAGCACCAAATGTGCGAACCCCAATCCAAATACCTGCAAAACACAATGAATAAACACATTAGTTAATCAATTGCAAGCATGAACAAGGATTCCCCATGAAATCCATTTACAAACTTCAAATTAGGAAAGAAAACAATGAAGCACACAATGAAACAAAAAAATATAGATTCAATCCTAATTAGAATAGAAAACACATGATCCCATAGCGGAATTGGTGCCAATTTGATGTGAAAATTGGCCCTTTCCCAATTCCTAAGATGCAAGCTTGATATGTTGATGATGATTGATCCACTTTGTTGATGAAGGATGAGAGATCCAAGCCAAAATCTACAAAAACTTAACTAAGAACTCAAGATTGATGGGTGGAAATGGCTAAATATTTTAGCATAATAACTTTGCATAATTTGTGGATGATCAAATGAGGATATGAGCTCTTTATTTATAGAATGCCAATATGGATGAATGTTCAAGTTTGAGCAATGTGGGACTAACATTCATCCAATGGAAAAATGCCACTTGTCAATCTATGAGTGGATGGAGGATGTGCAAGATTTGAGAATTGTGCCAATAAATGTATGTTTTTGAATTTCAAATTTGTTGAAATGACTTGCAAGAGGGAAGGGAAAATGCAATAAATGCCACTTGGCTCAAGGCAAAGGACATGTAAGATGAAGTTATTGCCTTGTTGGATGTACATGTTGACTTGGAATTTTTGAATTCAAATTTGAGGGAATATTCCAAATATGCCTTGTGAGGAAAATAGAGATTTAATAAATGAATTAAATCTATTTTCATGTGCAACTTGCAAAATCTAGAGGATGGGACATAATTAGAATTAAATTAATCAAGGGTTAATTAATTTAATAAGAGATTATATGATGTGACCTATTTGACTCAAATTTATGGATTTATTTAAATCAAATAAGAGAATAATATGATAAGAGAATAATTAAATAAGGATTTTGATTTATTTAATTAAAAGAGATGGTGTTAAATTAAATCAAATAAGGTTTTAATTTATTTAATTTAATGGATAGACTTTGGAGATTTAATCAAATAAAATTAATTATTTAATTAAATAGGGATAATTAGATCAGATTGATTCATTTAATTAAGAGAAGAGAGAGAGACTTAATTAAATAACTGGTTTATTTAATTGAGGAATATTGATGAATTTAATCAGATAAGGAGATTTGATTAAATGGTTAGACCGAGGGATGATTCAGGATGAAACGATGTTAGTAGTCAGGACCAGATGCACAATGTCAATCGGTATATTTTATGTGTCTACACTAACTTCACTTAGCCTATACCAATGTCTTCGAATGCGATGGTATTCTGCCATGCACTTATTTTTTCACAAAATTCCGTTGCAAAAATTTGTCTTTTAGAAAGATTAATAAAATGAAATGTGGGGAGGGTTTGACTGGTTTTCTTTTCCTCTACACTTGTCCATGCACTCCTAGTCTTTTGTTCTTCATTGCACAACGTTTACTCTACATTATGTTTTTCGTATTTGCTTCGTTGTATGAAATATGAAATGGGTTTGACTGGTTTAAATGGTTTTTCATTACTAGTAGACTTGTTCGATGGAATATGGAAAGGGTTTGAATGGTTTTCTACCATGCACTTGTATTTGTGTGTTCGTCATTGCACAAACTTTAACTATGCACTTTTCTTTTTACATTTGTTTGTTATTCCAAAATACGGAAATGGTTACAATATATTTGACTGTAACTAGGAAATATTCATGGGGTTTTAATGTTTATCATTTCGAGGGTTTTTTCCATGCACTTGCATTCGTGTCTTTCTCATTGCACAGACTTTAACTCTGCAGTTTGCTTATAATATTCTCATGTTATTCTGAAATATGAAAATAGTATGACCGGTTTTCATTTCAAAGATATTTTGGCATGCAATCGTATTATTTTGTTCTTCCATGCACAATAGTTCTATTTACGAAATACTTTTTTTATTTGATTGTTACTAGCATACGTGGAAAGGGTTTCACTGGTTCAAAATTATAGGGTTTTATGCCATGCACTTGTATTCCTCTATTTGACAATGCACAAACTTTAACTCTGCAATTTTCCTTTAATATTTGTTTGTTATTCCCAGATATGAAAATGGATTCACTTGTTTTGATTTCGAAGATATTTTGTCATGCAACTATATTATTTTTTTCTTATATATGTATTTGTCTATATATATATATATTTCCATACATATATATACATATTCTGCATGGAAAAACAAAATAATACATAGACATATTTCCATACATATACATATATATATTCGTATATGTATATATATGTAATTATTTATGTGATTGTTACTACAAAATATTTTTTATATTTTTATGTTTGGCTCTCCATGATTCATTGTTCGGCTTTGCACTCAAGAAAGCTCCCTTTGTCTTCCAGTTGAGGTTTTCTACCTCACTATGTTTGTACCATTGTCTTTCATTTTGACAATGTTTAACCAATGTTTGTTCATGTCTCACTAACCATATATGCTCTAAGTCATTTCAATTCAAATAATAAATCAAAAAAATTGTCAAATGCATATATTCAATAAAAACAAATTGTTCATGCACATTAAATACAATTGCATTACAAAGTGTCAACAATTGCATTACAAACTGTTCATAAAAACCAAGCATTGAATTGCAAACTGTCAAGATGCATATTAAAGAAAAGAAAATTGTTTATATATATAAACACACACACACATGTATATATGTGTGTGTGTGTATTCGTATTTGTATATGTATGTAATTTTTTATGTATATATATGTAATTGTTTATGTATATATATGTAATTGTTTATGTATTATTTTCTTCTTCCATGCACAATAGTTCTGTCTATGAAATGCTTTTTTTATTTTATTGTTACTACCATACATGGAAAGGTTTTCATTGGTTCACAATTATAGGGTTTTCTACCATGCACTTGTATTCGTGTGTTCAACAATGCACAAACCTTAACTATGCCATTTTCCTTTAATATTTTTTTGTTATTCCCAAATATGAAAATGGGTTCACTTGTTTTCATTTAGAAGATATTTTTCCATTCAATTATATTATTTTGTTCTTATATATGAAATTGTCAATATCTATATATATGCAATGTGTGTGTGTATACACACACACACACACACACACATATATAATATATATACATACACACACACGCACATATATATAGATATGAATTTCTATTATGTCAATATAATAAGGTTGTTGTTTTAGGGAAGTGATGCCTGCAAGTATTGGAGACAAGTGTGGAGAAAGAGGGGTCTACTGTAGCAAAGCGCAAAGAACGTTGTTGCAAAAAAGTAATGCACTAAGCCTAAAAGAGACGAACCAAACAAAAAGCAAGAATTCAGATCGGGTTTTACATTCAAGGTAAAACCTTTGATTCTATTTGTAAGACCAATCCCTATGTCACTAATAACATTTCAATATTCCTTGGTATGTGCTTCATTTCGGGCTAAACAAAATAGGTACATGGTGCAATTTCATAGATGTGTTGGTGTTGGCCATTGGAATGGAGTCATAGAATAATTCTTTTAATTGAACTTACATAACAAATATGGTTATTTTGTCAAGGAAACTTTTCATAACCCTCTTACATGTTGACTATCTAGGAAATTATCAATGCTTGTACCTTATAACGTGTTAGAATGTTGACGATACAAATTAATGCTTGAAGTAATACTAGAGAATATGGATTATTTAAACTTGGGAAAGTGATTAATGCAAGTTATTTAATTATTAGTATGGAATATGAAACTGTGATTATTTAACTAAGATTATGATGATGGTTGATTCTTTTATAAATGAGTTATTTTCAAGAAACAAGATATAACAAAATTAGTTGAGTAAAATATGGTTACTAATGTGGTATTATATTTTAGCTACACAAACTTACTAATGAGTCAAATGGTTGATGAAAGCTAGGTCTCAGAGGTCCCAAAAGTTTCATAACAATGGAAGAAGGTTTCCATCAAGCATGTGAGGAAGCAAGTCAAGGTAACAATATCAAAATAAATGATCAACTCCAAGTAAGTATAAGAGGTAAGTATATGAGCTTAATGTGGATTATTGTACAAAAAAATTATGGCCAATGGGGAGAAGGGAGAGACACCAAAACCCTGTTAAAACACTTCATTTGTTGAAGTGTTGTTTTGTTGATGTTGATATGATAGTTTAGACTGTAAACTGTATTTTAATATTCAGGTTATTGATAATCTTGTTATTTGATATCTTCGTGGGAGAAAGTGTGTTTGATGTCAATGTGATAGTTATATTGTGAGTTGTCCTCTAGGCTATTGTTAATTTTGTTATTTTATTTTTTACGTTTGTTCAAAAGGGTATATTTTCCAATGAGTTAAAAAAGTGTTTCTAAGTGTTAAATTTTTCTTATAATTGTGTTTATGAAAGTCCTAAGTGTGTACCTAAGGGTTAAATATCTTTTTGAGCCCATAAATTACATAAAACATGAGTTTTGAACCTTTTTTTTTTGTTAGTGACGAAAATGGGAGTATGAAAACCCATGTGAACACCATGCCTCTTAAATGAAAAAGAGGACATGGTGGTTGGGGGTTGGTGGGAGAAGAAATGGAAGAAAGTGTTGCCAAGTATTGGTTGCTTTTCATGCTATTTTTTTTTTAGAGCTTTTGGGGGGGAAAAATGAAAGAGAGGAGAGTAGTTGGAAGGAAGAAGGGTGTGAGAGGAGGAAGAAAATGGAGGAAAACAATAGATGGAATAAGCAAAAAGCGCTAAGTTTTTCTTTCGACCCCACTATGCCATGGATGATTTGTTGTGTCTTCTTGTTTCTGTTAAAAAATTGGGTGTGATTTATTTATTTTGTTGAAGTTCTTGCATTGCTGGAAATGACTAGAAATAATGGAGTTTCATTTGTGAAATGAGTGTTTTAAACTCTTGGAGGGTTGAGGGTGATTTAATGTTTTATGGGTATTTGCCATTTTTGATGGTATGGGGTTTTATGCAACTTGTGATGAGTTTGTATCCTTATGTTTGAGGTTGGATTATTGCACTTTAACTACGGGTTTGGTGATCTCTCCTTGCTCGGGGGATGGCTAGAGCCTAGTAATGGCTTGATGATGCCATATAGGTTGGGTGGTGAGCTTTTTTTTCCCCTATGGGCATGTTTTCTCTATTCTTAAAGTGTTGGATAGGTTTGGATGTTTTAACAAGCTATTGTTGACAAACCACTACAGGGGATTCTAATGTTGAACATGCATATTAAATCCTTTTAGTCCCAAAATCTCTATCCCATTTGAATGAATCTGCTATACAAAGAAAAAGAGAGATAAATTCTTGTATTTTATGTTGTGGCCATTTGAGAGAGAAGATATTATATTACACAACAGTTGTAGGAAATGAAGTCTCATGGATGGTACATCTACATGTGCTTATTTAGTACTGTTGTTATTTGTATGATGGAGTCTAAAATAGATATTATAAAACCCTCTTGCTATTAGAAAAGAAAGAGAATGTCTTAAGTTATGTAGTAAGTAATTTTAGAGGTAGAATTATTGAGATGACATTATTATTATTATTATTATTATTATTATTATTATTATTATTATTATTATTATTATTATTATTTTGTAATGTGAAAAAAAAAGACTATAATCTTGCAAAAGCAAAGAAAAGGGGGATTCTTGTTTATTTTAAGAGACTAAACCTGAGCTTCATATTTCTTATAATGCATATATCAACTTTTTCATCTATGAGATACTTACATATTGCACTATATTATTTTCCTTTCTCTTTGGAAGAATGAGCACTTACATTTTATGTATAACGATTGAACAAAATTCTGTCAAAAAAAAAGTCTATATTTTATTGCAAATGTAGCAAATTCTCAATATATCAAATAGTGCATTTATATTGATATCTGCTTAATATTAAAAAATTTATATTAAGGTTAACTTAATAATTGAATGATAAATACTATATTATATTGTCTTAAATTTGAGGGTCCCTTACATTTAATATTTATATAAAAATTATTAGCCTCATATTACAAAAATAAAAATAAAAATAAAATGAAATAAATAATAATTAGATATGTACATATTAAATAGAATAGAATTCTTTAAAAAAAAATAGAAATAAAATTTTAAAAAAGAAGAGGGGCAACATAGGTTAATCTGCCGTTGCTACCCTCCTCTCCACCTAGGAGTTGTAGATCCCATGGTGGTTGTAGCCAATAAGGGTTGCATCCCCCATTGAGAGGTCGTAGTCTCCGAGGAAGGGTGTTGCTTCCCTATAAAGGGCGCAAACATAATACCTTTAAATGATTTTCTTTTTTTTAAATGATATAAACACACAAACAAAAAAAACTCACCGCTTATTCTTTTATATGACAACAACTAATATGAATCATGGCTGCAAAAAGAAAAATATATATATATATATATATATAAAAGCATAAATTCATGTTCATAAATGAATACCCATTTCGAATAAGGGCAACAATATTTTTTTGGACATCAATATAAAATGGGTATTTCCCCAAAATAGAACAAATATGAGAGGGCAATCTTCCGACTCACTACTTTGGTCAAGTGATATATACCTTCAAATCAATACAAGAACATAAGAAAGAATGGAGCTGATATAAATCTGCAAAATGAATAAATCTCCTTTAGCTAATCCAATGAGATAACCTCCATGAAACCCAATGAAGTAAGATTCATGGAAGCTTGGAGGCAAAATTGTATTCTTTCTTTCTCCAAACATGCAAAACAAAGAAATAAAATGGAGTGAAATGAGAAAAAAATAGGTAAATAGAATATCTTTGTGCATTAGGGTTAACTTGTAGTTGCCCTAAGATCCAAGAATTGAGACTAAAAGAATCCAATGGCTAAGATTTGGTGTACAAACAATTAACTTTAATTTAGGGATTTGTAGTTAGTCTCACTAATTAATCAATTAAATCTTTGATGGGGTTCCATGAATCTAGGCTTTCTTTTTAAGTGATAACTTGAAGTCATTTAAAGAAACTTTTTAAATAAGTTTCTATTATTCTTGCAAAATTTAAATTAAGGAAACTTTTACTAATAATTTTTATTCATTCTTGCCAAATTTAAAATTTGAAAATACAAATCAAATTGACCCTCAACCAAAAAGGAAAAAGCCATGATTTTTTTATTTTTTTTTAAATTAATTCAATTTAACTAGTGGGCTTTAAATAAAAATTATTATTATTTTAAAATAATATTAATCAATAGTGTTGGTTTAAATAATGGTATTTAAACAAAAGAAAAATTATAAACATGGTTTATAAATAATTAAAGTTAACTATTAGTGGGTTCAATGATAACAATATTATAAATTTGAGTATTTTGGGTGATAAATAATAGTGTTATTAATTATTATATGGTGATTAAACAATAATGTTGTTATTTCTTATTTTCTTTATTTATAAGCTTTTTGATAAATGATGGATTGGTGAGTAAATAATAAACAAATATTACATTCTTATAATAAATTAATTAATTAAAAAAACTATGAGTTGGAGAATAAATAATGAAATTACTGATTAAGGATTAAGCATTAATCAACTAATGAAAATATTAATAATACCTATTTTAGGATTGGGAACACCGTTAATTTAGTGATTGAATGAGGGCAACATCATTGTTAATGTTTAATGCAAGTTTAAGTAATAATGCTCTCTTATTATGTTTAAAAGATAAATAATTGCTAACATTTTTCTTATAGTCTAGCTAACTATTAATAATAGTCTATATTCATTATATCAATGTCTCTTGATGAAGATATGGAATATTTTTCTTAAATTGAATATGTGTATCTTAAACAATAGAAGGTCGAGGTCTAACACCTCAATGGGGTATTCCCTTGAGGGGCTAGAATGGAAAGAAAATTAACAAGTAATCTAAACTTCAATCAACTTCTTGCTTATGCATCTAGGTATTTGAATGGAAAGATAACACGAATTTTGTCAAGGTGATTAGAGACATTTAAACCAGTAGGATAAGATAGGAGTTAAAGAGGTTAAGATGTTATGCCCTACAGTTGGGTATTAGTAATGGCAACATTAATGAGATTCATAATTGGTGCTAGCCATAATATTAGATTAAATATTATACTAAATTGTATGCTCAAACAACGTTGAATCTTGAGAGCGAGACTATTAACATACATCCAACCATCACAAGTGAATAATAATATTTATGTGAATATCGAGAATAACATACGATTTTATTGTTACACCCTAAGAACTTGAGAGATAATTAACCTATTTAATGTAATTGAAAGAAAATATGAGTGTATTACGTGTTATTTCAAAAAAAAATTGATGGTTGTGTTGCATGCTCACATGTAAAATTATGGGCATGACATTTGGTATCAAAGCCCAGGTTGCAACACTGGATGCTTTGGAAGTAAGATGGGTCTTAGCTAATATGTAGGTGGTCATCAAGTGAATTTCATTGCAACGATTAAGTCTCAAATTATCTCCAACCTAATAAATTTTTAAGGGGTTGTCTTGTGTGAAAACATTGGAATCTAATTGCAATTAACCATCTTTATTAAAATTTATAAAGACATGTGAACCAAACTTAAATCATTCTAGGTATTTAATGAGAAGTAACTAGAAAGAAACTTAAATTAGCAAAGGTGAAACCCTCAAGAATATTATGGTTATACAAAGTGATGTGCATGTTAGAAAGTATGTTAGTCCATTTAATAAGTGTTATTGAACCTATCACTGTTGATGCCCCTCTCTTAAACTTTAAAAAGATAGATATTGTTGTTAAATATGGTTATTAGGGATTTTGATGAGTTAGTGAAATAATATGATACACTTCAATATCTATGATTAAAGGAACCTAAATTCTTCCACCAAAATGACATTAATATTGTTGATAGAGAAGTTGAACTATTTGAATTGATGTGGATAGTAAAGTATACTCTTGAATAATAAAATAAATTATTGCATAGTTCAAATTTAGAAAGGAAATCATTTCCTTCAAGCTTATAAAATGTAAGGGAGTGTTTAGAGACTAGTTATTGTTTCGTCCTAGTGGGCTTTAGGTAAACTTTAAATTGAAAATCATGGTTGTTTAATCGAAAACAATGAAGACAAGGTTAGTGTCTAAATTGGAGGCAACTTAATTAAGAAATGTTAGCTCAACCTAAGAAGGTGGTACTAAGAACTTTATAAAATTCCCTTGAGTAACCTTAAAATGAAGAATTTATTTACCCATAAATATGCCTAGCATGTTGCAAAACCTGGTTATTAAAGTAAGCTTGTCATAAGTTTCACCTACGAATAAGCTATGTGTTCAACAAGTGTACCACACTAGAAACATCATAACTCTCATCATGTATGCATTTGAAACACCTCTTGTGTTAACTAGAGAATGGATAAAGAAGTAATTGAGGATGTAACTTTGAAAGTACATTATCCTTGGTTCTATAAGGAAGTGTTAGAATCGATCTTGCACTTGTACTTCAGACATCATTAACACATAAGTCTCCTAAAAATTATTTAGATTATGATTCAACATAAGAAATAGTCCTTCTATTGAATGCTTAAAGTTATAAGGTGAGTCAACTTATGGTTGGTAGGTAAGATTGCATGATTAAGAACATCAACTAATGATTGAAACCCTACGTTGTATGGTAAATCCTACTTTTAAAATGGGTAAAATTGGATTTTACTTGGAATTGAAGGGTGGGACTTTAAATTCATTTAAACACTTTTGCAAATCAAATGACAACCTAGTAAACTTAATAGAGTTTTAACAACACCCAACCCTTTTGTTCCATTGTTAAAAGAGTAAATAGCAAGAAAAACAAAGTGATCACTAAGATTCAAGCCAAAGGTGAATGCGCAGAAAGATTCAATTAAGATATATTTGTGAGGTTCCATAGATGTGGCATTAAGTTATTCCCTTATAATTGGACATAAAATATTGGTGAAGGGACCTTGTCAAAGTGAGAATTTGAAGATTAAAACATTATCTAGGACACATGCTATTACTACTCTTCTTATAAATAAGCTAAAAATTAAAGGCTTATAAATAAGCTAAAGATTAAAGGCTTGTTAGTGCCAAAATAAGAAAGGATACATGTCCTAAAGGAAGTAATAATGTATTCAATCCATTGCTGACCTTGAAGGTTGTGTACATGTCAAACTAAGGAATCTATAAATTGAGTAATGAACTATGTATGATTCACGATGTATTAGGTGGTTGGGAAATTAAAACAAAAATAAAAGCAAATCAATTTGTGTGTTGGTTAGTACTTATTTAGGGAAAAACATATACACATGAATACAATGGAGAAAACATAAAGGTACTCAAAGCTTTTATGAATTTTTGCTCATTGAGGATAGATGGAACAGTGATGGTAAAAATGATGACTATAACCTGTGACTAAGTGGTTTAACATTAAACAGTGAAATGCAAGATTGGTTAAAAGAATATTAATAAGTTGTGAGAATTACTATTCCATGATTGTCATATGTTTCATGCATTATGATGTTCAATGAAAATGGTTAGCTATCCTCCTTATTAAGTAGGAAATATTTTGTAGCATGTGGTGGAAAATATATTGGAATTACCTGTATTAATATATTGGGAACATAACAAACATAGTTGAGTAAAAGAGGAAGAATGGTATGAGCAAATACAGAAAACCAATCTTGATATTAAATGTGATGCTAAACACTAACTTAGTAAGATGAGAAGTGTGATGAACTATTTATTGTTAAGCTATAGTTGCACATTTTCTAGTGGTTTCTTGTACTTATGCAAAGTTAGTAGATGTTTCCAAAATTGAGATGAGAAGTGAATACTATCTAAATAAAATAGAATATGCTTAAGTGCATTGCTCTTGCTCTATAATATGGTGAATTTCGTAAAGTGTATTGTGTTATGACATGTGAAGTGAAAAACCAGTAAATGTGTTGTGCCCCAAGTATGAGATACAAGGTATCTAACTTGGGATAAGGGTGAGGGATGTCAAGTACGACCTCTTATGTGTACCCTGTGTGATGATCCATTGTGTAAGTCAGTTAATTATGAAATAATGTAAACATGATATGTGTAGATGTATGCCTACCAAGTGAAATGTGAAGTAATTCTTTGTGTAAGTCTTGTTCGTATGTTAAATGTGTACCCCTAGCATACAACTCCCCTATGGGATTGAGATGCCTACTAGTGTAAATAGGGGGTGAGGAGAAAGAGAACCCCAGGGGGGAACTCCATGGTTTCCCTTAGTCGTGTTCCTGACCTACTCCCCCACATATGAGAACCACACTTGTTGGTTCATAGTGCAAGCCTAACCTTAAGATTAGGTACCCTACCGGGTTGAGGATGATTTGTGATGTGCCTTGGTTTAGATTGACTTCTACTCACAATTGGTCAGCATTGGTACTTCAATGGTATGACGGTTAAGCTAACCTTCAAACTCTTGGATATTGATAGTATTGGGATCCAGTCAACAAACATATGGGTAAACTTGTATCAACTACAAATCATTAGGGAAAATTTTGAAAAAAAATTTCATCAAGTTAAATTGTGGAATAAAGAGCTCATAATTACAGGAACATACTTGGATTAACAATCAGTTGCACAAAAACTTGTGGTAAGATGAACAGGAAAGTAATATTATGAACAACAATAATGGAACATGGCAGTAACAGTGACAGTTTGGCAACAAGTAGTAACGGTTAGTATGATATACAATGTACAAATTTAGACCTTGAGATAATTACAAGTGAATTTCATATGGGATATTTCATGGCAAAGGATTTGTGGATTGGTTATTTAGCAAGTCCTGGGTTGTGTGGGACTATGCTTGTTATTCATGATATGGTCACTATGTTGTTATTATGTGGTTTGAGACCACCATGATTATGCATGCTTCTATATATATTATGTGGTTTGAGACCAATATTCCCCTCCTCCCCTTGGGTGGCTTTAGCAAAGTCACAGAGTGCATGTGATGTGCAATTTTGTGAAAATGTGATTTATTGCTATTTTATTTATTTACAATTTGTTTTCGTTATTTTAAGCAAACAATATTGAATTTTAACGTTAGGCTACTTAGCCATTTGGGTTTCATTTGGTCATCTTTTCCTCAAGGACTTTCTTAATCACTTCTTCTTGATTGGAATTTTGCACCATTGCTCATTGAAATGTTGAATTTTGTATTTCTTGTATGAAGTTTTTATAATGAATTTGGTTTATGATTTTATATTATTAGTTTGACATTGTTGTTTGAGGCCTTCTTATGATTTACAACCGTTGGCTCATGTGTCGTGAGGTCATCTATGTGAACTACCATATCTAGGAGGGATCCCTGGTAGGTCGTATAGAAGAGTAGATGGCCTGTGGAATCTTATTGTGAGGATGGGAGTTGTAAATGGGACTGATATGGGATGGTCATAATCCATTTCTCCCTATTTTTCTATGTGAGTGATTACTTGCGTACCTTCCTTTTGGAGGCTAACCCCCTTACACAAACAAGAGGAAGGTACTAGGAAATGCATGGAGGGGTCCTTAGAAAAGGACCTCGAGACCATCTTTCCTATTATGATCATAGCATTATAGCATACAAATTCATCAAATACATAGTTGCATAATGATATGGTACACAGTGATGGCACATTTGCTTTACTTATATTCAATATTTTTGGTTACAGATTCTATAGTATTATGGTAATGTGGTTCATGGGCACTCAACACAATTCATCCTTATAAAACCCATAGTGCAAGCCTTGTGATGTGAATCATATGGCTAATTGTCATATATGTGTTAAAACAAAGTGTATGTGATGTTGACTAATTGTGTACTACGTGATAGAGTTATGCACAATGACATGATGTTAAGTGCTCCTTGAAGAATGTTGAGAAGTACAATATGAATTCAAAAATGTCTTAGCTGAAATTAGTGTTATATGTTAACCATTGATGATGAGATTATTGATTATATGGTATCGAACTGGACCTTAATACATATGTGTGACCTTACTTTAGACGATTGTGGTATTGATTTGAAAGATTATGTGAGTGGTGTAACCTTCTTGTGTTGAGTTGTATATGAACTATAGTTTGTGGGATGGATTTTTCCTTTTAATACATGGATTCTAACATTGTGAAAGAAATTATTCTAAAATTATATTCCATTCTTATATTTTGATTATTTTCAAGATTATAACCAGTAGGGCCTGACATTTTTAACAATATAGATGTGCATGATCATATTAGAATTATATCTCTTAAACCTTAGAGACTTCCAGGAGGAAGTCTACTCTAAGGGGAGGAGAATGTAAGACCAATCCCTATGTGATGAATAACGTTTCAATATTCCTTGGTATGTGCTTCATTTCGGGCTAAATAAAATAGGTACATGGTATAATTTCATAGATGTGTTGGTGTTGGCCATTGGAATGGAGTCATATAGAATAATTATTTTCATAGAACTTACATAGAAAATATGGTTATTTTGTCAAGGAAACTTTTCATAACCCTCTTACATGTTGATTATCTAGGAAATTATCAATGCTTGTACCTTATAACGTGTTAGAATGTTGACGATGCAAATTAATGCTTGAAGTAATACTAGAGAATATGGATTATTTAAACTTGAGAAGATGATTGATGCAAGCTATTTAATTATTAGTATGGTGTAACACCCCTCCATTTTGCTTTTTGATCGAACAATGTTCTTCTATGATATGTTTTATTTCTGTTGCATTGTGACTATGGAACTTAGTTATTTTAACCACTATCTGTTAAGCGATGTAAACATTATGTTTTGATGTGATGGTACTTTATTCAGATGTTATTATTATTTCATGTTATGGATTAAATTAGCATGTATATGAATTACTAATGCTTTATGTTTTGATTATATCATGGATAATTAGATGCGTCGGTTAGGGATATTGTATTGGTGAAGGGGACAGGATCACATCACTCGCATGCGAGTGCCCTGGGATTCCGCGATTTCCTCTTCACGGTGTATTTTAATATATTATATGCATGTTTCGACACTTGTATTGTGTGCAGGATGCAGGTATAGGACATCGACTCCACCTGGTTTCACAGGTCTGAGCGTGTCCATCAACCAATGGTATCGATTGGGAGATAGTAACTAGGTTTTCTATGTCAAACCATCATCCTAGCCATAGTGTGTCGTCGGTCTTAATCGGGTCCAGTGTTTTATGTTGTTAGTTTCCCATTAGCTTATATTTAAAATTTCAAGTTAAAAGGGATTAAATGGCTTTTGAAATTTATAAATGATTATTGTTTTGTCTTTTGAGATGTTGGAAAATTAGTGATTAATTAATTAATTTAATTTAATTAATAAAATAATCTAATTTTGAATTAGATTTATTTTATTGACTAATTAAATTAATGGGGATAAATTAAATCAATTTAGCTGTGTGGACATTATTAGATATTTGGATTAAATCAAAAAAATTAGAAACATGTCTTATATTTAATTTCTTAGAAATAAAGTTGAAAAAGAATTGAGAATGACATTATGAATTGTTGAATTCAATTTGGCTAAAAGAAAATTTAAATTTTCATTTGGATTGAAAATATAATTTTATTTAAAAGATATTATGCAAATTTCATTTGAGAATAGAAATTGTTTGAAAATTGCAAAATAGAAAATATCCAAATTAGCAATAAATTTTGGTGGGTGAGTCCATTTTAGGGCTTTTGACAAATTTGGAGAAGATTGCATAAGGTAATGGTGGTATTATTTTTAAAAATGGAATTTTTGGATTTTGGAAAGAGAGCAAGAAAAACTTGGTTTGAATTCTTTGAAGAAGGCTTGGTTTGATTTTGGTGGAGAGCTTGGAGGAGGCTAAAATTGTGGATTTGAAGGAGGGCTTGGAATTCTCCATTGTTGAAAGCTTCCAAATTTGGAGGAAACACAAGGTTCCATCATTCTTTTTTCTACTTCTTGCTTTCTTTTGAATGAGGTTATTGGATTGGAAATGTAATTTTAGATTCAATGAAATTCATGGAAAAGCTCTCAAATTTGCAAAATTATAGATAGATTTGGAAAATGGAAACTAAACAAGGAATTTACACCATGAAATAGAGAAAAAATCAAAGAAAACTCTATTGTTAAACTAGATTTTGAAAACCCATTTTGTTGTTTTGAAAATAAGTTCTATTATTGAATTGGGTTTGGATAATTTTCACAATTTAAGTCTGAAATCAAAATCTGGGTATATATATGAGTAAATATACCCATGCATATCAAGACATGGATATATTTACTCATATATATACAAATATATATTCATGTTATTTGAAATTTTAGACTTTGGGATAAACCCAGAAAAATGCTTGTATTTTCGCCATTGACAATGCTGTGAAAATAAAATAAAATTGTAAATTTTTGTTTATTTTTGTGGGGTGGGCGGTCAAACCCCACCGCCACCACACAGCCGCGGCCGGAATGGCCACGGACTGTGTGAGGAACACACAGCCGCGCCGGAACGGCCACGGGCTGTGTGAACCCCACACAGCCGCAACCATAAGCCACGGCGCTTCACCAGAACGGCCACGGACTGTGTGAAGTTCACACAGCGCGGCCTTAGGGCTCGCGGTTTCCAGCGAACCCTGATTGCTTTTGTTTGTATTTGTTTTTTTATGTTGTTTTATAATTATTATTTAATGTTATATTAATAATATATATATATATGTAATATAATATATTATATTATATTATATGTATAATATATATATATATATATATATATATAATATTATTATAATATTTATTTAATTATTTTAAATATGAAAAAAATAGGAAATTTAGAATGAGTAAAATGAAATAGATGTTAGTTGAACGATTTAATTATTTAAGTGTTATTTAATGAGTAAAATGAAATAGATGTTAGTTGAATCAATGAAAGAGTTATTTTAATCAAATGATGTTAGTTAATAAACTGTTGATTATGATTATAGATGTGGAATTAGAGATTATAAACGATTGTTTTGTCAAACGTTTTTGAATATTAAATGCCTGATGATGAAATTTAATGGTGAAATTCCAAAAAATAAAATAAAAAAAATAGATGAATGGCTTTAAATTATTTCAATTGCAACTGTGATTGACAGGATTTAGGAAATCTGAATATTAGTTTGTTAATTGCTTAAAATGTCTTCTTTACTATTATTTCGTTCTTGTCCAAGTGGGGAGTCTAGAGTAATTGTTGAAGTTTTCTAGATAAGGGAGTTGTATCATGATGTGGGTTGTTCTTGTGAGAGTCAACTTGTGATGTGTCGTGGTTACACGTGTCATGGTTACACCCGGTTATCATGAACGGGATTCGGGGTATGTTTTGGTTACCGTGTACTATGAATGAGTTACGCGACCTTAAGTGTTAAGGTTGGAATTTGGGTTCTTTTTGTTCAGTTTGTACATGTTGTCTACCCTTGAATTGGGGGTTTTGTATCCCAGTGTTGTCAATAGGAGAGTGGCCCTTTGTGGGGGTCCGACGCCCAAAGTGGTGTCAGGGTAACTCACCTAGGGTTTAATTAAGTGATAATCTAAAAGAATTAATGGGAAACTTCACACTAATAAAGTTAAGGAATGCCTCTCTCATGGAACATGCATTGTTAAGACTCGAGATGAGATGAGACGCATAGTTTTGCATGAGGGTCCGGCGCCGGTAGAGGCAAGCCAGGGTAACCCATGATGGGGGTCTGGTAGCCTAGGAAGGTTGAGCTAGGGTAACTCATGGAAATTTATGTATGACACTCTCCCTACGTCAACAAGTGAATCAGTTATTGTGTGTTGTACAATGGTGTACTTGTCCTATGTAACTTGGAAGCAATGTGTTGTCTTGTGAGTTTTCGTACTGTGTTAAGTGATGTTGTTGGTATTTGAGTCGGTTTAGTTATGTTTAGACTTTGTCTAGAGGTATTTGGTCTTGACCAGAAATCCTTGTTACTATCTCCTAGCACGGGGGGTGAGCCTTTGGGTTTCACTTGGTTGGGTGGAACGTGCACCTTACACCGTTGGCTTTGTTCGTGATCGTGTGGATGAGACTTTCATGTTGGAGAGCTCGTTGGATCCAGTTGCTCCTCTAGTTTCTTTCATTTCTGTTATTCTTGTATTTCATTACCCCTCATTGGTATCGAGGTGGAAGTTGTAATAAATAATCAGGTTTATTTGATCTACCTCATTCGGGGAATGAGTGATGTAATTTTAATGTAAACAATTGTTATTGGTTATCGTGATGTATCGATTTGTCAGTGATGTTATATCATGTATGGAATGTATGTACTTGAATTCCTTAATTGAATGATGTTATGTTTTCTTTCCTTGGTTGTTTAATTCGGGTTTAAGTAATCTTTGTCTCATAGCCTTAGGGGAGGTTGGCAATGCGTAGCGAACTTGTACATTATTACGTTTTAAAAAAAATAAAAAAAAAATTGTTGCATTTGGTTAGTGAATTGCAACTTCCCCTAGGGTTGCGTGGCGGGGCATTACATATGGAGTATGAAATTGTGATCGTTTAACTAAGATTATGATGACGGGTGATTCTTTTATAAATGAGTTATTTTCAAGAAACAAGATATAACAAAATTAGTTGAATAAAATATGGTTACTAATGTGGTATTATATTTTAGCTACACAAACTTAATAATGAGTCAAATGGTTGATGAAAGCTAGGTTCAGAGGTCCCAAGAGTTTCGTAACAATGGAAGAAGGATGCCATCAAGCATGTGAGGAAGCAAGTTAGGGTAACGATATCAAAATAAATGATCAACTCCAAGTAAGTATAAGAGGTAAGTATAGGAGCTTAATGTGGATTATTGTATAGAAAATTTATGGCAAATGGAAAGAAGGGAGAGACACCAAAACCCTGTTAAAGCACTTCATTTGTTGAAGTGTTGTTTTGTTGATGTTGATATGATAGTTTATACTGTAAATTGTCTTTTAATATTCAAGTTATTGATAATTTTTTTATTTGATATCTTCGTGGGAGAAAGTATGCTTGATGTCAATGTGATAGTTATATTGTAAGTTTTCCTCTAGGCTATTGTTAATTTTGTTATTTTATTTTTTATGTTTGTTCAAAAAGTGTTTCTAAGTGTTAAATTTTACTTATAATTGTGTTTTTGAAAATCCTAAGTGTGTACCTAAGGGTCACACATCTTTTTGAGCCCATAAATTACATAAAAAATGAGTTTTGAACCTTTTTAAATTTATTTTTTTTGTTAGTGACGAAAATGGGAGTAGCAAAACCCATGTGAACACCATACCTCTTAAATGAAAAAGAGGACATGGTCGTTGGGGGTTGGTGGTAGAAGAAATGGAAGAAAGTGTTGCCAAGTATTGGTTGTTTTTCATGCTGGTTTTTTTTTTAGAGGTTTGGGTGTTGGGGGGGCGGGGAAATGAAAGAGAGAGAAGTTGGAAGGAAGAAGGGTGTGAGATGAGGACGAAAATGAAGGAAAACAACAAATGGAATAAGCAAAAAGAGCTAAGTTTTTTTTCAACCCTACTATGCCATGGATGATTTATTTATTTTGTTGAAGTTCTTGCATTGCTGTAAATGACTGGAAATAATGGAGTTTCATTTGTGAAATGAGTGTTTTAAACTCTTGGAGGGTTGAGGGTGATTTAATGTTTTATGAGTATTTGTCATTTTGATGGTATGGGGTTTTATGCAACTTGTGATGAGTTTGTATCCTTATATTTGAGTTTGGATTATTGCACTTTAACTATGGGTTTGGTGATCTCTCCTTGCTCAGGGGATGGCTAGAGCCTAGTAATGGCTTGATGATGCCATATAGGTTGGGTGGTGAGCTTTTTTGTCCCCTGTGGGAATGTTTTCTCTATTCTTAAAGTGTTGGATGGGTTTGGATGTTTTAACAAGTTTTTGTTGACAAACCACTACCAAGGGATTCTAATTTTGAACATGGATATTAAATCCTTTTAGTCCCAAAATCTCTATCCCATTTGAATGGATCTGTTGTACAAAGAAAAAGGGAGATAAATTCTTGTATTTTATGTTGTGGCCATTTGAGAGAGAAGAGATTATATTACACAATAGTTATAGGAAATGAAGTCTCATGGAAACGATACATCTACATGTGCTTATTTAGTACTGTTGTTCATATGATGGAGTCTAAAACGGATATTATAAAACCCTCTTGCTATTAGAAAAGAAAGGGAATGTCTTAAGTTATGTAGTAAGTAATTTTAGAGTTAGATTTATTGAGTTGTCCTTATTATTATTTTTTTTAATTTTGTAATGTGAAAAAAAAATAGACTATAATCTTGCAAATATAGAGAAAAGGGGGATTCTTGTTCATTTTAAGAGACTAAACCTGAACTTCATATTTCCTTTAATGCATATATCAACTTTTTCATCTATGAGATACTTACATATTGCACTATATTATTTTCCTTTCTCTTTGGAAGAATGAGCACTTACATTTTATGTATAACAATTGAACAACATTCTGTCAAAAAAAATGTCTATATTTTATTGCAAATGTAGTAAATTCTCAATATATCGAATAGTGCATTTACATTGATGTGCTCAATATTAAAACATTTATATTAAGATTAACTTTATACTTGAATGATAAATACTATATTATATGGTCTTAAATTTGAGGGTCCCTTACATTTAATATTCATATAATAAATATTAGCCTCATATTACAAAAATAAAAATAAAAATAAAAGAAAATGAAATAAATAATAATTAGATATGTACATATTAAATAAAATAGAGTTCTTTTAAAAAAAAAATAGAAATAAAATTTTAAAAAAAGAAGAGGGGCAGCACAGGTTAACCCTGTCGCGGCTACCCTCCTCTCCACCTAGGAGTTGCATATCCCATGGTGGCTGCAGCCCTTAAGGGCTACGTCCCCCATGGAGAGGCCGCAGTCTCCCAAGAAGGGTGTTGCTTCCCTATAAAGGGTGCAAACATAATACCTTTAAATGATTTTCGTTTTTTTTTAAATGATATAAACACAAAAAAAAAAAAATGCTGCTTATTCTTTTACATGATAGTATTAATCCATGGTGCTATAAAAATGAAAACAACAGCTAATATGAGTCATACACAAAAAGAAAAAGAAAAATTATATATATTAGCATAAATTCATGTTCATAAATGAATACCCATTTTGGATAAGGGCAACAATATGTTTTTGGACACAATATAAAATGGTTATTTCCCCAAAATAGAACAAATATGAGAAGGCAATCTTCTAGCTCACTACTTTGGTCAAGTGATATATACCTGCAAATCAATACAAGAACATAAGAAAGAATGGAGCTGATATAGATCTACAAAATGAATAAATTTCCTTTAGCTGATCCAATGAGATAACCTCCATGAAACCCAATGAAGTAAGATTCATGGAAACTTGGAGGAAAAATGATATTCTTTCTATCTTTCTCTCCAAACCTGCAAAACAAAGAAACAAAATGGAGTGAAATGAGAAGAAAATAGGTAAATAGAATATCTTTGTGCATTAGGGTTAACTTGAAGTTGCCCTAAGATCCAAGGATTGAGACTAAAAGAATTCAATGGCTAAGATTTGGTGCACAAACAATTAACTTTAATTTAGGGATTTTGTAGTTAGTCTTACTAATTAATCAATTAAATCTTTCATGGGGTTCCATGAATCTAGGCTTTCTTTTTAAGTGATAACTTGAAGTCATTTAAAGAAACTTTTAAAATAAGTTTCTATTATTCTTGTAAAATTTAAATTAAGGAAACTTTTACTAATAAGTTTTATTCATTCTTGCTAAATTTAAATTTTGAAAATACAAATCAAATTGACCCTCAACCAAAAAGGAAAAAGTCATGATTTTTTTTTTTCAATTTATTTTAATTCAATTTAACTAGTGGGCTTTAAATAAAATTATTATTGTTTTTAAATAATATTAATTAATAGTGTTGGTTTAAATAATGGTATTTAAACAAAAAAAATATAAACATTGTTTATAAATAATTAAATTTTAACTATTAGTGGGTTCAATGATAACAATTTTATAAATTGAGCACTTATATGCAAAACATTCTCAAATAATCAACACATTATTTATTATCAACAGATAAATTAACATTGCAACATAAACTCAACTTTGCTCCACTGTGGCATTTCCCGCTCTGGATGTTTTTTTGAATTTTTGGCCACTGTTGTGATTTGACTGCTTATGGGTCGGTCGGGAGGGGGGCCCGGGAAGGCTCCCCATTCCAAGAATGTTGTCCTCTTACCTGACGCTATGCCTGTGATAATAGCGGCCAGTCTGGTTGTTCCCAATATTACGTCCCCTCCTCATACTTCAGTCCTTTCCCCTGGGGAAAATATGGAAGGAATCTCTAGAAGGTCACCCATTTCACCGTATTTTGGGCTTAACTCTTTCTTCTCAGAGGAAGCACCGACTTCCTACATGGACAAACTGTGGGGTCTGACTCACCAGTTTCGAGTAAAAAGCTATTGGAATCTGCTTCCTGCTCAGTGACTCACTGGGAAGTAGATGTCCCTAAGGTTATGATGTTGAAGGCGATGGATAACTTCAAAATGGCACTTGTTGGAAATTTTCTGGCATACAGGCCAAATATTGAACTAGTTCAACAATGGGTTGCTTCCACTTGGAATCTGAAAGGCAGTGTCACCATAAATGCTATGCCCAGAGGTATTTTTCTTTTTTCCTTTGTGGTTTACGAAGACATGTTGAAGGTTTTAACTAGTGGTCCTTGGGCTTTTGACTTGGGATTTAAAAACTTTCTCTCCCTCTTCAAATGGAAACCGAATTTTGACCTGTCAGCTGACTTGGGGGCCTCGACTCTCACTTGGGTTCACCTTCTGGGCCTCCTATTGGTATTTTGGGAGAAGGGAATCTTAAAGGGCATAGCCAACTCCTTTGGGAGTCTTTTGGATATAGATAAGATAACTCAGGAGAGATCAAGATTGGTGTATGCCCATGTTTGTGTAAATGTGGCAGTGAATATGGTCCTTCCTTTCGCAATCCTACTTAAGTCTAAGTTTGGTAACTGGACTCAATCCCTCAAGTATGAAAAATGTTTTCCTATTTTTCCAGCAGTGCAAGAAGTTTGGTCATCTAATAGATTCTTGTGGGAATAAATCTAGTGAGGGTTCAAAGGCTAAGGAAAAAAAATTAGAAGAGGTCAACTCTACTAATGAAATGGCTTCTGGTGCGCAACCTACTCCTATTTCAGCTCAAGAGGTGTTTGTTCCCTCCTGAAGGATAATCCAAATCTGGACATGAAGTTTGTTTCTAATACTCTTGTTGAATAGAACAACTCGGTTTTCCTGAATCTTGATGTGGCCGCCCTTGCTTCTTCCCTTCCAACTCCAGGCTTTCCTACAATGGAGAATATGGGAGGGAAAAATGTAAATATGGAGAATGTTCAAGTTGAGGATTCCCTGATGGAGAAAAATGTGGTAGCTCATAGGATGAAGGTTCAAAATCATGGTGTTGGGAATGAACTTGAAGAAGGTGAGTATGTTCTAGCTGATACAGACTTGTCTCTGGAGGACAAGAACTCCTTATCCCAAATTAGAGCAAGAAACCTGAGTGACTCGTTGGATCTTCTTGACTTCCATCAAGGGTCAAGTGATAAGGTTGATGAAGAGGGATGGTCCCAAGCTAAAAAAAAATCCAAAAAAAAAGAAACCAGATGTGGGAGGGGGAAATAAGGTGGGAAGACCCTCCCAAAAGGATTCCAGAACTAAAGATACTATGAGGGATGTGGCAATTGTGACACCCCTTCGATTTGTTATGTTTTCTTGATAGCTTAGATACTTTGTTAGACTATGTTTTATGTTATGGTTATTCCATCGCTGACAGTGGAGTGATGATATACTATATTGATGTGATGACACATTATATGCATGGTGATTATGTTTAAATATGCTTTATGTTTGCATAGATGCTTAGTTGTGATGGCATTGCTATATTTGCTTATGGTAGTTTAATTGATATATTATCTCGTTAGTTGCTCTGACATTGTATTGGTGAAGAGAATGGTATTGCATCACTCGCTTGCGAGTGCCCTGTGATTTCCGCGATTCTCTCTTCACGGTGTGTATGAATTACTATCTGTATACATGTGCGACATTTACTTGTTTGCAAGATTGCAAGAACAGGACATTAGCTTCACCTGGTTTCATAGGTTTGAGCGTGTCCACTACTCAACAGTAATATTGGGAGATAGTAACGGGCTACCTAGTCATACCTTTACCCTAGTACAGTGTGTCATCAGTTTGAGTTTGGTCTTAGTTTTATCATTGTTGTTCTGAGTATTTTATTATTGTGCAAATTTAATTTGGTTGATTAAATGTGTATTTAATTTAAATATTCAATTAAATGAGTTATTGTTGTAAAGGTTTTAGAATTAATTAATTAATTTAATTTGGTTATGTTGTTGAGTAAATTTTATTATTAAAAATAAATGGGTAATTAAATAAATAAGAATATTTAAATTGGTTGAAATTAGTAAATTGTATTATTATATTTAAATGCATGTGAATGGAAAATATTTGTTGAGGGAAAAGATATTTTGTTGAAATAACTCTGAGTTAGGAATTTGTTATCTAATTGTTGAAAATTCATTCTCGGAAGAGATATGAGGGAAAAGAAAATAAAGTTGTTTCACGAGAGTTTTTGTGTGGGTTGTGGAAAATTGGTGAGGAAATTGTGGATTTCTCTCAAGATTTGTTTTAGAATTTTGTTGTAGAATTCTTGGTTGTGTTTTGTGTGTTTTCTGGAAAGAGGAAAATTTACTGGAGGAAGTTTTGGCTACATTGGCAATTTGAAGTTACAGAGAAGCTCAACAACAATTCTTGAGGTAAC
This sequence comes from Sequoia sempervirens, assembly GCA_007258455.2. Classification (NCBI taxonomy): domain Eukaryota; kingdom Viridiplantae; phylum Streptophyta; class Pinopsida; order Cupressales; family Cupressaceae; genus Sequoia; species Sequoia sempervirens. The sequence goes on along the minus strand of VDFB02049217.1, from coordinate 86,523,582 downwards.
AGTTTCTTCTGGAACAGGTTCCTTTACTGTTTTTGTGAATTTTGTATTGAAAATTTGTTTATATTACTGTAATGCAATTTGGAAAAGTTTAGGGAAAATATTTTCAATACTGTAGAAGTTCTTGTTTCTTTCTTTTAAAAGATTGTCGTGAAAGTGAAACCTTTATAGAAAACAATTAAAAATCCTCTATGTAATTTGTTCATTCAAAATAGATTGTTACAAAAGGAATTATAGATCTCTGTAGAAAATCATTATTCTGTTTGGTTTTCCTATTTCTTTAAATTATCTGGGAAAATGAATTCTTTAAATTTTCTCTGTAGAAAAACTTCTTCTGTGCAATTTGTTTGCTCAATTTGAATCAATGTTGAAATTATTTATATATAAATATATACATATATATTAAATTATATATGTATATGTACACATATATATATTATATATATAAATGAGTTTAATTTATTTTAAATGCAAGAAATCATCGTACGGCGAAATTTGATGATATAGGAAAAAAAATCGATGTAAATTTATTTAGGCGTTTCTTTTAAAAAAATGCAATAAATGCGTGTTTTTGTATAAGGTTGGGGAGTTGCTCCCACAACAGCTCATATGAGAGGCATGTTGTGGGAGGCAGCGCTCAGCGTTGCTCACCCACAGTGCACCCCTCATATGGGTGCGGCTGTGACAAACGCCCCAACACAGCCTTCGCAGGTTGTTGAAACCCGCGCGTGCTCACAGTTTGACGTATATGATTTTTGATTTAGGGTTTTGTTTTATTATATTTGTTAGGTTATAATATATTGATATATATATAATATAAGATATATGTTATTTATAATATATATATAATATATATGTGTATATGTTTTATATATATACATTTGTTTGGAAATTGTATTGTAGTTATTTGTAAATGAAAATGGGGAGGAAGTATAAATATCCTTATAATTAAATTTGTAATTAAATAATATATTAATAGGTATATATATAATTATATCTAATTATATATATACATATTATATATTTATTTATTTAATGTGTGAGTAATACAGTAATTATTAGAATAAGTATGATTAATTAAATTAAATGATTTAATTGTTTTATTGTGCAATTAAGTTAATTTTATGAGTACTTGTGGAAACTATAAGATGTACAATTAGTTTTCTTCATTGTTAAATTTTATATTGGAACTATATTTCAATGGTACATTTTAAATATGCGAAAGTGATTGTATGGATTTAGGAAATTTGAATGATAACACTTCTTTAATTGCTTGAAGTTGTATTTATAAAAGTACGTGTTTTTGTAATTGTGTACTGGGGGGAAGTATTTGTCATTATATGAATCTAAGTCTTCCAGAGTTGTAATTGTGAAAGGGTTGTGGTAACTTTAGTTCACCCTTTGAGTTTCTTGGGTAGTGCACATATTGGGTTTCTGTATTGGACATCCATAGAGATGTGTTACCTTTGAGTTGTATGGGTTATTGTTGTCAGTTCTTAGTGCAATGTCTACCCTTGGCATGTAGTTTGAGTTATGTGTTGTCGATAGGGGAGTGGCTTTCAGCGAGGGTCAGGACACAAAGTGGTCCCAAGACAACTCATGTGGGAGTCAATATAATCAAGTGGGAATTAAATAATCTATTAGCTTAACACATTTAACAAGATATTTAGCCTCGCTCATTGGCTCAAGGGCTTGTATGAGACTTGAGATGAGTCAAGAAGGCTTGGAATGGCTAGCTCGTTATCTTATCTTTTCGAAAGATAACCAATTCCGCACTGGTGTGCATGTGGGGCCGGAATCGTAAGAGGTTACCAAGATAACCCTAGAGGGGGTCGAGACCTAGGAAGATCTCCTTTGGAAAACCAATGCAACCTTTGTGATGGCACTCCTCCTATGTCAACAGTCAAATTATTTGTATTGTGATTGTACTTGATTTAGTGATTCTGGAAGCAATGTGACCCTAGTTCTTGTTTATCTATTCTGTGAGTATTTTTGTATATTGCCTGTGTCTAGAGGTAATAGGTTATCTTGATTTCCTGTTACTATCTCCTAGCATGGGGGTTGGGCCTACGGGTACAAGATGGTTGGGTGGTATTCATCTTACACTATTGAGTTTCTCTTCCATTCGTGATGGCGAGATCTTCTTGTTCGAGGAGCTCATGTGGTTCTCTGGAGTTGTTCTTCTCTTTCTTCATTGTAACTGTGGATCTATATGTATAATTGCAATACCTCATTTGTATCGAGGTGAACCTTTGTGATGTAATTGTAATAATATTTATGATCTATTCATTATTGGATTTAATGGTGTTGTATCTGTGGAAATATGTTCAATACATTTCTATGTGTTAGATTTATCTTGCAATGGTTTAATGCATTGTTGTAAGTTGTATCTTGAGCTTAATATTCTTATGCTATGGTTGGTTTAATTTTATAAGTAATGGTGTTCACATGTAGACGAGTTACGTAGCCTAGAGGATGTATGTGGTTAGAGTAGGATACTTTACTCATATTTTTTTAACTTTTAAGGAAAAAAAAATTGTTGTGCTTCCGCAGTATTGCATCGTCCTCTAGGTTGCAGGACGGGGTTTTACAACAGCTGGAAAATAGAGAACCCTGGACTTGATCGCAGGATCAAAGTCCAAGAAGAAGTAGCCTTAATTGTTGCTTTGGGGTGGAGGTGGTGTTTAATTATGTCATATCAATGAAGTACCTCTCCTGGAACATAAGGGGCCTCAATAGCCCATATAAACAGTTTTTAGTGAAATCTTGTATTCTTGACAATAAAGTGGATGTCCTCCTTCTACAGGAAATGAAGATGAAGAAAGAAATTTTTGATAAAGCTATTTTGAGTATCTGGCCTAGAGCTAATTATTTTGTTAGTGAGGCGAAAGGATCTTTAGGTGGTATTGCTACACTTTGGAATCCTTCTAAACTAAAAGGCACTATGTGCTCAGCTTGTAAGAACAGTCTTTCGATTACCCTTGAAGACATTGTTTCTTAGGAGAAATGGAATCTTATAAAAATTTATGCTCCAAATTCGAGCAGGGGACAAAGTTCTGCTTTGGGAACAACTAAGTGATGCTATTTATGTTAGGAAAGATGACCACTAGATGCTTGGAGGGGACTTCAATCCTCCTCTCCTTCCTTCAGAAAAGTCAGGAGGGTTGGACAATTATTCTGAAAGTATGATGAAGTTGGTTGAGTTCTTCAATTCGGCAAGTCTTATTGATATCCCCCTCCAAGGAACAAAGTATACTTGGTCCAACAAAAGGAATGGAAACCATCTAGTCCAAGTCAAACTGGATCAGTTTTTTCATCTCTGCTAATTGGAATATATCTCAATTCCTTTCTCTTTCAGCTCTTCCTAGGTCTGGTTCTTATCATAATGCCTTGGTGTTTAAAAGAAATGTGGACCATAATAGGGGACCTTTCCCTTTCAGATTTGAAGCTATGTGGAGTCTACACCCAGATTTTTTTGCTCTGGTTAAAACTTGGTGGGAGGAACCTATAATTGGCACACCTATGTATTGCCTAGTGGAAAAGCTAAGCAAAATAAAGCAAAAAGTGAAAGGATGGAATAAGGTGACTTTTGGAAACATCTTTGAAATAAAGAACACCCGAGGAAAAAGTATAAAAGAGGTTCAGGATATAATGGAGGCTGGTCAAGTGGACAAAGAGATATGTGCTAAGGAAAGAGACCTAAGATCCCAATGGTATAAGATAAACAAAAAGGAGGAAATCTACTGGAAACAAAAGTCTAGGGTCCAATGGCTAACAGAATGGGATAGGAACACTAAATTATTTCACCAATCTACTTTGAAACATAGAAGCAAAAATAGAATTATATTGCTTGTGAAAGAGGATGGCTCTATTGCGACCAATGAAAAAGATATTGCTCGGGAAGTAGTTAACTTCTTCTCTACCTATCATATGGCTCCTAGCAATGCTCTTCAGGTATATGCTGACTTTCTTGAAGTGATCCCTAATGTAATTTCTGATATAGACTTAAAGATGATGACTAATGTTGTATCTATGGAAGAAGTCAAAAAGGTAGTTTTTTCATTTGGAGCTTTTAAAGCTCCTGGCCCTGATGGATTTCCTCTAGCCTTTTTCCAAACCTACTGGGACATTGTTAAAACTGATCTTTTTAATGTTGCTAGGGATTTATTTAGGTTGAGCAAGTTGTTGAATCAATTGAATGCTACTTTTATAGCTCTTATCCCCAAATTTGTTGATGCCTTAGCCATGAAAGATTATAGACCTATCAGTCTCTGCAACACGGTCTATAAAATTTTCTCCAAAATTTTGGTGTTAAGACTCAAACCGGTGCTTGGTAAAATGATTGCCTCAAACCAAATAAGGTTTTTTCCAAGGTAGAAATATTCTTGATGCTATTATTTCTACCCATGAAATTATTCATTCAATGGATTACTCTAAAAATCTTGGGATGACCTTCAAAATTGACATTTCTAAGGCCTATGATAGGGTTTCCCAGCCTTTCCTTTTTGTTGTTCTTAAGAAGTTTGGGATAGAAGGAAGATTCCTAAAGATGATCTCTACTTGTGTTACCTCCCCCATGTTTTTTGTTCTAGTTAGCATTGTCCCCCAAGGTTTTTTCTCTTGTGGTCGTGGGCTTAGGCAAGGTGACCCCCTTTCTCCCTACCTTTTTATTATTGTTGTTGAAGTTCTTGGCAAGAATATTCAAAAATTGGAGGACTCAAAAGCTCTCAAATGTGTTAAAGTTGCCTCATCTCTCATGCATGATTCCCATCAATAGTTTTTTGATGTCACTCTAATGCTTGGGGAAGCCTTAGTGGGGGAAGCATGTCTCTGGAAATAGGTTCTCAACGACTATGTTGTTGTTTTTGGCCAATGAATACATAATGAAAAAATCAAAATTTACTTCTTCAATATTGACCAACAAATTAAGGATAGAGTGATAAAAATCCTGGGATGTCAGGAAGTTGTTTTACTTGATGCCTATCTGGGCCTTCCTTTGATCTCTAAGAAGTTGGAAAATAATTATTGGAATCAGTTGATAGAAAAGATCCAAAACAAACTTGTTGGTTGGAAGGGGAAGCTTCTTAGCTTGGGGGGAAAAAATCAACTCCTTAAAGCCTCCCTTTAGAATATCCTTGTTTACTATCTATCCCTTTTCAAAATCCCAGCCTCTATTGGGGAAAAGATTGAATACATCTAGAGAAAAATTTTATGGTTAGGAACTAAAGAAAAAAATAGATTGTCTCTAGTCAACTAGGAAAAAGTGTGCACTCCTAAAAGAAGAGGGGGTCTAGGATTAAGAAGAATATCCATGCTTAAAAAATCCTTAACGGATAAAATTGGTTGGAATCTTTTGAAAGGATCTAAAGACTGGGTAAAAATTTTCCAAGCAAAATACTTGAGGAATAGGAATTTTGGCAGTTTTCTCTCACTATCTGATCTGCATAGTGGTTTAGCTTTATGGAATCATCTAGTGAGATTGAGGAATGTGTTGAAGATGGGGGTAAGAAAGAGAATTAGAAATGGAAATAATTTTTATTTTTGGAAGGACCCTTGGATAGAGAATTCAACTTTATCCTCCTTAGAAGAACTTAATCCTCTTAAACTTAGCCTAAATAGGATCTATGGTAAAAAGGTTTTTTATTATATTAATTGGGATATGGAGGAACCTAAATGGAAGGATTTCAATTTTTTATTAAGGAGGAACAATTTGAGAGGCAAAAGATAGGTGAATTGGGACCCAATCCTCACAAGATTGCATAATCTGATTGGGGAGGCTAAGTGGTTTGATGGAGAAAGGGAAGATGAATGGCTTTGGAAAGGTAGCTCTTCTAGCTTTTTTTTTGTCAACAACACCTATGAAGAACTAGTGAAGCCTCAGGTTGTTGTCCTAGACCATTTCTGGGATAGGGTGTGGTTAAATAACTTAGTTCCCAAAATTAACTATTTCTGGTGGACTGTGGCTCATGGCAAAATTTTGAGACTATTGACAATCTGGTTAGGATGGGTTTCCAATTCATTAATAGGTGCTCGCTCTATAAATAGGAAGAGGAGTCAATTACTCATATTTTCTTTCACTACCAATTTGCAAGGGAAGTGTGGTCCTGCTTCTTGTTATTGTTGTGCTCAAATTGAGTGTTTCCTAATTCAATAAAGCTTTTTATTGAAATTTGGTCAAATTGCCGCTTTTCACATAATGTAATTATTGACCTCTAGAACCAAGTTCCTCCATTTGTCACATGGGATTTATGAAAGGAAAGGAATAATAGAATATTTAGGGAATTGGAGAGAAGTAGCTAGGAGGTTAGTTTGATTATAAAAACCCAAATTAAGGAAAACATTGAGGTAGGAAGATACAACTTCTCTAAAACCTGGCCTAACTTCAAAGAAATAAGGATTAAACAAAATTGGGGAATAAGGAAGGATCTAACCAAACTCAATTGGTCAAAGATGCTTAATAGAATGGCTATTGTATGGATCCCTCCACAGGAAAATTGGATAAAGTGTAACTTCGATGGGTGCTCCAAAGGAAACCTGGGACAAGCTGGAGCAAGGGGTTTGGTAAGGATCCACAAAGGTGATTTTATTGTGAGCTTTGGAGTTAATATGGGTGTTTTTTCTAATAATAAAGTTGAATCTATGGCTATTTTAGGGGTTTCAATACTATAAAGGAGTTGGGTTATAAAAATGTCATAATTGAAGGGGACTCTAAGCTAATTGTGGAAATTCTAAATGAAGAAGTTGCACCATCATGGGAATTAAAAAATATAATAGATAAATGCCAAGTCATTAAGAAGTTTTTTAACAACCGCATGGTGCAACATGTGTATAGAGAAGGAAATAAAGTTTTCAACTATGTCACCAATGTGGTGTTGAGTTATAGGGGATGGACCCGATGGACTAATGGAAACATGCCAAAGTTTTTAAGAGACTTAATCCTAAACGAAAAATTTGAAAATGAATATCATATGCAAAAATGAAAGGTTGGTTTTATGCAGGAATAATGAGTACCAAGTGGTGCCTTCTGGCTTTCCATGTAATGATGGAATTTGGTATAATGATGACATTTGGAGTATGGGATTGTATTAGATGATCTCGATAGGAAGTAGTTTTAATAATTCTTCCTTTAAGGAGGTGACCAAAAATCACATGAAGTTAATGAAATTGTTAAGGGATGCCATATTTATTCGTGTTGATCTTCCTTGTATCAACTATCCCCGCATTTCTAAAGTGGAGAAAGGTATGAAATTTAATAGGGATTTAAATTCTTGTAAGAAAAATGATGAGACTTGTGTACTAGGAAATGTGTCATTGGCTTTCTCAATAAGAAACTTCTCGATTCACTACTCTTTATCAGCTCTCTGTGTAATTTGGCGTAAGAGTGTTTGTTTTGTTCTGGGAAAGAAGCAGACGGAGTGGGTGATTATAAAGAAAATCCCATCGCATCAAAAGAATTTGCAAAGGAGCAAAATGGGAAGACCAAGGAAGAGAACCGAGCCTCCAAGTTTTCAAGCCCTGAAATAGAATGTGGATTTATGGAGAATGTTTGAGAATGTTGGTATGGTCCCACTCTTCCAATCCCTGAAAGGATACAATGAGAACCTAACAAAAAAGTTTACCAACTCCTAGAGGAAGGGAAATGTCGCAATTGGTGCGGTGAAGTTTGAGGTAACCACAAAATTCATTGCAGAAGCTACAGGTCTTGCAAAATAATGGGCTTAAAGTTGCAAAAAAAAGTGGGGCAGACTATCAAAAGTTTGTTGACAAATTCCTGCATGAAGGGGAGAATCTCAAGAGATTTCAGAATGGGTATGCAAGATTGGAACTCCCTCCTCCCTTTGCTTTAGTTAGCTTGTTTATTATGTGATAATTTACTCTTGAAGGTAGGTATATGTCGGTACATGCATACCATTTCCCCTGCTAAACCACATTCGACATGGTGAGAGAATCAATTTTCCTTTCTATCTATTGTCCTCCTTGCAACTTAATATCTAGAAGGGCACCAGTCCTCCCCTTCACCAAGGTCTCATGCTAACCCTGTATAAGTATGCCCTAGCGTTGAATCCTCATGGCAACCCTTTATCTAGTAGAAATGAGAACCCTGATCATTTTGAAGAAGATATTGAGGAACAACCTATTGAGGAAAACCATGTTGTTGAAATCTTGGCTGAGGAACCTATCCCTCGCCAGCCTCCTAAAATTGTTGCTAGATGGGTGCTTATCCATGCTAAATGTAACTCTCTTATGGCCAATGTGTCAAACCCCTCTACTCTAATGTCACAGAAGAGTGAGGATTTTTTTTTTTGAGATTGAGCACATTAGAGCTACGATAGAGAAAAGGAAACATTCACCTTTGTTGCTAGAACTCCCCAAGGCTAAGAAACCTAAAAGAAATTTAAATCCTAGGGATGCAATTAATATCTCTAAGGAAGGGAATCAAAATGAAGAGATGAAGGAAAATTTTCAAGTGGAAGGGAGTGGAGGTAGTGCGGGGAGAAGGTTGGCCCGTCTGGCTAAAGCAGCCTCGAAGGATAAAAAAGGAAAATAGAAAATGATTGTGTGAGGAGGAGCACCTGGGGTATGAAGAGTTTGAAGCCTAGGAGGAAGAAGAATTTGAGGATATGGACTTTGAGGAATCAACTTATGAGATGGGGGAAGATGGTTCAGAGGAGGATAAGGAAGAGGAAGAGGATGAGAAAATTGAGCCATTTGAGGATAAGAATTAGGTTGAAAATGTTCAAGATGTTGGGGATTTTGGTATGGAGAACAAAACTGAGGACTTAAGCAATGAATTTTTAAAGAGTAGACTAACTTTTCTATAGGTTCAGTTTGAAGATATGGAGAAGGCATTAGTTACGCTCATGAAGGTAACTAACAGATTGATGAGGAGGGTGATGTTGATAGCTGCTTTCGGAGAAACAAAAATCACTAGGAAGCTAAAGAAGCAGGGGAAACCTGATGCCCTGAAGATGCTGGACAAGACCGAGGGACTTGATCTGAGAGAATACATTGCTCTCATGGGTGAGTATGGGGACCTATTAAAGAAAGCCAATTAATGGCTTGTTGTAGCTACTCTCTTGTTATTGATGAGTTTTTTGTCCTTTTATTTTAACATCTCAGACTATTATTTTAGTATTGCTATGATATGGTGGAATACCACCTGGGACATTGTTGACTTAATTAATAGTTTACATAGAACTAAGTATGTTGGTAAAAACTTACTATTTTTTATTAGTACTGGTTGGACTATGGTTACTATTTTAAATGTTGGCATGTGTGCTAATATTGATGTTGTTTTTTGGTTTGATGGTGGTGTTGTTTCCCACCTCTCTTTGTTTCTTTTTTGTCTACTGCTATAACCATGGGATCAGGGCCCTTCCCTACTTATCTAATCAAAAACAATTTTATAAATTTGAGTATTTTAGGTGATAAATAATAGTGTTATTAATGATTATATGGTGATTAAACAACAATGTTGTTATTACTTTTTTTTTATATAAGCTTTTTGATAAAGGATGGATTGGTGTGTAAATAATAAACAAATATTACGTTCTTATAATAAATAAATTAATTAAAAAAAACCGAGTTGGAGAATAAATAATGATCTTACTAATTAAAGATTAAGCATTAATCAACTAATGAAAATAGTAATAATACCTAATTTAGGATTGGGAACACCGTTAATTTAGTGATTGAATGAGGGAAACATCATTGTTAATGTTTAATGCAAGTTTATTATGTTTAAAAGATGAATAATTGGTAACATTTTTCTTATAGTCTAGCTGACTATTAATAATAGTCTATATTCATTATATCAATATCTCTTGATGAAGATATGGAATATTTATCTTAAATTGAATATGTGTATCTTAGACAATAGAAGGTCGAGGTCTAACACCTCAATGTGGTATTCCCTTGAGGGGATTGAATGGAAAGAAAATTAACAAGTAATCTAAAATTCAATCAACTTCTTGCTTATGTATCTAGGTATTTGAATGGAAAGATAACATGAATTTTGTCAAGGTGATCAGAGACATTTAAACCAGTAGGATAAGATAGGAGTTAAAGAGGTTTAAGATGCTATGCCCTACAGTTTGGTATTATTAGTGGAAACATTAATGAGATTCATAATTGGTGTTAACCATAATATTAGATTAAATATTATACTAAATTGTATGCTCAAACAATGTTGAATCTTGATGGCGAGACTATTAACATACATCCAACCATCACAAGTGAATAATAATATTTATGTGAATATCGAGAATAACATATGATGTTATTGTTACACCCTAAGAACTTGAGAGATAATTAACCTATATAATGTAATTGAAAGAAAATAATAGTGTCTTATGTGTTATTTCAAAACAAAAAATTGATGGTTGTGTTGCATGCTCACATGTAAAATTATGGGCATGACAATATTCATGCTTTTTGTTTGGGTTTCGCTTATTCAATCTAGTGTATTGCACAAGAGGGAATTTGTTGTTGAGCAAGAAATAGATGTATATAATTATTTCCTTTCCCCACCCTAAACAACCAGTTTAGAGCAGTAATCGCTCACCGACACCTTCGTTACCTCCACTGGGTAACTTGCCTTATGCATCCCTCTGCACTTACTCGGATTGTCGAGCGCATAATTCAGAGATCAAGGTTCATTCAATGCTCCAAATTCTCCCATATCCCGCTCATTGTCATTCCTAAATTGTTTGTGTTTATTGTGGAGTGTTCGTTTGGTTACACACCCATACATGTTTGGCTCTCCACAACTCATTGTTGGGCTCTCCACGACTCATTGTTGGGCTCTACACGCTTCATTGTTCGGCTTTGCACTCTCCAAAGCTCCCTTTCTCTTTCAGGTGAGATTTTTTACCTCACTAGGCCTGTACCGGTGCCTATATATATTAAAACTAATAAGGTGTGTGTGTATGTATGTATGTATGTATGTATGTATGTATTCATATATATTTTTATATATGTATGTATATATATAAATATACATACATATATATATATATATATGTTTGTATATATATTCATATATATTTTTATATATGTATGTATATATATATGTATGTATATTTATATATATACATACATATATAAAAATATATATGAATACATACATACATACATACATACATACATACATACATATAAATGCCAATCTCTTGCATGATATGCATATGTTTTCCACAAATCTATAAATATTTGGGGTTTCACACTAATGTTGTTCACATTGGGTTTTTCATTTAAACTCTTTAAGCCATGGAATGCAAATATGATTATGCGATGTCAATGTTTCTCACAATAACCTGTAACTTAATATCTGGGGTTTCAACTTACACTATGTATGAATGTCAAGACATTTTAGTTCAATTTTAGGGTTTTTTTATTCTATATGTCTGGGAATATATATCAGTTGTATGCACTATAAATGTTTGTCACCCACCACCCTGTAACTCAGTATTTGGGATTTCAACTTGTATTGTTTATGGATGTCAATGCATTTCAGTTCCATAGAATGTGATTGTTACACCCAATCTTCTTCAAGTGCTATACATGTTGGTATATATATAACTCATTTATAGATGTTCAATTTGATTGTTCAATTGGATTGTTCAATTGCATTCTTCAATTGGATGGTTCAATTTGATTGTTCAATTGCATTTTTCAATTGGATTTTTCAATTGCATTGTTAAAATTTATTGTTCTATTGGATTGGTCAATTGGAATGTTCAATTTTATTGTTCAATTGGATTGTTATTGGATTGTTCAATTAGATCATTCAATTTCGATCATTCAATTTGAATGCCATATATCTCATGTATATTCGTTAAGAGTTATTCATTTCATTCTTTTAGACATGTTGGTATATTCGGTTGACACTTGTTGTAAATTTGTGTCTTGTTCAATCTTCTTCAATGGTGTGCAATTTCAATTCATTATTGTCTTGGTGATGGTGAATTGCATTTCAAAGGTAAACACTAAAGGATACTATACTTTCTTATTTTAAGTTAAACACTTTCCTTACTACAGTTTTCTTATTAATGAATATTTTCATATATGTTTGTAGGATTGAGTTGGAGAAATTCACCATACCATTGGTCATCTCCAATTCATAGAGGTGATATTTTTAACCTCACTAAAGTTGTACCATTGTCTCCTATCATTCCCTTTTCTTTCTTCTGATCACTTATTTGTTTTGTTATGGGTGTGTTGTGTTACTTAAGTTGAAGGTCGTTATTTATTTTGTTGTTGATTTTGAACATAATATTTAAAGTGTTTATGTGATTATCCATAGATCGAAGGCTCTCTTGTGTTCTAGGTGCATTGACAATGTGCTCCATGATGTATATGGCATCTAGGGTGTTTATGACTTTAATGGGTTTAATCTTTTCATTTAATTTCTATCTATACCTATATATAACTTTCAATCTATATATCAATGTATGTATCTATATATATTTATCTATGTATATATATATGTGCATGGCATATAATATATGTAGATACATACATATATATATATATGTACATATATATGTATATATATGTATATATATACATATACATATACATATACATATACATATATATGTATATATATCTATGTATATGTATATATATATACATAGATATATATTTATATGTATATATACATATATACATATATATGTATATACATATATATGGATTGTTCAATTGCATTGTTCATATATATATGTAGATACATATACATGTACATACACATTGATATATATATATATATATATATGCATGTACATACACATTGATATATATGTACATACATATATATACATGTACATACACATTGATATATATGTACATACATATTGACATATACATACATGTGCATTTCTATGCACATAGATATATATGTACATGTCTATTGACATAGACATACATATAAATACGTATGTAAATAGATACATATGTACATCCTTATGCACATACATATATATGTACATATCTATGCACATATGCACATTGTATATATCCTCAAAATGAAAACTAGTCAAAAAATATTCATATTTCAGGATAACAAACAAATATTATAGGTCACATTCATCTCTACCATTCACTCCCGCCACCTCCCTTTGACATCCCTGCATAGAAATACTCTCATAATCAAGTGTAATTATGTTGTCAGTGTTAACCAACATAATCTATTTACTATATACTAAATTGAATGATATACTTTTTGGGAATTATAGTCATTACCCCTAAATGTAATGTGCTTTTTGGTTCACTAAAAAAGAATGAACTGTAATGTACCGAAACAAATAAACTTGAGATAAGACATAAAAATGTGTTAAATTTTGTAGAGGTATAGCCTAAAATTAAATTTCAATTGAGCTACTAGTATACAAAAGGATAGATTACATCAAGTATTTCCTTATGAAGTGTTATGGAATTTAGACATGTCTAGTAGACCTTTTTAATGACTATATCAAATGTATTGTCATGTAATTTCAAATGTTACATTATCAGCATAGACTGTATTGCATGAAATGTTGTATAAGATTATCAACATTGAATATATTTTCACAAATGTAGAATAGATATTATAAACATAGTAATTGTTGTAAACAAAATTGAAATAGATTATCTGCATAGAATATCTTTTATGATATGTACATTTTAAGACAACCATAAAAAGGTATTGACATAGTCATTAATGGGCCCCACACTAGAGCGGCTTAATATGCAATTATAAAATAGTTTTCACCCACAAAGTCAACCAGGGTACTCATATCACATTAATAAATAGATTTAGTTCAAATATATTAATGGTATAGATGCAACATAATGAAAATGGCATCCCCAACTATACAAAAAAAAAGGCACTGTTTTAGTTGGTCCCTCCCAACCTTAGTCGAATGCTCCAAGGAATGAATCTGGAGATGTTTTCTTGTCTCCTATTGTTGCATTTAGACTTTCCATAAATTGATTTGCATTTGCATTTTTCAATTGTGTGCAACTTACATTTGAAGGGGTTAGTGGTGAAGAAGTCAGTCCAACTAGAAATTAAGTGCAGCTAACTTAAGTGCAGCTAACTTGAGATGGAATGGGACTCAAACACACATTTCCTGTAGTAAAGAGAGAGATATTATTATTGGTTATATCTTGAAAGTCACCGTGATTATTAGATAAGGGGGTTGCAGGACTGCTTAAGCATCTATCTCGCATCAATGCTCTATGGGCAGCCTCGATCTCCCTTTCTTTCTTCTCTTGTTCTTTTTGTACCCTCTCTTTCTCCTTCTTTTACTCTTTTTCCTTTCTTTGTAATTTTTTCAGCTACCCTCTTTTCTTGCGCTCAATTTCCTTTCCAATTTTTCTTTGTTCCTTCTACTCCAAGGATCGAATCTATGCTTCCTTTTTGTCCTTAGTTTGTTTCCTCTTTCTGATTTTTAATTCCTCTAGTTCTTTTTTTCTTTGTTCCTACTCCATTATGAGAGTCATGTAACTATCAGCAGTCAACAACTGAGACTGTCGGCTCACCTGAAGAGCACCACCACCAAATTTTCTCGTTCTTCCATTGACTCTATGAACTAGCAACTTAAGGAAGTTATTGATCCAAGAACCAGTGGTTTGAATTATTTAATTGACATGGGAGTCAGTAAACTCCTCCTAGTCCGGTGTACCTTGACTTTCATGGCCGCCATCTACATATTAGTGCACTGTTTGTTCTGGAGGTGTGGCTATTTGAGATGGGAATGTGAAATTCCCCATGTCTTCTTGTTCGGGTTGGTTGTCCATTTCCTCAAGTTGATGCTCAACACCTTCATGCACTTGAGTATCCATTGGAGTCTATAATTTTTGTAATAGTTCATCTATTCAAACATCAAGCCCCAAAAGACTAAGGATGTTCTACACTGCAGAAGCATCCTCGGTGTGATCAATATCGTACGTCTCGCTGGGACAAATGTCACCCACGAGTGCATCAAAATTACGGGGCCTTATCCCCATCCTTTTAAAGCCAGCTTTTATGTTTGATGGAGTCATAGCTCTTCTCAATGCCTTGCTACCTAGCTCCACCAATTTTTCCCTTTTGATATCAATATTGGGGAATCTAGTGAGAAATTCAGCTCATTTTGATTTGAAATATGCCTTGAATGGTGCAAACATGGTAACATCCAAAGGTTGTAGCATGTGAGAAGTATGAGTGGGTAGTGTAAGGATGTCAATGCCTAACCTCCTTGCCTCTTGAATAGTTGACAATGCAACGTGACTTCCATGGCTGTCAAAAATTAGCAAGTGCCTATTAGTAGGTGATACGCCCCCTAGAACCGACACATGGAAATGTTCCAACTAGTCAAAGAAAAGATCCTTCATCATCCAAGTGTGTGCTTGGGTTGCCATAGTTGCGTGTGGTTCACATTTCACAATGTAATTCTCTATCTCTGTATTTCTGTTGAACAGATAGAAACCAGGTATGCTTTGGCCAGATGCATTAACACAACAGAGAATTGTTATACATTCTCTACTTTTTGGAATGATGTAGGAGACATTGCTGCTACCTCATCATGCCAAGACCCTCATTGTTCCATTTATGCCAACTTGAATGCTTGTTTCATCACAATTCCATATTTTGTAAGGACCATATGGGGTACTTTCATATGTTGATGTTAGAATTCTAAAAAATTTAGCTACTATTTTGGGTCTTAGGTTTACCGCCCTATCTTTGTCAAGAACTTCAGCTATGTGCAAGGTCAATTTTGGATAGTGCCTCTTGAATCCAGTCCACCATGATTTTCTAGGTAGCCCCTCCGTGAAGGGGCTGGGTTTAGTTTGGCATATCTGAGCAACCTCTTGCTTGATCTCAAGCCCGTGGCCAACATCTGCCATATATGTGCACCACTTTACAATCAAACCCTCCTCCTCTTTTATTAGGACTATTGGTGGACCCTTCTTTGAAGTAGTTGACAGGCCACCTAACCAATTTCTTAGTGTTGTAGTTGAGATTTTTCATTTCTTCACAGTAGCTCTCGTCGACATCCCATTTGTTTCAACATCCTCCAATGCCCTATCCATGTCTTGTGATGACCATTCCATTTCCTTTGAAGCTCTTTCTCGCCTAATTATAGGTACAACAACCTCCTGGAAAACCTCAATAGGTTCAGG
Source organism: Sequoia sempervirens (assembly GCA_007258455.2). Taxonomy (NCBI): domain Eukaryota; kingdom Viridiplantae; phylum Streptophyta; class Pinopsida; order Cupressales; family Cupressaceae; genus Sequoia; species Sequoia sempervirens. Next base: position 86,507,436 of record VDFB02049217.1, on the reverse strand, counting down.
ATTGGTGTTTGCTTCTACAACTGGTTGATGCACATTGGGGATTGTTACAGTCTCTTTTCGTGTATGTGACTTTATCTTTGCAGTCTTTTTTTTTGTTTCAACCTCTTATTACCTTTAGATTGCACCTACAGATGTTAAAAAAGATGTTTGGAGCAATTAAAAATAATAATAATTGAACACTGTTGAAGTCATAGTGATGCATGAATAGTTTGCATTTCTTTAATATGCATCTTGATAGTTTGTAATTCAATGCTTGGTTTTTATGAATAGTTTGTAATGCAAGTGTTGACAATTTGTAATTCAATTGTCTTTATTGTGCATGAACAATTTGTTTTTATTGAATATATGCATGTTGACAGTTTGTTCAATTTTATTATGCATGTTAAACATTGTCAAAATGAAAGACAATGGTATAGGTGTAGTGAAGTAGAAAACCTCAACTGAAAGACAAAGGGAGCTTTCTTGAGTGCAGAGATGAACAATGAATTGTGGAGAGCCAAACATAAATATATAAAACATAATTCATAGTAACAATCACATAAACAATTATATATATATGTATGTATATATGTATGTGTATATATATATATATATATATATATATATATATATATATATATATATATATATATATATGTATGTATGTATATGTATATGTATATGTATATGTATATGTATATGTATATGTATATGTATATGTATATGTATATGTATGTATATGTATGGAAATATGTCTATGTATTATTATGTTCTTCCATGCACAATATGTATATATATATACAGGTATGTATGTATGTATGTATGTATGTATATGTATATGTATATGTATATGTATATGTAGACAAATACATATATAAGAACAAAATAATATAATTGCATGGCAGAATATCTTCGAAATAAAAACAAGTGAATCCATTTTCATATTTGGGAATAACAAACATATATTAAAGGAAATTTGCAAAGTTAAAGTTTGTGCATTGTCAAATAGAGGAATACAAGTGCATGGCAGAAAACCCTATAATTGTGAACCAGTGAAACCCTTTCCATGTTTGGTAGTAACAATCAAATAAAAAAACATTTTGCAAACAGAACTGTTGTGCATGGAAGAACAAAATAATACGATTGCATGCTAGAATATCTTCGAAATGAAAACTAGTCATACCATATATATGTATGGAAATATTTCTATGTATTATTTTGTTCTTCCATGCACAATATATATATATATAGAAAAATACATATATAAGAACAAAATAATACAATTACATGCAAAATATCTTTGAAATGAAAACAAGTGAATCCATTTTCATATTTGGGAATAACAAACAAATATTAAAGGAAAATTGTAGAGTTAAACTTTGTGCATTGTCAAAAAGAGGAATACAAGTGCATGGTAGAAGACCCTGTAATTGTGAACCAGTGAAACCCTTTCCATGTTTGGTAGTAACAATAAAATAAAATAAAAATTTCGTACATAGAACTATTGTGCATGGAAGAAAAAAATAATACATAAACATGCCAGAATATCTTCAAAATGAAAACCAGTCATACCATTTTCATATTTGAATAACATGAGAATATTATAAGAAAATTGCAAAAGTTAAATTATGTGCAATGAAGCAAGACACGAATGTAAGGGTGCATGGCAAAACCCGTGAAATAATAAACATTAAAACCCTATGAATATTTTGTAGTAACAGTCAATTATAACAAACAATATGCAGTGTGATATATTGTAACCATTTCCGTATTTTGGAATAACAAACAAATGTAAAAATAAAATTGTAGAGTTAAAGTTTGTGCAATGATGAACACACAAATACAAGTGCATGGCTGAAAACCAGTCAAACACTTTCCATTTTTCATCAAACAAGTCTAATAGTAATGAAAAACCATTTAAACTAGTCAAACCCATTTCATATTTCTTATGAGGAAGCAAATATGAAAAACACAATGCAGATTAAATGTTGTGAAATGAATAACACAATATATCAAAAAGAACAAGGTACAATAAATTTCATGCGTGGACGAGTATAGAGGAAACAAAAACCAGTGAAACCCTGAAATTGAACCGAAATGACTTGACATTCATATAATGTGTAAGTTCAAACCCAAAATATTGAGTTACAGGTCAATGTGACAAAAATTTACATCACATACAACATATTTACATTCCCAGGCATAAAGAACATTAATGAAAAACCTAATGTAAATAGCATCAGTATGAAACCCCAGATATTTACAGATTTGTGGACAACATATTAATAGCATGCAACATATTGGCATCTATAGGCATAAAGAATTTGTAGCAATAGAATACTTGCAACTTTGTAGGGTGCTACTACTGCTGCCTCTAGACTTTCTTCATATTTCTAGAGAAAATTTTATAATTGAAAATGAAAGTGGGATGTGCTAAATGGAAATTGCAAGAGATTGAGTAATGCACTTTTGAATTTGAAAATTTCCTTATATGTTCAATGTTGGTTTGGTATGGAGTCTTTACTTCCTGCCCTTTTATTTTCAAATTTGAATTCTTGATTTGATGCCTTCAATTGCAGAGTTTGTATGTATTAATGGTGTGCAATCCTTGTTTGCTTGACATGAGATTTTTGTGGCTTTAACACCTTTTTTTTGGTGGTTGCAGGTGGTAAAAAAGGAAGAGGAACCGGTAGTAGAGAGCATCAATTTGATAGATGGGACACATATGAATGATTCATTTTTCGTTTGAGTGTTGTGTTGGTGGGAAAGTGGGATGGGGGTTTGGTTGGATTGGATTTGGTTGTAATGCCCCGCCACGCAACCCTAGAGGAAGTGGCAATTAACTACTCAAACGTACTATTTTTTTTTGTTTAAGTACCACTAACATGCAAATTCACTACCCATTGCCAACAACCTCTAAGGTTTTGAGACTGAGATTACTTAAAACCCAAACAAGAAACATGAATTGAAAACATCACATTTAATTACTTAATAAATTAAGAAACACATACATTCGATACATGATAAAATACATCAAAGCATAAGAGATACTACTTGATTTCAGATAACAATAAATTACAATACAATTACAACTCCCTCATTCCTCGAATGAGGTAAATCCAATAAGCATGATTAAAAATTACATCTTCCACCTTGATACAAATGAGGGGTAATAAAATTACAATAATAACTGAAAAGAATAAAGCATGAAAAGAAACTGGATCCCACAATCTCTCCAACTGGAAATCGCATCCACACGAACAAGAAGACAACCCAATAGATTAAGGTGCACGTTCCACCCAACCATGTGATACCCAAAGGATCACCCCTCGTGCTAGGAGATAGTAACCAGGAATCATATACAAGACCATCAACTCCTAGACACAGGCTAACTCACACTAACACAACCAATCACATGAACCACACAACCATAAGAATTAACACAAGTACAACTCTAACATCACTGACATAAGTCACATTGCTTCCAGAAATAAAACAAATCGAGAATGATAAGAAGACCATACACATAAAACCAAATACCAACTATTTTCGTAGAAAGAGTGTCATCACATAGCTCGACATGGGTTGTCCTCTAGGAATCTTCATAGGCTCCGGCCCCCACTATGAGTTGTCCTAGTGGCCTCTACTGAATCCCGGCCCCCATACTCACTCATGCGGAATCAAATACCTCTCATAAAGACAAGATAGATGACCTTACCATTCCAGGCCTTCCCACTCATCCCAAGCCTATACGAGCACTTGTGTCCATGAGTGAGGCTCAATTATCTTAATTAGTGTGAAATACTACCTAACTTCTAAGTACATTGATTTAGTTATCACTTGATTAAACCACCTCTGAAGGTTATCCAATTTACCTCTTTGGGCTCTAGCCCCTAACAGAAGCCACTCTTCTACTTGACAACATATCAAACAAAACCAATCACCAAGGGAATCCCAAGTGCATACCAACAAGATAAAACCACTCCAACTCTAGGAGGAACACATAATGAAAACTCACTCCAAACATTGGAGACAACAAAAGTCAAAACCCTCTCCAAACACTGGAGGCAACAAAGGTCAAAACCCTCTCCAAACACTGGAGGCTACAAAAATCAAAACCCTCTCCAAACATTGGAGGCAACAAAAATCAAAACCCTCTCCAAACACTGGAGGCAACAAAAGTCAAAACCCTCTCCAAACACTGGAGGCAACAAAAATCAAAACCCTCTCCAAACACTGGAGGCAACAAAAAACATAAACCACTCTTAATTCAAAGGAGGCACAAAACATCCCCGTTCGTGAAAACCGGGTAATACAAGGGATGCAACTATACGCACTACCCAAGGCAATACAACGGTTGACTATCACAATAATGCAACCCCAAAAGTTAAACCCCTTTTGGAAGACTTAACAACCCTTCTAATCAACTTCCCCAAGGTGAAAACGGAAGAAGTGTACATTCAATAAGGGCAATCAAACATGAATTAAATCTATATTTGGATTTCCTAAATCCACTTCCTTCATTAACATTCAGTAATTTATTGCCTTAATAAAACTGACTTAATAACGTCTCTTTTAGACAAAAGATGAAATTTAAACCATACATTTAATTCCCTAATTGCTCTTAAACAATAATAAATTAAACATTTACTTCTTCGATTTAAAACATATCATTTGAAATAACTATTTCTCCTTTGCAAAATAAGTCATTTTAAAATCAATTAATCTCGCTATTAAACACCTTACATTTAAATCCAATATTTGTCCTTTCAAATATATTATTATAAAATAAAACCAATAACTTGACTATGAACACAATATTTTAAATTCCTCAATTTCACATTATATGGAATTAACTAATCTTATTATAAATTTGGTTGCAACCAAAAGAAATATAAATAACTAATAATCTCTTTCTTAAAAAATTTCACTTCATTTAAAGCACATAACCGTTTCTCTTAAAATCATTACCTTATTAAGTAACTACTTGAACAATTGACAAGCAATAATAAATCTAAATCTAAAGATATACTTCAATTTCCCAACGAAATCTAAATATAAGGATCCCATTTCCCATTGAAATCATTTCATTATAAAATCAATATATATCTTATATAATTAAAATAATTATGTTTAAATATAAATATATTTAAACCTGTAAACATTATTTAAATATACATTTATATTTTCAATTTAAATTCCAACTCATTAAAATAACTCAAATATTTTCCAATTAAAAAAATACAAATAAAATCTATTTACATATATTTATAAATTAAAAAGCATCTAAATAAAATAAAATTTATAATATATAATATACGCATTATATATAATATATAAAATATATATTATATATTATATATATAAATTATATATATTAAATATTAATTAAACTTTGCAAAAAAAACCACGGACCCCACCCCCTTAGGGGCCGCAGCGAGTCCCTCCCCACTAGGCGGCGGCACGTGGCTGCACCTGGCCTAAGCCTCACATATGGTGACTGTGTGAGGCTGCAGTCTGCCTCCCTTAGAGGCGTGACCTATGTGAGACACCATGATCGCCTCCTCTGGGTGGCGACTTTGTGTGAGGCTAGATCCACACCTCTCCCTTAAAGCGATGTGGCACGTGTGAGACACCTGATCCCTTCTCATATATATAGAGACTTGGTGATGGGGTTAGCTTCCTCCCCACTACAAACCAGAACAAGAATTTATATTATTTTATTTTCCTTTAAAAATAAACTCATTCATTCACAAAAGACCAAAACACACAAAAATCCTTTGTTCGGTAATTTCTAGAACATATTGATTTTTGTGCCAAATTTTAACAGGAACCAAGCTTCCCAGAAAAAATAAAATAAGATAAACTCAATATTCAGAAAATATATGTATATAGAATATATATATACATGTATAAACACAAAATCTCCATTATACAGTCAAATTGAACCAATTTTCTACAAAGAAATTTTCAATAACACTAAATTCGAACAAAGTTTTCTGATTTTATTTGTTTCACTATCAAATTTTCTATTGTTACACTTGAAGGTTTCAGCTGTAATTTTTTGTTTTGTTTTTCTACAAACATCTAAATTTCTTCAAGATTTCAACTAGGTTTTCAAGAATGATTGCAACAAGTTTTCTAAACAAAAACTAGATTTTCAAAACAATAAAAGAAACAAGAAAAACCTATTTGAAGCTTGAAGGAGAATTTGGTGATGAGTTGCAATTCCAATTCCTTCAAAAACCTTTTCAAATCTTCACTCCAATCCCAAAATGCATTCCAAAAACAAGAAAACCCTCTTTCCTCCTCATAACAAATTTCTTTTTCCAAGCATGAATAATCCCCAATCCTTTCCTTCTTTTCCAAATTAAGTCAATGCCCTCTAAAAATATCCCAGATATTTTCTTTTTCCCAATTATAATATCTTTCAACAATATAGATATTTTCATGCATTTACAAAATATTTGCATTTTAATACTTTAAAGCACAATTTATATTTCAAATAGATTTAAGTCATTTACTTTATTATAAAATTTATATTTCAAAATGAATTTAAAGCTTTTAATAATTTCTTTTCAAAAAGCATTTAAACTTTTAAAAATTTCTTTACAAAGAATTTAACACTCTTTTAAATTCCAAAATGAATAACTTTAATTTAATTAATCAATAAAATAAATCTAATCCAAGATTAGATTATTTTATTAATTAGAGATAAATTAAATAATAAATTCAATAATATTTCTAACAGTATAACCAGGATCAGTTTAATAAACAACTTAAATACATAGAGCCATTTATTTACCTTTTTCAACTTGCAATTAAAAATAAAATCGAGGAGAGGAATGAACAACAAAACTAACTTAGCAGAGCTAGGCTTGAATAGCGCACTATGACTAGGGTGATGACTTGGTATGAGAAAACCTAGCTACTATCTCCCAATCGAATACCGTTGGCCAATGGACACACTCAACCCTGTGAAATCAGGTGAAGTCGATGTCATGTACCTGTCAACCTGCTAACAAAGAGTATGTCGAGCATGCATATATACAACATAATACAAAACACTTGCGAGTGAAGGAAATCGTGGAGATAAGTAGGGCACTTTCATAAGCAAGTGATCGTCCGTCCCCTGCCATGCACGCCATCATGGACTAGCAGTTCCATCATAAATAATTATCTCATGCAGCCAACATGTTACAATAATAATCATCATTACACCAATTAAAACATGCCAAATAAAGCATCGGATAAGATGCATCACATCACACCAATAAACTATCGCTCTATAATTAGCGATCAAATCGCACACACATGATAAAGCATCTTAATAACCAAAAAGCACATCAAAGCAAACAAGGAGACACTGTCCAGCCAGAAAGCAAAACAGAGGGGTATTACATTGGTGATGGGACATTCTTATCTCTTAGTTGTTCTCGTGGCATCCCAACTATCAAAATTAGTTTGTGATGTAATTAATTAAGCATAATAACTTATTACTCTAACATACAGGAGCTTGGGTTATACTAATTTTATATTTTGGGTGCATGTTTTAAAGTTGTGAGCCAGTAGCAAGCAATATGGCTTGCATGTTTTTGTTGTTAGATGTGCTTTGAATATTCTTTGGGATGTAAGACTATGAATATCTATTTGTGTATGGGAAAAATATTCACTATTTATAATACAATTTTGATGGTACAATGACATGAGTACCCTTGTTGACTTTGTGGGTGAAAACTATTTTACAATTTTATATTAAGGTGGTCTAGTGTGGGGCCCATGTGGGACTACTTCCGTCCCCAGTATAGACTCCTTCCCTACTTTGGGCCCCTCTCTGCTTAATCCAAGATCTAAATTCTAAATCAATTGTTTATTGTAATTCTTTCTTGGGAACTTAGTATATCCCAAGTTAGTAATATCTCATTCAACCTATTTTACCTTGAGCTAGAGGTATGGTTTGTATCAATATCTTCTCTTTCTCAAGAGCTTATCGTATATCAAATAGGAAATCCATCCAATCAAACTTTGACATAGGATCTCGACTATAGTTGAGAGTATATTATCAAACATCCATCCAACAATCACCCCATCATTTTAACTACATCCTTGAACTTAGGATACCCTCCCACCATATCATCACAATTATCTTAATTCGAGCTGAAATCAAATCCTAATATGAGCTTACTCCAAATCTGAATTTGAGCTTTAATATATCCATATCTAGGATCTTTTGATATAAAAAAAAATCTTAATATCCCTCCTTTTAGGTTCTTCTAATTCATTCTATTTACCTTCTAGTCACCTATTCTCATTTCTTCTATCCATACCCATCCAATACAATATCATGAATCCTTATTCTCCCTCAACATGACCAAAAATATTAATCAAGGAAAATCCCAATTTTGTTGATGATGGTGATGAAATTCTTGTTAATCAAGATGAGTACAAAATATACCCATTTGATGCCATCATTGATAGCAAGCTTTCTCCAAGAATCTTCCAAAATCTAATCACTCATCCAAGCTATCCCGTCATGCCTCCATCCACACCCATTAGCAATCCTTATGCTACATTTGACAAGGGAAATCCATTAGCTCCCCTATCCACATCTTTGTCTTATCCCTCCTCCACATCTTCCTCTTATCCACCACACATATCCCTCTCATCCAATATCCATACCTCCATCTTCTCCCCTAGTCATATCTCAACCTCCATCTTTGCATAATAATACTATCACCTTCATCTCTAATACAAACCCACCATCCACTTCCTCCTACCTCAATCCACCATCCACATCCTCCTATCTCAATCCACCATCCACTTACTCCTATCTCAATCCACCATCCATACCCTCTATCTTAATCCACCTTCCAATCTCATGCATAATCCTTCCTCCAATCTATCATGGCACCATCTTATCCTAATCTTGATTCCCCTACTAATCCTAATCCTCCACCTGCTCTTGTTCCTCCATTCATTCCCAGCCCAACATCTAATCCTGAATTCTCCAATCCATAATCATAATCATCCCACTATACATAACTGCATTTTACCTCCTTCATCTGTTCCAGCCCTCCATCTAAGACTAAAATATACAAGTATCTCATTCCATATATACATCCAAGAGCTCCACAAAGAATTAATCACCAATTCCATATCCCAAAGTTGTAGAGTCATTTCACCTCACTCCACCATGTGCAACCATTAGTTATGATGCCCTTCTCCATCCTACAACTATCATTCCTCTCCCCACTCCTAACAACTTCCAAACCATTGAAACCATCCAACCCAACTAAGTCACCCAAATCCAATCACCTTCTCCTACTCCTATCATTAGCCAAATCCACTCCCATGAAATTCATGAATCCTCTATCCTTTCATCCACCTCATCTAAGGAGTTCATCCAACAATTATCCACCATCCTACCACCCACATAAGTTGAAACATGCCAAGAGATTTTTCCAAAGCATACCAACATATCCACTCATCTAAATAAAGAGCATACCATCCCACTTAATCCTTCTCATGATCCTTTATCATCTCCCCATCCAAATCAATATTATAGAATCCCAACTAATCCTTTTCCTTATCATCTCCTCATCCAAATCAAGATCCCACCATCCCATAATCCTTCTCACGATCCCTTATCATCCCTTCCTCCAAATCAATATCCTATCATCCCATACACTCCATCTCATGATCCTTATCACCTCCTATCCAAACTATCCCAATACCACCTCCATATCCCCTTGGTCCTCTCACATTCACACATGGTGCTTCTCTTGTAGTATAAGAACAAATCACATCCACCATCCATCCTCCTCCACCTAATAATGGACTCACATCAGGCTTCTAAAATAACAATCATCCTATTTTAAACCGAATTCTCAATACCATGAACTGTCAAGGCAAAGGATTAGACCTTCATGAGCAAGGTATATTGGATCCCATCTATATCAAATAAAATCCATGATCTCAAGGCCTTGGCTTCATCTCTCAAGGCTCACAATCTAAAAGTTTTAGTAGAACCTTTGTAAATCCTAAGGGAGCCTCTTCCAAAAGAACAATAGGTGCTTCTTATCACCCCTCTGAAACATTTATTTCTACTCCATCATACACACCTAAAAACATTATCTCTATCCATCCTTCATTGTCCAAATCCATTTTGAGCTCTTATGTTCCACCATCCACCATCACACATCTTCCATCTACTAAATCCATTTTGGGAACTTATATCTCAAAATGTCATCCTCCATCTTATCCTACTCATACCTTCATCCACCAATCACCTATCCCTATCACCCATGATAAAAAAATCCCATTCGTATAATCCCAAATCAAGATCAACAAAGGAACACCTCCATGAACTTCATCCAACATCCTCCATCCATACATCATCTCCAAAATTATACCTCTATCACTCCATTCATATCCTCCCCAAATCATCCATTTATTCACACCATATCATTGCTATTGGAAGCGATTCAACTACCAAAATAAAAATGCATACAACCAAAAATCCACATGGATCTAGAGATCCCCATGTCCCCCTAAAACACATGATGAATATAAAAAAATCCAATCCCAAAGCACAATCAACCTAAAAGGATACAAAGGATAACTTAAACAAAAATAAAAACCATGTGGATCCCGAAGCAATAAGATGCAATGCATTCAAACAAAAATTTTGTAATGAAATCCAATGCTTCTAATCCATATGCTAAAAATCCCCATATTTTATCTCCTAAATCCATGTTGGATCCCTATGTACCAATATTCCCCACCTCAAATCATTTATCATCCCAACACTCTCTATCCATTTCTCCTCTAATCATTCAACACCCATCATAATATGTGTCGATGTTGGTCCTGAAAAAATTCCCCCATCACACTAGCCTCCCATAATTCTATCTATATACTTTCCAATATCCCATACATAATCCCACATATATCCCCCATCAAATCCCTTTAACCCATGCCCTTTCATAATCAAACTATCCTAATAAGGTTGTACCAACATCCAACAGTCACTTCAAACATGGGCTCTTATTACCTCGGTATGAAACTAGATTCTTGAGTCCATCCATCTCCTTATCCCTTGTCTTCCAGTTCTTCTTATTCACATCCCTATCCTCATCCATCTCCATCCACACTCCTATCCAAAAATTCAAAAATACAAAATACAAAAAAAAAAACCTAAAAAATGTAAAAAAGTCAAAAAAGTAAAAAAAAGGAAAAAGTAAAAAAAAATAAGTAAAGAGAAAAATCCATCTATAGACACCTAAAAATGTCTTGATCATATCACACACTAATATTTTGATTATTAACACCTTTTCTCTCCTTTCTCATCTATTTCATCTATTTAATTAAATAATGTAAACTGTTTAATTAAGTTCACTATTTTCTCCTATTGGTCGAATAATTAATTTTATTTGATTAATTCATCACCTTCACACTAATTTTCTTCTCTTTTGATTAAATAATGGTAAATTATTTAATTAAATATCATAAATCCTCTTTGATTAAATAATTCCTAATTGTTAAATTAAATTTCCTAATTTCTTTCACTTTCAAATTCAAATATTTCCCTCCACATGAAAATATCTCCCACATTCTTCCCAAAATTAAGGGATTGGTTATTGTCTCAAGAAATTTGGACCTTTGATTAAAATCCTTGATCCATGTCATTAGGCATTATCAACCCTTGATTTGATCTTTGATCCATGTCATCTTCTCTCCTTCAATTTCATCCTTTTATTAGCTAATTCAATATTAACCATTTATTCCTTCTAAAAATCTATAAATAGTCTTCATTTTAAATGAGTTCTCATTCGCAAGTATTCAAGTAACCAAACTCTACTCATTTTCATACTCATCCTTAAGCTAATTACATTTGTGAATCACCATTATAATCAACCTTTGAAGCTTTTTGTATCATCAACCATGGATTAGGCTTGAAGCTAAGCACTCCACATCAATTCCAACACTAATCCCCCAATGGGATTGAGGTTTGTATTTCCTAATTAGGTTTTCAATTGCATTGCTTTGGTATTTCATGTTTCAATTGCATCTTATTTAGTAATTGTGAAGAATCGCATTGAATATGGTTTAGTATGACCAATTACTTGTTTCCTTAGTTAATTTAAATTGTATTTGATCATATGACCTAACTATGTTATATTTTGGCATGCTCAATGGGACCCACGTCTGTAGCTAACTTGTTTTTTTTTTAGTTCTTCAAACATTGCAGGTACTAGAAGGAGAGTGATGCATATGCAACTGAGCAAACCAACACATCTACAAATAGCGATGCATTTGTAATTTAAAGGCCCACACCTTTGCAAATATTGATGCTTTTGTCTAATATATTTTCTTCTATGTTTGTAGGTGACAAGTTGACACCTCTGCAATACAGCAACACATCTGCCAAACTCTGATGCCTTTGCAAGTTTACTAGACCGACACCTTTGCATGACAGAGTGGCACCTTTGCATGTAGAGTGGGGCCTTTGCATGATAGAGCAACACCTTTGCAAGTATATTAGGAAACTTAAGTTTTAAGGTTTCATCTGATTTCAATTTGATTTTCTATCTAACCCTAACTATTTTGTTGTTGTTTGTTTTCTAGTTTATGAGGCTAATATTTGTAGGGAACTTGGAAAATCATGAAGCATGGATCAAGTTGAAAAGTATTTATTAACACTTATTTGAAGGAATAATCTTAGAGTCATTTCAATCTTATGCATTAGATAGACCCACATTTATCTTTGGTGCATTAAAATAAACCCTAAAATCTTCATAATTTCCTTTTAAGCTTAAAATGAACTCACTTGTATTTTGGGCTTAAAATGAACAACAATCTTCATCATTTCCTTTAGGGCTTAAAATTAACTTGTACTTTTGGGCTTAAAATGAACGATAATCTTCATCATTTCCTTTTGGGCTTAAAATGAACTCATTTGTACTTTGGGCTTAAAATGAACAACAATCTTCATCATTTATTTTTGGTTTAAAATGAATCAAACAATCACTTTGGTGCACCTAAAATGAATGATTGTCTTCTTTGTCTACCATGCTTGGAAGGTTCTAGATGTGTATCCTCTTCCCTTGCACCTAGTGTGATCTTGAGTGAAGAGAAACATCTTTAACTTATATTTTATGTTCATTGTTAACTGAAGGAAGTTGCTACCTATCCTCTCTCCTCTCGCGTAGTGCAATCTTGGGTGAAGAGAAGTTGTAACGTCAATCCTTCCTTTTTTTAAGTAGGAGGCCTACCTTGGGACACATCTGTATGGAGAACCCATGGGATTGATCTCAAGCGACATTTTTGCATGTGCTATATAAATTGGATGAGAGAAAAATTTGTAGTTCAATCTGCGCATGTAGCGTATTAGACTTTCCCTAAGGGACTACAATTTTTTATTTCCTTGAGGAGATGTCTATGTAGCTAATGGTGTTCATCGATGATCTACCCACTACGAACCAATGTTTTTAGAGGCCTAAGACTATTGAACATATTCTTTTAGTGGCACAACAAGATAGCATTGTCTTGTGAAGTTACGTACTATGTACTAATCATAGTTGAGGCAACAAAATTCCTTGCAAGGAATTTTTCCTTCCAAGGTAAGAGGTGTTTCATGTACGTGATCATACTCTAGTTTATCATTCTATGCATGGAATTTTATCAGTGGGCCCATTTTTAGAAGATAAACCCGATCTAACTACTAAATAGGTTGTACTTCATGGCATGTTTTCATGTGGAGACCTTGTGACATCAATTAATGCATTCTTATGGAAGAAGAATATGCAAAAAATACCTATTCACTTAATTGAGTCAATTTACATGTTATATACTATGTTCTTCAAAATTCAAAACATCAAAAAATTAGGTCAACTCACATTTTGAAGATCCCCTAACAAATCAAAACATTTTCTTGAACAATGTGATGCCTTTCCAAAAACTGATGCTTCCATTTTTATCAAAATGACACTTTTGTTTGCACATTGACGCCTTTGCACATCAAGGCAAGTTTGTTAGGGATAACAAAAATTTGTATAGTGATGCCTTCTTTGGACAATCTGATGCTTTCATTGAACATCAATTCCTTTTCAAATACCGATGCCTTTATAGAAAAAATAGAGCAATGCCTTTTCTAAAATTGGAAAACAACCTTCAAAATATTATCTAATTTTGTCTTTTGGTTCACAAACAATCAATGGTTTCAAATTAATGCAAAAATAATCTTGGTTCACTAAGAGCACTCAAAACAACAAACAAAAGTTCATGTCCTTTACCATCTTGAAACTTGTCAAAACGCCTTTTAGGTTCTTAATTAGGATCAACATCAAACCATCTAAACATCAAGCATCAAACATGACAACTTGAAATTTTGACACAAATCTCTTAGACTTAATTTTTTCACCCTATCAAATAGTTTAGCTTCATGTTTAGAAACAATCTATTTCTAAGCATTTAGTTGAATTGGTAAACATTTTTTGGAAAATCTCACCTTGGAGTCACAAGTCTACTCCCAAGGTTTGCAAGTTCATCATCATCAACATCAAACACATCTAAAAACTTGAGTCTAGATTCTTGTCAAAAATTGAGAGTTTCATAGCTTACAACCATTCACAAAATCATCCTTCATTGGTCCTAAACCTATTAAAAAGTATTTGTTAGAAATTTTTGAAGAAACCAAGGAATTTCAACAAAATTATTCACATCAAACATCTCCTAGGGTTGATATAAATTTTATGGTCACAACAAGGTTACAACACAAGACAAAAATAAAAATGGAAATAAATCCTAGTGTTGCTAACATGCCTAGACCAACAAGTGCTAGTGCTAGTTAACCAATCTTTGGGATGCCCGATTTTAATCCTAGAGGTTTTACAACTCCAAAGAAAAATCAAGCACCCTCTCAACCATCTCAAGAAATAAGGGTTCACATAGAATACATCACTAATAACCCTCAATAATTTACCACCAAATAATTATAGAGATGGAACAAGATCTATGACTTTCTCACATCATAAACACAATGTTGAATCTACATCCAAGTCAATACATGCTCAAACTCGCACAAGGTGTAAAAATTCCCCAAAATTTTGTTGTGAATACAGTAAGGGAACAACCATCTAAAAAATTGCATTCGTGAATCATCCTCCTCAAAGCTAACCTTTGGTCCATAACATTATACAACCAATTCCAAAATCATCCTCATCAAATTTACCAAGTCAACCAACAGTCACTAGGATAGATTTAACAAACCTTAACAATCAACAAGGAAATCAATTGATCAAAATCTAGGAAATTACACAAATGTGGGCATTAAAAATACTAGCATCCCTCAGAACACCAACATTACACCCACATTTCATGTTCAAAACACCAACATCCCATTTACATCTAATGCTCCAAACATTCACACCAATCTTCCCAATGTTCAAAATCATCAAGGTCAAGATTCTCAACAAAATCAAGAACAAATGTCTCAACAATATCAAGGGTCTCAAAATCAAATGTCCCAAATTCAATTGAATCCTCTATATCAAGAGAATCCCCAACATCAAGTAAATCCTCAACAAAATAAAGGCCCTCAACAAGGGTCACAACAATATCAAGGATCTCAAAATCAAGTGAATCCTCAACAAAATCAAATATCCCAACATCAAGTACCACAACAAAATCAAGTGTCTCAAAACCAAATGAAACCTCAACAATATCAAGGGTCTCAACATCAAATTAATTCTCAACAAAAACATCAAGGGAATCCCCAACAACATTAAGTGAATCTTCAATAGCATCATGTCCTTCCACAACATCAAATATCTCAACAATATCAAAGTCAAGTTCTACCACATTTTTAATAAAAAAAATTAAATCAGAATTTGCAACATCAAATGTCACAAAACCAAATCCAACAATATCAAAAATATCAAGCTTATCAAGGTCAACATCAAAGCATCCCTCCACCACAACAACATCAACAACCCACTCACAACACCATCCCACAAAATCAATACATCATACCTAATTGAAACATCATTCCACCTCCACAACACCTCATCCCATCTCCTCAAAGACAACGAGCTATTGCTCAACAACAAGAATTGCAGGCATAACAAGTGTTACAAGCCCAACAACAACAATATTCTCAATAAAAATTACTTGTTCAACAACAACACCATCAAGGTTTGCAATACAACCCTCAACAACATCAATACATAAGTTCTTAAATAAATGTCACATCTCAAACTCAATATGGAGAATACAACACACCACCACCTTCATCACCCATAAATCCATAATATCAATCCAACCCCCGATTCACCTCATACAACACATATCACACCAACACACCATCATATTAAAATCTAGCTTATAACTCATCTACCATCTTGCAACACACCATGTATGCTCCACCATTGAACAATCCTCAAGATGAAATAAAGTCCCAAATATGAACATTAACACATAAAATCTAGGAAATTCAAATGGGAAAGACTAAAAAGTCCTATGTAGTCCAAGATCTGTGTCCTTATCCATTTGATCGAAGTATCACAATGATACCATTGCCCTTGAATTTTGAGATACCCAAATTTGAAAAATACAAGGGACGTGGCAATCTAGAGGAGAATATTAGAGAGTTATATGTTGCATGTATGGAAGTATCATATAATTATTCATACCTTATGTGTCTCTTCCCAAGAAGTTTGGGAGGGCAAGCTATAGAGTGGTTTTCACACCTACCTTTAGGAATGAAAACATTTCAAGAGATTATAGATCAATTTTTCCCTCATTTCTCTTACAACATTGATGCAAACGTAACCTTGGAAGAACTCTATACCCTTAAATACAACAATGGTGAAGCATTTGCATCCTTTTTACAATGATTGACACATAAGGAAAGCAAGTGTAAATGGTCCATACCTGAGAGGAAACAAGTAGAAATAATTATAGGAAACATAGATATTGATTTAGCCTTCCAACTGAGAATGCAATGTGTGGACCAACATTTGAAGAATTCATATCCAAAGGCCTTAACATTGAGTCATTGCAAAAGGAGAAATACAAATTTACAAAGATAATCATCCATCATCTAGTTCCAATGACAAACACTGTATATGGGCCAAAAATAAGAACGTTACTAACAATGGTGTAGTTGATGTGAAAGTTGTGCTAAATGTTCCACCAAAAGCAAATACAAAACAAAACAAAATCAACAATTTAATGTTAACAATGTCAATCCCCCAAGAGGACCACCACCTAAGCAAAACAATTACCCACCATGATGCAAGTATACACCCTTGGGGAAGCCTATTGAAACGGTCCTACACAAACTAATTCTATCAAACCTAATCATGCTCTTGGATTTCAGACACTATGATGAACCTCAAGTCAAACCTTTGTGGTATAAGATGAAGATCATTGTGAGTTTCATCGAACCAAAGGACATAATACAATGAATTGTATGAGACTCAATAACATTATACAAGACCTTATCGATCAAGGTGAGGTGAGCATCGATCAACAACCAAAAAATAGTAACCTTGGGATATACAAGATACTAATGCCCAACCACAACAAAGGTAATGATGTTGAAAAGAGAAAAGTCTATAACCAAGTCAATTAAACCTACAACAATGTTGTAGGTGTTTGTGACCATCAAATATCTATAATCACAATAAAAGGGCCTACTATTAAGTGTAGAGTCACCACAAAAAGATGGAAAGTAACCATTCAAGGAGCCCCTTCACAACCTATAACCCCATCACAATCAGATCCCATAGATTACAGTCTCTTGGATCAACTTAAGAAAACCCCTGCTTAGATCTCCATCTTGGAGTTATTAAAAATCTCTCCAACCCATAAGGACATCAATACTAAGAAATTCCAAGCTATGGTTGGACACATCACATCCACCCGTTAACTCACATTTACCGAGAATGACCTCCCATCATAATGATCTTATAACTGCACATTACATCTTGAGGTCTATGTCCACAAGAATAAAGTCAAAGGAGTGCCTAAATATTTGTACCCTTCAATTGATAAAGAACTTGGGCTATTCCAAATATGTAATTGAAAAAGAAAAAGGTGTCACCATTCGAACCTATGATGACAATGAACAAAGTTTAGAGGGAATAATCAAGATACCTATACAAGTGGGACTAGCCATTGCAGAAACCACATGCCAAGTCGTAGATCTTGATTTACCTTACAACATCCTTCTTGGTTGACCATGGATTCATGCCATGCAAGATGTAGCATCAACATATCACCATTGTATTAAAATTCCATATGATAACAAAGAGGTAACCATTCACGGTGATCCAAATCCTTTTTATGATTGAAAAATTATGGAGGAGAAGTATTACAAAGTGTCATACGTACCCAAGAATGATGAAGTTTCAGTACCCTCATCCTATGTTGGCCCATCCATGTTAGCATCCACATCTAAATCTAAGTCATCAACACTATAAAATATCCTAGAGATCAAGGTGCTCATCAAGGATAATGGTTGTGGGGATTACAACATGAAGGACTATTTTGTTGTAGGAGAACTCCCATTTTCTCCTAGACCTTATGGTAAACCTCAACACATTGACAAGGTAACTAAGATAATCAAAATAGCATTAACCACCTTCACAAAATGAGGAGATCTAAACAAGGAAGTCATAGACGAATACACCACATATGAGTGGATATATTAAGATGGAAAGTAAGATACTTCTCTCCCCATGGATAGTAGCAACAAAGGGCTCCAACTAATGAAAGGCATGGGATACACTAAAGCTATAAAACTTGGTCTAAATCAACATGGATTTCATGAACCTATCATTCATGAGAAATTTCCAAAGAGTCTTGGTCTTGGATACACCCCGAGCAAAGGTGTGACCCTTCTTGGCAAGGCTACTTCAATTAAGGAAGTAAAATCTTCCTCGTGGTCAAGTACATTGAATAATGAAGACATCGAGGACACCCCCCTTGACATCATAGACTTATTTGAGGATACCTCTATTTTCATGATCACTACAACATTCTTTGCATCCTCTAGAAAAAACACCAAACTGAGACTTATCTATCCTCAACTCATAAATTAGGACCAACATTAAGGACCACATATTTTCAATTTATTCAAAAATGATGAGGCTATTTTTGAATTTATGGGGCTCCAAGAACACATACCATTTGGAGATCACAAAGCATGATTTGATATTGATCTG
Source organism: Sequoia sempervirens (assembly GCA_007258455.2). Lineage (NCBI taxonomy): Eukaryota > Viridiplantae > Streptophyta > Pinopsida > Cupressales > Cupressaceae > Sequoia > Sequoia sempervirens. Next base: position 86,488,228 of record VDFB02049217.1, on the reverse strand, counting down.
GATACACAAACATACTATGGTGATATGATTAAGTCCCTTAGTTGCAAAATTAAAAATTTGAAAATCAATACTCAATCTTCGAGTGAAAACCACACTATGGAACTTTTTGATCATGAAATAGTAAAAATAAAGGACACATTTGATGGTAAAAACCTATCTAAGGCACCCAAGGATGAGGGACTCAATCTGCCTAGTATTGCAACAAATCAAGAAAAGTATGTGGTACTTGTGGAAGAATCAAAGTAGGTCAATGTGGGAACAAATGAAGCTCCAAAAATCACATTATATACCTCTTCACTAGACGATGAGGAACATAACAACTTGGTAACTTTCCTTAGAGAGAGAAAAATCATTTTTTCTTGGTCGTATGTAGAAATTCCAGGGCTAGACACATCATGGTTTTCCATCATCTTATAGTACATCCTCAAGAAAATCTTGTGAATCATAAATTGAGAAAAAAGCATCCAAAAATTGCATTATTGGTCAAGGTAGAGTTACAAAAGCTTCTTGATGTAGAGTTCATATGACCAATCAATTATCTTGTGTGGATTTCCAACCTGGTTCTAGTTTCCAAATCCACTCGGGGTATCAAGATATGCACAGACTTTATAGATTTCCAAAAATTTATTTATATTGTCATGCCACTAGCAACCACCACAAACCAAATAGGAACATAAAACTTCATCCCAAAAACTCAAAATTCTCAATCATGAGATAACACATTAACAAATCAACTTGCAAAGCACTTCAACACATAAAATTGGAACTGAGATACTACATAAACATTGAGAACACATTCACCAAGCCGTAAAAGCAAAGACATCAATGTGGAGAAACACAGAGTATTTTTCAAACTAGTCTAGACATCCAACAACACTGCCAACCTTCTATAATTCACACAAATCTCCTCGACAAAACTGGTGACATGAAAGGATAGGAATGTAACATCCATAGAACACTAACTTTGAATCTTAAACCACAAGATCATACCTTCAATAGCATATGAATGTGGAGGATTCTCCTAAGCAAACTTCAAGCAACTTCCTAAACTAGGAACACTTAGCCAACTTGTGAAGGCTAGAACTTTATTTCAACAAAACATGCTACATCAAGAACATCAAGAGAGAGCATACAACATACTGTAGACCTTCAGTAACATCTCTCCACTATCAAAAACACTTCTAATCCTCATCTTAATATATCATTATGAAATCAACTCTATTGACAACAACTATACTTAATACTTCTTTGATTATAATCAAACAAGGCATGACATCCAACCATGAACTTCAACAACACCATACATCAATGTTGGCCCAAACTAAATGTTGTCAACAATGATAATCAATTCCAACTATCTTCCTCACTTCTCAAGTGTAGACAAAAATGATAACCACAAACAATTCATCAAGTGTTGTCATCAACCACTGATAGTTCAAGCTCATCAACCACTACCAAATGTATAACAATCTTCATCAAGTGTTGACACCAAAGACAACCAACAAATAATCTCCTCAAGTGTTGACATTGATGACAACAACTGCCAACACTTTAAAATTGAAAGCAAGATAGAAAAATAAAGGATATTATGCTCCTTTGGTTAAAGTGGGAATTATTACAAAGTATTTTTATAAAATATTTTACAAATGGGAGCAATATATAAGGGAAACCTTGTGAGAGGGTGTGATGGTTTAGTAAACATCCTTTAAAAGTTATATAAATAATTTATATGATAATTGGAAAGCACATGGAGATCACTTAAGGAAGAATAAGGTGTTTTGGTTGGCTATGGGCACTAGATAAGGGGGCACACAGAGTGTGCCCAATGTGGAGTATAAAGTACACTCAAGATTGCCCATGATAGGGATTCAATTTAAGTAGGAACATACTTTAGTGTGAGTAGGAACATACTTTAGTGAGAGTAGGCACATACTTTAGTGTGAGTGGGCACATAATTTAGTGTGATTAAGCATATAATTTTGTGTGAGTATGGACACACTGTGTTTTAACACAAGTTATCTAGAGTGTACCATAATTACGAGGGACAAGACCGCTAAAATCTTCCTAGGGTGAGAGTGACCTTTCCAAGTGTTGTGATTCAGATAAGTATTATTATTTTTTTTATCGGTAAAAGGCTTGGGCCTAATTAATTATATTAAATATAACAACAAAATTACAAAATACTAGAATTATAGTACTGGTAACCATATCTCATCGATGACTGTATTTATTACCAGGTATGTAGTAATCAGTGATCTATTATCTATATTAATTACCCATCATCCATATGCTTATATACTTGTCTATTTTGCATATTACAAAATTTTCTTCATAATTTTCTGCCACTTCACTCTATCATATCTTTTGCATCCTCATTTGTATTATGTACAACTTCATTCAAGTCAAGAAAATTATCTCCTTGTCCCTATGCCCATTCTTCTACATGTCTCCCAGGTGGTTGGTTAATGCGAGGCACAACAATTTTCCTCCTTCTATGCAAAATATAAGAGAGGGAAAAATATTTTTCTTTAATCATGTCAACCATTTGCTGCCCCAATTCTCCAAAGTGCATTAGTATCATTTGATACAACAACCATGGGTCAGCATCACTTAATCCCTTTTTCACTGCTCCATACACAACTACAAAACCTTGCTTCTCCTTGAGGTAGCTTCTCGGAAAGATGCCTGCTACATATGCTTCTCCCAAGTCCAAATTATATTTTTGGACTACCTTTAGAAGGTCATTTTCCCCCAATGCATCTAGTAAAACTAATATAGAGTATACTATTTTTAATGCAACAAAAGATTGAAGGAAATCCATGGAATTTGACAGAAAAATTGAGAGTAAGTTTGATGGGAACAAAGGTTTGGGCGAATCTGGCCGAATTATTTCTTCACCTATCATAGTTTTGATGCAATCAACAAGGTTTGGACAGGTTGTGCGAAAAACTTGTGTCATTTATTCTTTTGTTACCTCCTCCGAGAATGGTATTTCAAATACTTTTATCTCCATAGGGATTCTATAGTTTTTAGAGTTATACTCTCTGGCTATTTGATCAAAAGCCTTCGAGCTCACTTCAGGATTCACACAACTCTCCCTGTAGCTTGAAAAGATAAAAACAACTTACATTGTTAATGGAATAGACAAGATTCATATGTTAAGGAACATATTTTATGCCATACTTACCATCCCACATAAGGAACTATTGCAAAGAATGTATGCAGATAAAACAATTGCACTTGGAAACTATCCTCAAAAATACTAGATCAAACTGAATAGCTAGTGTCTCACAATTGAATCTCACTGTAGGGGTACCATGAAACAACTTACTAATTGACTGTTTCTAGTCAAAAGCAACAAATTATAGAGTTATATGTGAACAAAACAAACCCACAAAATAAAAACTGGAAGCTATGTGCTTAATAGCCTTTAGTCAGTAGAAACGCAGCTGAGAACCACAAAATTAGAACCATGCTATGTCACTTCTGCAAACCCAACAAATCACAACCCAATTCCAAACCAAAGGATGATTTTTGGAGGGCCAACGTCGGCTTTTTAAATAGTTAATGTAATTTGATTCCAATATGCCATCATGAAGTAGACCACCCATTTAATGCCCACAGATGTTACCACCTGAGTTTAGATCCTCCCACGCTTGAAACTGATATGAAATAATTTAATTAACTTGACACTAATGAGTTTGATTACACTTTTCTTTTCTTTTAAATGACATGTGGGAGCTCGCCCATTTTAATGATGTGTGATTTGTACCTGCCTTATGCAATTTGTACCTTCCTCTTGAGGCGCATGATATTCAGCGATTTCCAATCACACATTTTGGGATGTGCTTTACTGTACCTGCCAGCTGATTTTACATGAAAATTCATGATAACCAATTCATTGCCATCATCCTCTGTCAATGCTCCTGAAAAATAGTACTAACTCTTCTCATAGTAACATCCCTACAAAAGAGAGCCAAAAAGTTAGAAAAACCTAAACTAAACCTCCGCTATCTTTGTATCCAAATTTGTCTTCATTCTTCACTTGGCAGGGCCTTCATTCTTGCCTCATTTCCATAACACTTATTTCCAAATTACTCTTGCCTCTTCTTGATTATCTGATGACTTTTGCATCTATGGTCATTCATCGAACTATAAATTTTATTCACAATTAGCAATTATATTTTCCCTCATTCCATCATTTATAATGCTTTGTTTTGGATTAAATCATTTCGAGAAAAACTTACTTTTGATCACCTCCAGAATACAAGTTACAAATTTTTCTAAATGCAGATCTTGCGTTTCCATATATTGCTACCTTTAGAATACTAAGAAATATTCTAGTTGCACCTTCATACACTTATTTTCTACATTGTTTTTTTTGCCACATTATGTGCTCTGCCTTTTTTCCAGTTGAAACAATTCTTGTAAATTCATAGGGAAAACACTGATTTGATCCCCATACATTATAACTTTTAGATCTTGAACACACCCTATGTTAGCCAGCCCATCTGCAACTTGGTTTGCTTCCCTATAAGTGTGGTTAATTTGAAGCATCTCAAACTTCTCTAACATAACCAAATTTGTTTAAGAACATAATTGATTTGTCATTTGCTTGATCATTTATCTTTGCAAGCATTTAAAACTAGCAAGGAATATCCCTCAATTACCAACTTGGAAACCTTATGATGAACAACTAAAAGTAAGCCATGAAGGAGAGTGTGCACTTCTGCTTAGTTATTTATACCATTTGGCAATGAAATTGACTTTTCACCTATTACTGACCCCTCATGATCCCTTAGCACTACACTAGCCCCTAACAAACCAAGATTACCTCGAGATGCACCATCAAAGTTTAGCTTGACATAACCATTAGGGGGAGGCAACCATATCACATTTTTCTGTCAATTTTGACATTTACAACTGATAAAATACTACCTTTGAAAGGTATAACCAGAAACTCCCATTCTTTCAGTTGCTTGGCATCCCAATCAGTAAATGCAGAGCCCACATGTTTAGTGTTTTGAAAATTTGTATTAGTAGCTTCACAAATAGATTTTTCCATCTTTTCCAACACTGAATCTAAACTAGATTTTTCTTTCCAGAATATCCTTTTATTTCTTTCCCACCAAATGCACCATACCATAGAAGAGGGTATTATTTTCCATATGCTTGCAAAAAGAGATGATTTATATAAAGTGGTCCATGACATGAACATATCCCAAAGCTTATGAGGAAGAGGGGAACTCCACCCAATTTTGGATTGAACAAAGCTCCAACAAGAATTTGCAAATGGACAATTCAAGAATAGGTGATCCACTTCTTCTGTGATTACTTCACAAAGCACACATTTGAATGGAGTTGCAATTCCAAGTTTCACCAATCTCTCACTTGTTAACACCCTATGCTTTAATTCCAACCATGAGAAACATCATGCCTTGGGCAGAACCATTGGGTTCCAGCAAAATGACAAAGCTCTTTGTTTACTCCCCTGATATTGATCAAACATAGCATCCTTGTACCCCACTTTTATTGTATAATTTCCTATTTTTGAAAGGGCCCAAATCAACTTATCATCCCCTTTCCCTATGAAAATTTTTCTACGCCTTAGAGACTTGAAAAAAATTTGTTTGTTGAGCATGTGGTAAGATTGAGGAAGGAAAAACTTTCCATATTACAACCCCTATTTTCCCATCTAAATCCTGAATATAATCTTTTAGTTGTATCCCCAATTGTTTGTTGTATAATCAATTGCAGCTTGAAAATCATACACCTTTTCCAATGTTGGAAATCCATTCCACGAGTCTTGTTAGAAATTTTCACTTTCTCCATTGTGAATTTCCCAAGATAAGTATCGAACTATTACCTTTCTACAATCTAGCGAAAAATTCCACATCACAGACCCTTGAGGAGGGTTAGATATGGTGAGAATACACACTAGATTTTCAATATCTAGATACTTACATTGCATAATTTTACACCATTTTCCTTGTGGTCTTGTATACAAATTCCATAATAGTTTTGTTCCCAATGCAATATTCCTTGCTGACATATTATGCACCCCTGCCCCTCCTCTTTTAGCTTCTCTTTACAAATAATTTGTAGTGAAACTAAAGGAATTTTTCTCTTAGAGTCCATATTACATTTCCATAAAAAGGATCTAATTAACTTTTCTATTTCTATAATGATTGTTCTTGGGGATTTTAGAACTACCATAAAATAATTTGGAATTGATGACAAAACTGATTTAATCAGAAGAATTTTGCCAGCTATAGATAACCATCTCCCCTTCCAACTTGATATTCTTAATTTAATAGTCTGAATTATCTTATCCCAAAATGACACTTTGTTTTGACCAGCAAAGAATGGAATACCTAAGTATTTGCAAGGAAATTCTACAGCTTGAAATCTCATAATTTGAACAATCTTGTCCTTTACCACTAAATTTGTATGGAATATGTAAATCTTTGACTTGCTTGGATTCACCCTTCGTCCAGAAGCTAAAGAGTACCTTTGCAAAATTTCCTTATTTTTCCTTGCTTCTGCAATAGTTGACATACCAAACAAAATGGTATCATCTGCAAATAGTGAATGGGTTAGTGTTAAGCTGGTGGTTGGCAAATGTATGCCTTTCCATTGACCTTCCAAATGAGCCTTTTTAATTGATTTTCTTAATGCTTCTGCTAGTATAATAAATAGGAAGGGAGATAAGGGGTCTTCTTTCCCCACCCCTTGAGAAGACTTAAAAAAACCCAAAGGGATTCCATTTATTAACACAAAGAACATTGCACTAGAAAAGCAAGAATAAATCCATTTACACCACTTTTCATGAAAACCAAAAAATTTCAATATCTGCATCAAAAAGGACCAATCCACCTTGTCATACGCTTTCATCATATCCATCTTGATAATAAAAGTTGACATAGAAAATGTTGATACAAAGTGCAAAACTTCATGAGCTGCTAAATCTCCTTTTGTTGTTTCTCTTCCTGAAACAAATCCTCTCTGCTCCTGCGAAATTATACAAGGGATAATCTTAATCAACCTCAAATAGATTGCTTCTGTGAAAATTTTTTAAATAGTGTTGTAGAGTGATATGGGTTTAAACTCTAAGAAAGAAGAGGGATTGTTCACCTTTGGGATCAATGCAATATGAGTAACATTAAATTGTTTTAGCATAGTCCTTGAACTTCTAGACTCCTCCAATGCTTTCAACAAGTCTTCCCCTATAAACTCCTAGCATTTGTGAAAAAATATGGAAGTGAAGCCATTTGGACCTGGAGCTTTATTTGCAGACATAGAGAACACTACTTCTCCCAGCTCTTCTAAGGTGAATGGTTTCATCAAATGCACATTATCTTCTATCAAAACCAAAGTTGGAATGTTTTTCAACAATTCTTCCCTCACAAGTAATTGTTGATTTGATGTGCCATCTAGTGAAGTAAACTTAAGTTTGTAAAAAAATTAACACCTTCTTTTTGTTTGTCCTCTTTTGTTAATCTTTCACCTGTAACAATGTCTTCAATTGAAAAAATTGAATTATTTACCTTTATAATTTGAGCAGTTCTATGAAAAAACTTAGTATTTTTGTCACCCTCTTTAAGCCACAACTCCCTTGATTTTTGACGCCAATATATTTCTTCCCGAACTGAGAGCTCTTCCCATTCTTCCTACAATATTTTTTGAAGTTCATATGATTGAGGGATTAGGCCTTGTACTATAATTTCTGAATTTACCAGGGATAACTACTTGAATACTTCTTCCTTTTGCTGAAAAATATTCTTGAAAACTGAAATGTTCCAATGCTTTATTCTTCCCTTTACAAATTTTAGTTTGCAAAAAAATCTATACATTAAAGTCCCCTCCACTATTGGAGCCTGACTCCACCATTGTTTTAAAAGATCTAGAAAATGAGGATGGTGAAACCACATCTTTTCAAATTTGAAAGATGCTTTAGTGATTGAAGCCACCTTTTTCCTTTCAATGTAAAGGGACAGTGGAAAATGGTCTAAGCCTATCCAAGGCAAAATTTATGACATCAAGATAGTTTTTTGAGTGATCCAATTTGAGGATGCCAAAACTCTATCCAAATGCATAGCAATTTTCAAAAAATCTTTACACTTGTTTGTCCAAGTGTAGTTCCCATTTCCTAGTTGTACATCTACAAGTGCATTATTAAGGAAAAAAGCACTTTAAAGTCCTCAATTATTTTTTGAGGAATGATCCTAGTGCCCTTTTTATCTTTCATGGATAAAATTGCATTGAATTTTCCCATTAATATCACCTTTTTTGCTCCAAATTGCTCCAAAACTTGAGATAAATCATCCCACAGTAGCTTCTTCCTAGCTGTTGCATTAGGTGCATAAATATTTACTAGGAAAAACTGAAGATCAAACTGCACCACCTTCATTAACTTCCAATGGTGCTCAGTTTTTAAAGTTTCCACTATCACATTTTGAGGTTTCCATAGAATGAGCATACCCCTAGAGGTCCCGTGTGCAACTGATTGAGAAAAATTCCATCCATCCCCATTTACTAATGACATCTTCAAAACACTATTGAGATAACTTTGTTTCTTGTAAGAGAATAATATCTACCCCAAACACATCAATTTGATACGTAATGTGGGCTCACTTGCTAGGGCCATTAATGCCAGGGCTAACATTCCAAGAATAATCCTCATATGAGGATTATTCGAAGAGCTATATGCTCCCCTCAACCATTTTTTGATATTCCCATCTAGAGTTGATTGTCTGCCTGATGTTATTTCCTCTTGTAGCTTTACTGCATTTGATTTTCTACCCCATTTACCAAGTGACTTTTGAGGAGATGAAATCAAAGATGGAGTTTGTTTAATTGATAAATTATGTGTGAAGTCAAAATCCTTACTCCCCTCTTCATGTTCCATACAAGCTAGTTGTGTTTCTTCTACTGAGGATGTAACCAATTTAGACAAACTACCATCCTCCTCTACTCTTGATAGTTTAAAAAAGGATTTAGCATCTTCAGTTGACAAGTCTGATACAACCTTTGGTGTTACTGATTCCTTAGTTATTTCATCAATGATAAAAGAACCTACCATAGTGATAATATTCTCAACAAGGCCCTCTAAATTATCCATGTCTAGAAAGGACTGAAAGTCCATAGAATCAGAGACATCATGCTTATTTCCCTCCCAAGGCATGCTCACTATTTTTGAATCTATCTTAATTAACTAATTTTCTAAATGACTTACTGGAGTAAGTCATGTAGCAGAACTTTCCCATAATAATGTAGAAGAAATACTCTGAACCTATTGGATTGAGATATGAAAAAACAAAGGAACATATATATGCAGAATTTTAGATTGTAGAAAGCATTGTAAATCTACATAAATCCCTTTTGGATTTTCTTGTAGCAAAGTTCTAGTTGTAGCTCTATCTAAAGAGCTTCTCACTTGCACAAAATTCATAAACAAAGGGTGACAGATAGACTGATAAAATTTGCCTTTGAGAGGCAAAGGACTTTGCTCCTTTACACCAGTCTGCTCAACATGAAGCATATGTTGTGGAGAAAGTAAAAATGAATAAGAGCTTGAAGGGGAAGCCTCAATATCACAACTTTTGAGACCAAAAATTTTACCCTTTCCCTTATCCCTCCCATTTGGAACAATCCCCATCAAATCTACTTTGACAGAGCTAACTTCTTAAGACCCCTAAAATGTATCTTGTACCAAATTTAGCGACTGAGAGGAGAAAGCAGAGTCTACAGTCTTAAACTTGTCATCCTGGCCCTTTCTTTCTTTACAAGAATTTTTATGGCCCAAGATATGACATTTCTTACAAACATTTGAGTGATTTTCATAAAAAAATTCTTGTATGTGACCTCTAGAGTTAGAAAGTATTTTAATACTTTTGGGTAGATCTTTCGACATATCCATTAAAGTACAAACCCTAACTGGTAGCTCTAGCTTTCTAAAGAAATCTAGATCATGGTTTAGGAAAATACCAATCTGGTTTGCAAGAATTTCAACAATGCCTGGCTTCCTATACTCTAAAGGTAGAGAATGCAATTGTAGCCAAAATGAGAGAGATCTATTTTTTTCCTTTTTAGGATTAAAGTTAGGTACCTAGGGCTGAATATAAAGACTAGATCCCCCATACACCCAAGACTTTACCCTAAAGATCACATCTCTATCTTGTTTAGAAGAAAATAAAACAATAAAGAAGCCATTTCCCCTGCCTATATAGAAAAACTGGTTTTCCCCTTCCCAATCTTGGTAGATTAAATATTTCAACTCAGCAATGGAAGGAGAATATTGCCAAAACTTACAAATTAATGTCATTTCTTGAAGATTTTACGATTGATCCTTGAGAAGGGCCTTAGGAATCTTGACAGCTAGAACCTCCTTAGATCGCCATTGACGAGAATCATTTGTAAGTTGAAAGACCCCTTGTGAATGAGAGCAATTTTGATTTTGCTTCTCCGCTTGACATTGTTGCTTGCTTGAATTTCTCTTTCCTTGAAGAAAAGGGCTACGATGTTGTCTCTGCATTTTCCAGTGCTGCTCATTTGAAGGCTTCATCCCTAGATCCACATTATTAGGAAATGTAGTAGGAGAAGGAGTTTTCAGAGGAATATTATTAGGAAAAGTTGATGGATCCTGAGCATCCCCTTCCAAACCACAGGAATCAACAACTTCGGTATCTTTAGGCTCAGGAAAGATCAAAGGACCTCATATCTACTCCATTTTTCATTTTGTAGTTGTAACCAGAGAATCCTATAGCAATCTTCCTGAATTCTAGCAATATTGTTTGGAAAAGTAACCAAGGGTACATCAATACCTAGCTTCTCGACATTTTCAACCTTTGGATTGAAGGGAGCTTCCCTAGATTGATCAGAGGAACGAGAAGAAACTAGATGAGAATCTTCATAGGCGTACGACTCTGATCCACAAATGTCAAAAGATGGTTGATTTACCTGGCTGAGATATTTCCTGGGGTGGAAGGGGTTGCCATTAAAATGATTAGAATTGTGAATAGAATGAAAACCCCCATTCTGCAAAAACCCCCTAATTCTTCAAAGAAGAGGAGTTTCTTGAAAGCCGAGGAGATCTACAAGATGACACATGAAGAACCTCTGAGAACAAACTCTTAACAGGGAAAGGAGCTCTATGAAACACCATCGAATGCACAAAACAACTCGAATGTTTTGAAAAATTAATGTTAGATCGCTTTGGCGCAGTCCAAAAAGTGTGGTCCTCTATTTTCCCTCTGATCCAGGGTAGACCAATTGTCCAAATTTTTGAAAATGATAAGCATTAAAATCATTATTCAAACATATTTAGAATTATAAATAAATGAGATGGAGTTGATTTAATCAAATTATTAAAATATGTTATTTCTTTTTGATAATATACATGATCTTGGATGTACTTTTTATATTAATGATGGGGTTTTAATATGCTTAATTTATAAGTTAGTTAATATTGATAAATTAGATTTTTTTTACATTTATATCTAAATTATGGATATAATTTATAATATTTAAACTTGGATAATAACACTAATAAATCTATTTTCATGTAAAATCGACTTTGATATATTAAATATATTCAATATTATACTTATTACAAATTTGACACAACATTGCTCTTTCAAAAATACCCTATGTTATTTGGAAACCAAGTAATCTTAAATATTTTATGGTGTTCAATACTTTCTAATTATATCTTATCAACCATCTCTTTAGAAACTAGACTATTTGTATTGATATTGTCTGTAACAAATTTACAACACTTACCTCCTAATTTACATATAGTTTTAAATAAATTATTTATTTACATCAGTTCATCCTCATTTGATGCTCTAATAGAGCTCTCCTTATAGAAAGTGATTCACTTCTTTGTGATTCATCCTCAAAGTTGTAAGATATCTCAATCTCCTCATCAACATGCACAACTTTCATTCTCCCTTCTATCCTTTTGCTAGGGCTTCCTTGACCTTGATAAAATTCAAAATGCTTAATGCAATTATTCTCCATATTTGAAAAATGTTATCCTAAAGTGTTGTGAAAATGTGTCTCAACCTTGCAATCACATAAGGTATTGTTGATATGTAAGTGAAGGGGAAGGGAGGGGTCATCCCCCTAGTAGGGGGTCGAGGGGCTGCGCACCCTAATGGGGGCTCGAGGGAAACACCCCCAAAAGCTAAATTTTATGTATATTTTATTATTGTAAGTCTGGATCGTTCATCATTAGGTTTCAAATCTGATGGTCGATATTTTGTTGGCTTGACTTTCCCTAGAAGGAAACCCTATTTTATGATTGTGTTGTATTACGATTTTTTATTGTGATGTATTATGAGAGTCTGATAGTGGTTGTGTTGCCTCTGGATCTCTAGTTGGTGATACTCCTATGAGAAGCTTGCTCTGCAAGTATATTGCAATCTTTGTGATTTCTAAATAATATATTGGGTGTGGGGTTTTTCTACTGAAAGGGTTTTCCCCACATAAATCACTATGTTGTGGTATGCATGATATTTAGTTTTGTTTATATTTAAGTTTCTATAACTGTTGTAAAGATTTGTAAATTTTTGCATTATCCTCCTCTCAAGGTTAGTGTAGGAAGTTTTTCTGGTACCTTAGCTTCCTTACATAAAGTTCCTCTCATTACCTCCACCATATCTCCATCTATCTCTTTATACCCATTAGTTCTATTATTGTGTTGAGTTTCTATCATCCATATCCTTGTAATATGAATGATAGAAACGGGGCAGGGGGGGTGGTCATCCCCCTAGTGGGGGGTCTAGGGGTTGCGCACCCTAATGGGGGCTCGAGGGCAACACCCCCAAAAGCTAAATTTTATGTATATTTTATTATTGTAAGTCTGGATCGTTCATCATTAGGTTTCAAATCCGATGGTCGATATTTTGTTGGCTTGACTTTCCCTAGAAGGAAACCCTATTTTATGATTGTGTTGTATTACGATTTTTTATTGTGATGTATTATGAGAGTCTGATAGCGGTTGTGTTGCCTCTGGATCTCTAGTTGGTGATACTCCTATGAGAAGCTTGCTCTGCAATTATATTGTAATCTTTGTGATTTCTAAATAATATATTGGGTGGATTTTTGAGTGTGGGGTTTTTCTACTGAAAGGGTTTTCCCCACATAAATCACTGTGTTGTGGTATGCATGATATTTAGTTTTGTTTATATTTAAGTTTCTATAATTGTTGTAAAGATTTGTAATTTTTTGCATTATCCTCCTCTCAAGGTTAGTGTAGGAAGTTGTTCTGGTACCTTAGCTTCCTTACATAAAGTTCCTCTCATTACCTCCACCAATCTCCATCTATCTCTTTATACCCATTAGTTCTATTATTGTGTTGAGTTTCTATCATCCATATCCTTGCAATATGAATAAATTCCTTCACATTTTTGTGATGGGAATTATTGCCTCCTTCTTCCTTGTGGTATGGAATCCTACTCTTATTTATTTTTATATGAAATTGTATATACAACAAGATCTATCCTCCTAGAACCTTCCTTCTCTAGCTCTTTTTTAGTTCTACATATCTTCAAATTTTTATTCAACTTATTTTTTTATGGTTAGGGACATCTGATATACTTCCTCTATTGTTTGGATATTTAGCATAATCAATTGTTCTTGGATTGAATATCTCAAACCGTTCATTTATCTTCCTATTTTCTTTTCTCTTTCATCATGATGTCTTGGTCAAATTTTTAGTCTATAGTATTCTTTATTGTAGTTTTTCATGGTCATATCCTTATGCTTTAGGTTGTGCAATTCCTTTAGCAATTCTAATTGGTAATTAGTAGGAACTAAATTAGGTTTTATTGTATTCACAATCATATCCCTTTTACAAATGTTAGGCTTACCTATGCTATTTATTCTAGCTAGAATTCTTTCCACCAAATAGTGGCAAGACCCTTCAATTTAGTTAAATATCAAATACTCAAAATGTTATAAGTCATTTTTCCAATCTATCAATTCTTTGAGATTTAGATTACTAGCATAATTTATAATTTCTACTCTATATTTTTTGTTGATACTTTCTATAGCCTTTAGTATCCTTTCTTCCTCATCATCTTTTTCAATCTCTATTTTTATATAAGGTGAACATATTTTTCTTCGTTACATTCATCATTCCTAAAGTTAAGGTTTATTATGTGGTATTATTCAATAATATCCATATAGTTCTTCATAATCTTCATGATATCAATCATCTCTTCCATCCTACTAGCAACATTAACAATACCATGTCCTTTATGTGGGAACATCTTGGTTTTGATGTAAACTACTCCAATTCAAAGATTGACCTACAATAACTCCTTGAAACTACATCTTAGTCAACACTCTATTATCAATCTTCATGTTGACTTCCTTAATTTAGAAATATGTTCATAATATTTTTTTAGGATACTAGCTTGTTCTCTCTCCTCAAGATTGTAAAAGTATGCTCTAATAGCACTTGATTACAAATCATGGATAGAGGATCCAATAAAGGATTATCCAACCATTTAGTGGATGAAATAACACATAATTTCATAGTGGAATATTAGTAAATAGAAAATATATAAATTTTGTTGATTCTTAGTCATTGATGAATTGCAATCTACCACAAGAGGCTTCCAAGTTGTTGGGCTTCAATATTTTTTGTATAAATATACAAACTACATAATTCAAATGATATTACAATGCAATGCTTAAACTTTATTTTTCACTCTCTCTCCTAACTAAATTAGTTTCAAATAGTTATACAATGTTTATGTAGCAGCCTCAAGCCTTAGGAATGATCTTATTTATCCATAAGGTGGTACACAACTCAATGCTAAATGAAACATGTAGTTAGTCAAATGTGTGGATAAATTTCCCATTTGAATGTAATGATGGTAGATTGATAAATCATTGTGTGATTCAAATCATAAGCACTCATTGGTTCAATGTACCTTGATATGTGTTCCTTTGCTTTTGTAAATTCCTAAAAGCTACTGCAAACCATGAAAAATAAAATTGATTGTAAAGTTAAGATTGATAGATGATCAAGCATAAAATTATGCCTTTGTAGTGGTCAAAATATTGTAAAATTTGAATATATCATTGATGGATTAGTGTAGACCATATGTTCCCAACTGTGAAGTAAAAAAAATACAAGTGTGGTGAACTATAATAAGATCTCTAAAAATATCTAGACTATGAATGAAAACCTAAAAAAAAAAGGTAAAAGATTTTTTTGGGTGATGCAAGGTTTCTCTTACATCTTAAGAACTCTTGCATGATTCGTGAAATTCATTATTGTTTAATATTCCTAATTGAACTTTATACATAATGGAAATGTATGGTTCTTATCATTTACAAATAGCCCTTAGAACATTTGAGTTATGCCTGTTTGGATGTAGTGGTGTTTTAGCTTGTCTAGGCCTAGCCATTTACATGTTTAGTCCCATGACCTTGTTTCCTAACACTTGAGATTCAAATATAGCTTTATATTTCTTGTTGGGTGTAAGTGTCTTTAGGACCCTTTCACCTTCCTTGGGAGAAATGAAGTGAAATTGACCCTGTTTGGGCACACTTTGCACTTCCCCTATTTAGTTCTCCCTTTTTGCTAGAAAGGGGTGAATGATAATTCACCCCATGTCAAACTCACCTCTAGTAAAAGTGGTGAATGCTTCCCAAAAGAGGTGAATGAAAATAGTGGATGGTTTTCATTGTCTAGAAAAAATTTCCTAAATGAAGGTTCATCCTTAGGGTCTACCTTGAATTCCAATCCACTTGTTTTGGTCATGGTTATTGTACCTTGTTAGTTATTCCTTATTTTGTGTTGAAATTCCCGCCTTGATGTTATAATGATTAGTGTTTTGTGTGACTTTGTGAGATTATGGATCTCCTAATCATACTACCTCTAGAGTGAGTGAACCTAAGGTATGGATTTCCTTTTTTCATCCTTATGGATGTGAATTGTGTCTTGTATGGTTGGATGGTTTAGGCACTTTTTCACTTTCACCCTATGCCTTCCATTTTCAGTAAGTGGATATTGTGATCTTGGATCTTATTATTAGAGTTAGAGGGAACTCTACCTCCTTGAAGGCTCACCATGTTGAAATTATCATGTGACCAAGTAATTCTTCTACTTGTGCAATAATTCTTTGTGCACTAACTTTGTGATCCATGACTATTATTTGTTGTGTTGTGGCAACTCTAGGCATGAGAATGTAAGTTTTACATTTGATTATTGCAAGTATAATGCTAAATAATTATTTATTCATTTGTTTACCACTAATTTATTGAGTGAAAAAATGGGGCATTGCAACCATTATAAATTAACATTTTATATTATTATTAATCTATACCCCTAAATTTACATATATAACTACCCATAATTTTCAATAATAAAGTTTCTACAATAACTGAGGAACGAACACACCTTGGAGACTCTTCATGCTCGTTTAGTGTGTTCATATAGCTCCAACATTTATCTTCAGCAATTTTAACATTCCATCAACTACGACTCAAGTGTCTAATTAAACTACTTTATGTTCTTTGATGTTTAATTATGAAACCTGTATCACTACTTTAATTTCTTATCATGATGTTATCTCAAGTATCACCATAGTGATACCTATAATGTTTTTCTTTGAGAAAACGACGACACGTTACCTCTCCCCCTTGCCAATGAATTAAGCATTTCATTCATGTGCATGGTGGTTACAACTTTCATAGTCATATTGTGGGACTGCTAGTTAAATTCCTTTGATTATTAATCTAACTTGCATATTGTTGTCTAAGTTATTTATGGTTTAAGGGGAAACACTAACAATTGAGGTTGGATATAGGTATAAGACCTCCTATTAGAACATATTTGTAATTGATTATGGGGCTCAAAGTAAATTTATGAGATTAAAGTGTCTTGAAGTTATAATTATTTTGAAGTAAAGATATTGTGATTCCTTGTAATCATATATATCTGTGTACAAATTTTACATAAATTAGATATATACTTATAAGCTTAGTAGTTATTAATTGTTCTCTAGAAATAATCTTAAAATTGAGAATTTAATCTTCTAATTAATTATAGAAACCTAACCTTTGGGGTACTAGGCTTTTTCCAATTAACATTTAATGACCCTCTTGGAGTTCTCTCAAGAAAAAGGACACATTGATTGTTCTCTATGTATTGACTTTCAATAGTTGTAGAATAAATTCATGTCAGATTCTGAGGTACCATTTATGGCTTGGAGGCATGCATTACTTGGAATGTCAAATGCATTCAAAAGAAACAGGAGTGATGCCATGAATGAGACATTGCATGTCTTGAATCTATGGCCCACATCTTCCATTACATGAAGAAAGTTGTTAACATTTGTGGTTTATACAAATATAAAATGTATGGGAGGTAAAAAAATACTGGTTTGGTCTATTGATTTCTTAACATGCATATTTGATGAGGTCATCATAGCCTTTAATACCATTTTGATCATGAACTTTTAGTAATCTTGATGATTTACCTTCCATTTTATCTTTTAATTCTTTCAGCATATCCTAGTACTAAACAATCTTTGGTTGAATAAGACCTATGATTCAAGAGTTTTTCTTGGCTTTTTTAATTATTAAAAGAAAGAGAAATTGGTTTCTAAAATATTTTGGATATTGTCCTTAGAAGTACTATGTGCATTGTGTAGGGATATTCATAATATCAGTTCACATTATTGATGAAATTTCTTGGACTTCTACCCTAATTCTAATCAAGGTGTAGACCTAAGCTTACAGTAATAACTACAGATTTTATTTTAGTTTGTTGAAAGACATTTTTATGTTTTGTATATATCACATATATGGATTACCAGGGTAATTGCAACTTTTGTTCTTCATTGAAAATTTTTGTATTGATGATGCTTAAATGACTATCTACTCCCAAGTTCATTGTGGTAAAGGGTTAGATTTTCTACAAGCTCACTTATTTATAGATATGCATATCAAGTTATGTGATTAAGTATAACTTAATGTGGATAACTATCACCTTCCACGATATAGATTATTTCCTTTTAGTGTGATATCTTGAATATCATTTGGAATCTTTTTTTTTTTAAATGAAATTGTTATTACGTGTAGATGTCTTTTAAAAGGGTGGAGCATAATGACATGAGCATGTTAATAAAAATATTTATCTTTTATCTTGAATTTGGCATCCATATACATATCAAAGTATTGATACTTAAACATAAACATAATATTAACATTAAACTAAAATAAATTAATTTATGTCTTTTTTCCATCTATTTAATTATATATTTATGTATTCGTAATAGTTCAATTCAATTTGTCAATAGTAGGACGGAGTGATGTTTAAGTTGTTGTATTGTTGTTCTTACTATCAAGGTTCAAACCCCATTGGGGTGTAATTGTTGAGTGTTTATGTTGAGCATGAGGTCCCCCATTTGTGACCCCACCAATTGATATTCAATTTATCTCTTATTTAAAAGAATAAATAATCACTTAAAATAAATAATATGTTTTGTTTTCGTTCAATTTTTTAAAATTTTAAAAAATATTTTAAAAATTTGCATATTTTAAGATATAAGATAACATGTAAATTTTGACACTATTGATATGAAATAAATAATTTAATAAAATTGTAAATAAAAATATTATAAACACATCTATCTTACAACCACCAAACTTCAATAAATATCTAGCAAACATTTTTTAAATACATTTAAATTATCTATACTAATTAGTATATATATACTATTTAATTTATTTATTTTTAAATAATTGATGGTGGCTATTTGGGTTTTATGTCTAATATATTAAAGCACGCATGTTCTCCATGCTTTTAAGAAAAGTTTGGATCTCCTAAACAAAATCCTTAGTGATTCGCCTAGTTTATAATTAAAGTTTTATTTAATAATGATAGGTCTTTATTCTTGCTATTGGACTAATAACTAAACATTAATCTTCAAACTAGTCTCTTGAAGGCTAACCCTTTATAATTACAAGGTATTGAATTATTGACCGATTCAAATATTTTCCATGGATTACTTGTTGATTTTTCCTTCTTACATAAATTTTGTAACTTTTAAGGATTATGAATGATTTTTTTTATTGGTTGGATAATTATATTGGGTAATGTTACATTGTATCATTGATTTTTAATTTATATTTAATTATTGTTCATTAGTTGATTAGATGTATATATGAGTATTTTTTTATTTGTGTGAAATGTGAAATGTTACATCTTTAATCTTAAAGTATGTATTGGATTATGAGTAGTTAGCTTGTGGATATTTTAACTCTTAATTAAGTTATATAATCATTATTATATTCTTATTTAGATATTTATGTCATTCTAGGTGATATATTTATGTATCTAAATCAACTTGTCTAGTTGTTAGGACATACATAGGGTATATATAGGAGTTTGTGGTTAGTTTATTGGCATCATATTACAAATTGTGTTCTCTTTGGAGATTATTGGAGATTTTTCCTATTGAAGTGGTTTGTTATTCTCAATTATTATCAAGTATTTTCAACATATTTCCTATTATATTTATTTATTGTACAAGTTGTTTCATTACAAGTGGTATCAAAGCATCATTTTGGCACAAAGAATTTTTTATTTATTTTGGAGGTCATTTTGGTGAATTTTTTCCTAATTTTTAAAGGGAATTTCAAGATCACATTGAAGTTTTTAGTATAAAATTGAAGGGTATTGGAGTAGATGTAACAACCCCGGTGTTCAACTCAGTAAAACTTCAAGGATTTCACCTTAAGTGAATGAACCATGATGCCATAACATAGTAATATTTTTTTCCCATAAGTAAATTACATGCACATTTGAAATTAACACTATTCCAAACTTCCATTGCATTTCATTGTAATTTCACAAATCTTTCAATAATATAGATTTCATATTGAATAAACTCAATTTTAACATTCATAATTACAACCTTCCATATAAATGGGTACACGATACATACATAGTTCTTCTGAGCTTCCTTCGCTAATAGTTGAACAAATAATCAAGATGTCGCTGCATTGGTGCATACATTCTAGATGTCCTCTTTCCCTGGTGCAAGCATTCTAGTTGTCCCCAATACTGGCGCAAACATCTCCAACCTCGACCGCCAACTGATGAGTAGAAGCATTACTCAAGTGCTTTTTCGCCAACCACAGACTCAAATGCGGTCCCACACATATGGCAAGATGACCCTACCCTTCGACGAAGAGATTGGTTGGTAAAAACCCATAGCATATAGCCTTCCTAAGCTCAATGTTGTTCCCTACATGACTAGATTTGTAAGATTTGTATACATCCTAACTTGTATGGCAATCTTGAAATAGCATGCATTAAAGGTACACAGTGAAATTGACAACGTAACCAATGGAAAATTACACTACTTTGGCCAAAGTTTCATATAAAAAGTCATCTTAGATCACATACACTTCCCTAGCTCAATTTGTCTCAAGATCATTATACACTATGCATAGGTAATCCCTTCATGAGGTAATCTTTAACCTCGGGAACAACCTATTCCTTTTATGTTTATAACATATCTACTAAGTAACTCAAGTAACTCATACTTATCGAGTGACCAAATAATATAATGTCACATCATTGAATGAATCTAGTACCAAAGGTACGATCCCAACTACAAAAGTCCCCAATCAATGGTTTATCTCAACATTCAATGACTCCATTCAAAAGTACCAATAAATAACCTCAAATTAAAAGTACAACCTTCAACAAGAAATTACTTCACTCAAAGTATAATCTTATCAATAAATGACCTCAATCAAAAGAATAATCATATCAATAAATGACTCATTCAAAAGTATATTCTCAACAATAAAAGACTTTATTCAAGAGTATAATCACACCAACAAAAGATTGTTTGAAAAGTAAATTTTCCTCAATAAAATGACTTCACATCAAGAGTTTAAAACAACTAATCAAGTAACAATCCAACTCACTAGGGTATCCCCACCTATGGCTCCAATCAATAGTAATTCACAAATTCAAGTGATCAACTTAATCACATAGGTAATTTCATCCTTGGTATACCTTAATTCCCGGATATAAACAACAATCATTAATTTTTCCAATCATGTTGGTTAATCTCATTTTATGTGCTATGGTTTCAATCAATAATTAATTTAAGCGACGATCAAGTGATCATTCAAGTATAGACTAACAATATGGTTTGCATGTCGTCTCTCTCTCTATCCATGATGACAAGTCTTCATACCAAACATTGTTGTCGTGTTTGCTAACCATATTAACCTCTAGGGTTTTCCTAGCTTAATATACTATCAAATATAGATTATCTCACAAAAGTACATATGACACATTATCAAGAAACTCAAGCTATTTCAATATTTCAACTCTAACCCCATGTCCCCATGTTGTTGCTTAACTCTATTTTCTGCTTAAAATTAAGCAGTTAAGTGTCCTCATGGAAATTTTTATTATTGAAAAATAAGATAATTTGGAATCTTCCCCTATTTTTGTGAAGCAACAACTGTTTAAAATATTAAAATAGGCTATGCAAAAATTGGGGAGCTGAAAATAAGCAGCTACTGCAAATGAAAAAAAAAAGGACATGTGGCACCACATATTACTTTGCCTCCTTTTTTATATTATTTCAATTTTTTCCCTCCAATTTTTCCCTCTGCACAAAATATTAATACATTTTCTCTCCTCAAAATTTTATATTTTCATTGTGGATGCTGCTTTTTGAATACAATTAAATGAAATTTAAATTGGCTGCTTAAAAATAAGCAGAAAAAATAAGTAGTCATGGGGCCACCAACTCCTCAAAATGTTGAGCAGTGACTGCTAGCCAAAATAAATTAAGCAACGGCATGGGGACGTGCCCTAAGCATTGCCTATATAAGCTCTATCTTTATAGTAATTAATACTATCTTGGATACCTATTCCGTAATATAAAATATATAGAAATATCAAACAAAGAAATACTTTTCCTATCTAGACTCATCATGAATCCATTACATTCATCCAAAAAGACAATCATCATCTTACGATAAACACTACACATTTTTCCAAGCAAGTAGTTAAAAGTTAATCTTTTCAAAAACATATAAAATGTAAGAGGTAGAATAATATGCCTGTTTAAACAATATCCCCAAATGGAATAAACTACTTCCAGGCTCCATCCACTCCAAAACGCCCCAGTACGATATCTCACTAAACTCTCCTTTCAAATAACTCTTAGCTCACACAAGAATATTTCAGACTAAAAACAGCAGAATGCAATTGAATAATGCGTTCAAATGATGAGAATAGCTCATCTATTTATTAAAAAAACATGAGACAATGATGCCTACAGCTATACTAAGCAAATCGACACCACACAGTCGACTCAGCACTTCCAGTAAAAAGGTGACAGCGATTCAAGTAATACTCAGCTAATAAAACAACAGATCGACCTCTTATTGAACCAGCCATGGTTTGACCAATTCATTTTAGCACATGTTTATCAATCAGCAAATCGACTTCTATATCTTCCATCGTGTATTTTGATGTTGCTGTGCTAAGACCAAGTCAATGCTTTTACTCATGCGCCCCTACACAATCATTTGCATCACTGGTGAAAAATGCATATTGTCAGCTTATGCGTTGGTTACCATTTCATCAATGTAGTGCTTGGTTTTCAGTTTATGACTCAGTCAAAAACCATTCTCAAACGCATTTAAAGACTTCTTCTACATATTGAAATCTGATGTATATATTTGTCGACATAGATATGAACAAAGACTTTCCCACATATTCATGATCTTTCAAAGGCAAAACCACAAATCCATGCAAAATGTTCCCAAGCCAAGACCAATTCAAATCATTTTCAAACTATGACCAAGGGTATACTTACCCAATTCCCAAGCTACTGACTTGACTTAACCAATCTATATGTGTGTGTGAAAAAGCTTAGTTACACTTCGTTTAAGGGTTAACCAGCCAATCATTTCTGCTGAGTGATACTTCCCCTCCTTCCGAAGGCTTGATCTTTGTATCTGCATTCAACTTAGAACATTGTAATGGTAGTTAGTCATTCATCAAACGATCATTTGCATATATATCCTTTTCATAATTAGAATACCAAATTAAATCAACATTCATAACATTTCTATCTACAAAGCATTAGAACGTTCACATTGCAATACATAACATTCTATCAATTCAAAACATATTCATTCTTTTGAAATCATTAACATCTTATTGCATATTCACATATTTCATTCATTTAACAAACATATTAAATTCACAATTTACTTTTATCAACATTTTCACTCATAATGGTAAAAATAATTTAGTAACTATGAGACGGGGCGTAACAGTAGAATTCGAGGTGTTACTATAGAATTAGGGTTACATTAGAGTTTCCACCTAATTTTATCCAACGATTAAAAATCAAAGAATTTTTCTGCAATCCTACTATAATCTAGATTTGAGGCCATTTAGAGTAGAATTCAATGAGTTGTTGTGAAATTAGGGTTTCCACAAAAATTGCTCCCAAGGTGGCATATCAATGAATTTAGTGGTTATTGTTTCTAGGAATGAGATATAGTCACAAGTTACAAAGAAAAAGAATAATTAACAAGGTAAAAAGAGAAAAATTGGAGAAAAATGGCTAAGAGAAATCCTATTTGTAGACACACAAATACTAACTAGGATTTTGTAGAATTACACAAACATAATGAAAGTTCGTCACAAAATCAGAATATACATTCTTAGATTCATATGATGAACAAAAATAATTATAAGAATGTTGTAACAATAATGAAAATGACATGCAAACTCACACACTATAAGATAAGCTATACATCAATACACTCAAATCAAGATACTAAGATTATGACTGCATCTATTTGCACATGTTCTATAGCTTGTAAGTGCACCAATAAATGACCAATGGTTTCCACAATGATACAAAGAGATTACCAGTTCAACATATGAGAAATCAGTAATGATAATTCAGAAATGCATCTAGAACATACGAACCAAATACAATCTCTTTTTTTCTTTATAGAATTATACAACTTCATAAATAGCTCTATACAAAGTTGATTGAAACACTTCAGAAAAATAGAACCCCTTTTTATATTCGAAAACCATACCTTTATAACCTCTTGTAACTAATTTACAACTATCACTTTTAAGACTTTACCAAAATGTTTATCTAATATTAGAAACTCCTTTTTAATCAGTGTTATCTCCAACTCATTAACAGAAATGTTTTTAAAATGTTAATAACACTACTTTATGATAAAAAGATAAGTCTTTGATAGGAAAATTTCTATCATGGAATTTTGTTAAACATTTTGTAAATGCTGACTATAAATGTGCTTATAACCAGCTAAAGTATCTCTCGCATCACTTTTTCTAGATCTTCAAATGAAATTTCTATTTTTAGAGTTTCTGTCCTCGTGACATTTTCCTAAATTGAAGTTCCAGTGACACACCAATGACAATCACCCACAAGAGCATAAGAAGCGTGGGATGATTGCTTCCTTTAGCATCAGCATTCATTTTTGTATGAACATTTTCCTTGTTTAAAAGATGGAAACGGTTCACATCTCTCAGAACAATTTCCCTTCCAACAATCTTGGAGATAAGTTAATTTCTAGTGTGGTGGTCAGAACATACTCAAAGGTTCTTAACAATTTTAATCGGTATTCCATGGGGCATGTTTAGTAAATAAAATACAATTGTCCAATGTTTACCATGGTAGTAGACAAATAATTCTTTTTCTTTTTCTTCCATAAGAATAAGACTATAAGTAAATCTCTTCAATGTGGAAAATACCCAACTACCTTTATCTCTACATCCAATTTCTCCAACATTACAGAGACATTTTCTGTCTATAGACGTAATCTATTTCTTGTCAGCCTTTGTCCACAATGCACAAATGACTGCAAGCCGATAGAATAACTACAAATTTGTAATGTAATTTGGCTTCAAACTTGCTTCCTGCAAGTCCATATGTGCCCTATAGGAGAGCATGTAAGATAGCATGTGTTTCTAAAGGAAATAATTCTGTAACATTTTATGTTGGTCCATTTTAAAAGTACCATTTGTTAAATATTTCCTTAGCAGAGTTGGCTTCTTTTGACTCTAGAACATAACCAACATGTTGGATGTTCAGTTTTCCTTCTGGACAATTAAATAATGACTCATCAAAGAATGCAATGCCTGCTCTATCATCTTGCTTTATCACTATTGCATGAACAATTGAGCTAAAGCTTTTAATGGCCTCAAAAGCAACCTTGTTTGAAAATTATGCAACTACGTGCTGCCCTTCCTCACAGAGAGCATAAATGGGTGGATGGTTTCCTTGTTCCCTTTCTTCTTCATTCCCAAGATGGAGGAGGCTGAGCCATACCCACCCATGGAGGGTACTAATATATTCCCTTTTACTCTTAATCAAGCTACAAAAATTGATGTACCATTGTATAACTTATGCTTCCAATTGAAGCATCACTTGACACTGATTGTCACTTGTAGGTTCTCTGCTTTCTTTCATCTCGAGGTTCTTTACCTATTGCACAATTAGGATTTCATATTGATGGCATCCATTCATGAATCTCCACATATCCATTAGCCCTTTCCATAATTCTGCAAGTTGTGGGTATAATTCGCTTTCTCTCAATTTTACAATGATTGTTGAAGTTGTATTCATTGATTGGTTTGCAACCATTGTCAAATCCTACAGTCTCTTTATGGATGCTTTGGTCTTATATATCTTAATCACATTTTCTCCCTTGATTTCCACTATCTTTCTAGCCTCTACATTCTTGACTTCTTGATGAAGCGTCTTCTCCCATGCAAGAAGCCTCTCTGAAGTGCAGCAAATGGCTCCCATGTGTTCTAGATGTATCAAGATACTGGTTTCCAGAGTATATCCAATGGCAAGAGGCGACTTTGAAGCCCATCTCCAAGGTAGAGAATTAAATACACTAGAGGAATGGTAGAAGTTCTTCTTGGTCTCAAATTCACTGTGAGCCCTACGAGTCTCCAGAAGCTTTGAAACCTCCTCCTCACCATCAAAGGTCTTCATAAAATAGTCATTGAGATCCCTGATAATATCTCCAAAATCCTTGTGTCTTTTAGCAACTATCAAATTGGCATTTCAATATCCTTTGTTTACCAGTTGGTAACCGAAGAGACATCATCTACATAATCCAGTCCAGTAGACTACCCTGGTGTTGGTGCTTCTCTGCTAACACTCCCCAAATGTGATTCCTCCTCCAAATGATATAAACTGGAAATCACCGCCTTTATGCTATTCAAAATCCTCTACAAACTTACGTTTGCTTGAAATTTTTAGAAGCCTTCATAAAAAATCCATTATGTGCACATCCCGTAATGTAGGCATTCCATTAGACCATATCTTAGAGGCTCTCTATCAAACAATTCACAAACCATGCCTACATTTCCACATTTGTCATACAAGTCCGCCAGGGCAGTCGCAACTATATTATCTGACAAAAATCCCTTGCTTTGGTGGATGTCCATACCCTATCGCAAAGCTCCGATTTTTCATAAAAGCATTTCACCGATTCTACCCAAAAGCTTCATACGCCTTGGCAATGCTTCCACACTTTGCCAACATGTCCATACTCCATTCCGAAGCTCCATTCGACAGAGGCGTGGAGAAATTTGAGGGATTTGGCGATGCACTCGATAGTTACATTTGCCCAATTTTTTTTTATTTTTTTTTTAGACCTTTCAAAAATTCTATTTTTGTTCATGTAGTTGAGCATGTTCCAATAGTTGTTATATCATTTGTTGATTTAATGTTCAATACTTGTTTAATTGTAATGCAGAAATCCATGGACTATGTTGGGAAGTTACTTATACTATTCTCCTAGAAATGGGTGTGTAGGATGTGTATATCATCTCCTCATACCATAAGATAAAACTTGGTTGATAAAAATTATTATTTCCACACCATGACGAGACAAGGCATATCGGTGGTCTGAAAATTATTCAAACTCCTACTTTAATAAATTTAGATTATTCATGTGCTTGTTGTCTCTTCATAAATGCGAGACCCATATTTTCCTAAAAAATCTAATTCTATTTTTATGAAATATCACAAAACTCCTAAAAAAAATTCAATTTCATTACTTAAATCCTCTTGCTAAGATTATCATAAATAACTCACAAAATTCATGGACTAGGATACATCCCACCTAGTGAGGAATCCAATGAACCTCATAACACTTTTGTGTTGGTGGAAGACCCCTCTCCTAAAGTTGAATGCACTAAGGAAAGTGTTATGTGGTCCCATAACATGCCCCATGTCATAAAAATAGCATGGGGACCCATAAGCTGGTAGGCCTAAGATACAAAATTAAAGAGGGGAGACTAGTACAATATTAGGTGGCGGCAAAAGTTTTTGAGAGGTGAAATGTTTCAGAGAAATAGACTGCATCATAATCAAGTGTCTAGGCTTTCATAGCTGGAAGTAAGCAGGGAATAACTTGTGTGGTCTATAATGAAATTAGTTAGCGGGGTTATGTAACCAAGTAGATATTTCATAAGAGTGTGGACTTGAAGGTGGTTTTAAGCGGGTAAGAGGTATATGTCAGAATTTTACAACTTGGAAAATCAAATGAGAGTGTTAGTTTGTTGCATTAATCGCTAGAGAAGTATGAGTTGTTCAACAAAATTGTTGATTAATAATGTTTTCCATAACACAGGCATCGAATAGGGGCTTTGTTAGTAAATCGAGTAATCGGGGTTTCGGGAGAAGCCCAAAGCACAAGGAGTTCCCGATATCTTTCTGTAACATCAATAATCTAAAAAATTCCTTACAATATACAAATTCCTGAAAATCATTGAAAAAGCTGAAAACCCGAAAAGGGCTAAACAAACTGTTATTGTGGTCATAAGCATGCTTTAGGGAAGGTCAAGTTGGCTTAAGGCAAAGATTTGATAATGGTTTATTTTAATATAATAATAAAATGCATGATATTTCACTTGTGGGGTAATATTATGTTGATGCAGGTAACCAAAAGGTTGTGGAATGCGGGTGCTCGTATGAGCTAGTTTTCTCGAAAAGTAATAAATGACTTAGCTAAAAGAAAGAGAAGCTCTGGTAAGAAGATGTTTTGCTCGAGGCAATACTGGAGTTTTTTTGCCGAATTCAGTAGCTGGTATTTTTCTTGATATGGGAGATAATGAATGCAAATACAGAGATTTTGAAGCTTCACGCCACTGGAGGTGCTCGAGTTTTTTTTCCACCTGAATTCTTTGGGATTCAAAAGATTATAAGTGCAGACTGAAGCAATGGAACTTAGTTGTGATCTTTTCTCGCGAACTGATGAGTTGGAATTTCCCATGTGCAATGAATGGTGTAGTGCCAAGTGTCTTTTGTTGATTTATCTTTTTCTCTCTAGCCATGTGCTTTTGTAACCAACTACTACCTTGTATTTTTTTGAAACAGTAAGACTTAAATTGGAACATAACCAATTTATTTTACTTCATGTTTTTTTTGGTTCAATTCTAGCATAAAAACGTGTATTTATCATAAAGATTAAGAATGTTAAAGTAAGTGAAAGGTTACTCCAAATCGTATATTTTGTGTAACTATAAGTTGTTCATTCCTATTGGAAGAATCAATTTGTTGCATCAGATTTGGGTGCATTTTGATGCTATTTTAGTGGTGAATGGTTCTCTTCTTTAAACTCTTACATTATTTTGTATGTAACTGTAAAACATTTTGGTGAAATACAAAATAGTTGATGCTTTAGCTTGTTTATTTCTCAGTGAATGTTTGGATAATAACTGGAAGCCATTAATTCCTTAGGCTTTATTTATTCTTACAGTTTATTTTGAAAAAGATTTGAATTACTAGAAATTTAAAATTGATGCAAGCATTATTTGTTAGGATTATTACATCACTCATTGTTCACTGGAAGCAACTTTGAATACCAATAGGCCTTCGATGTTAAAATAACAATTGCACAACGAACCTTGAGTAAACCTAGTACATCAAGACTAGATATTCCCAAGCCTTGGGATAGCCAAATTCCTAAACCAGTTTTGGTGATTCTTTCAAGATAGATAGGTTCTATTGTTCAAATAACAAGACGTTATCTGCATGTTTTTGTGTGTGTAACAACCACATCAACATAATCGGCACTAGACGGAGGGCCTTTCTTCATAAAAGTGCTAAATTTTGCATGGAAGTCAAAGTGATGTCTTCCTAGAATGAAATTCACATAAAATAATGAAAGTCCCAAGGCCTAATATTCCATGTGATAAGTCATCACATGACATAGATATTTCGCTTGCTCAAATAATTTTAAGTAAAAAGCTTTATCTTGAATATTTTTAAGTTTGGATCAACTAACAAGTGTAGGATCCATGAATCCAAAGAGGATAATGAAATTGGTTGTGTAACCTTCTTGATTAAAATGAGCTTAGTAGTCAAGAAGTTGATTTATTTAAACGAAGTTTGAGCTCATGTAAAAGGAAATATAGGAATTTACTAATTCCTACATTCAACAAGAAAGAATCAAAAGAACATGAAAGAATCAAAGTAAATATTGTTGAACAGGCTTATCAATTATCTAACTCGTGTAGTAATGTAGGTTTAGGTGATTGTATTGATACAAAGAGTTCAATGGGCAGATTTACAAAGTTGCATCAGGAAGGACAAAATATCTCATTAACATGGTCAATTACACCTATAATTGTAAAGGTTTCACAAGAAGAATGGTGGAGGAACGAGGAAATCTCTTTAGCCATACCAAGGGATTACAAAATAAGAAGGGAAAACAATGCTAAGTCTTTTCTTGTCCCCAAAGTGAGAGATAAAGAAGTGATTGATACAAAAAGGTTTTGGAATGAGGATAAATATTCAAGATATCCTAAATTATTGGAGAAACCAAAAGAACATTTAAAATTATATGTGAATAAAGGAGATGATGATAATTTCCTATCATAAGCAGAATATTAGTCTTTCATTTTCCCAATTCAAGATAATTGCATTCCTAATTTATAAAAGGTCAATATTAAAGAGGTTACAATTAATAACTTGCTAATTAATTTTTGGACGAATAACAGGAATTGCAACATCATACCTTCACGACAATTGATGAAATTATGAGAAGATTTTCGGATTATGGATGGAGAATATATTTCATACTCACACATCAATGAACAACATCATAACACTGAATTTCATAGAAATGGCTACAATTTGAAAGAAGAAATCGCTCAAGTTGCTTCTATCCACATTAGTGAATTAATTAGGAACATGCTTTTAATTTTACGCAAGAGAAATTCAAAACTGATAAATTAAAAGATAATCTACGAGTTATGCAATTTATGGATTAGCTACCCATTGGTTGCAATGGGATGACTTAGATGTCGATTGTCTATATCCATGAGATTGTTTCAGTGTTGATGCAAACTTTGTTAGTTGGCCTTGTATGTGGTCACTGGTGCATTGGTGTGTTGTACTGAGATGAGAGGATGGATGATGTTGAGTGCCTGAATAGTCAGTTATGGGACTTGTAGCATGGTGTTTATCTTCTTGGCTTGGAGAACTGGTTTCTAATTTTTTTATGTTTTTTAGACTGCAAGAATCTGGTAGCCCCCTGTAAACTACAGTGCATCTTCTAAATTTTTTCCACATGACCGATGACACTAGATTGACACACCCTACGATACCATGAGGACAAGGGGGAGACTAGACCTCATGGCCTCTTGCCTACAATAGGATGCTTTAGACAATCGAGCTAGGCCCCCTACCCCATTTTTTTAGACTTCAGGAATCAAGGGCTAAACTACAATGTGCTTGGTAAACCTTTTTCATGTGACTAATGATGCTAGCATGACACGCCCTCTAGTACCATGAGGACGGGGGGAGAATAGACCTTGTGACCTCTTGCCTACAACAAGATGCTTTAGCCAATCGAGCTAGGCCTCCCCCCTAGATCTCAGTTCTACTTATTATTTGGTGTTGTTGATATTGCATTTTATTGTGTTAGGGACATGGAGGATCCTAATTTAGGAGATGGTTATCATAATGCCATGTAGCTCTATATCATGGTTAAGTGTGATTTATCAATAGTGGCATGGATTCATCATTGGTGATAGATGATCTTCTTCAATGGTTGTTGGTGTCATGGGGAACTCTTGGATCCTATTGTTGCAATGAGAGTTCTTTGAAATCTTCAACTCATTGTTAGAAGATTGATATATTCATGTGAATGTAGATGTTGAAATCTTGGTTATCCATGGAGGACTCTTGGAGTCTTTTGGTTAGGTTTTGAGTATATCATCTTTTGTGAGAGGTTGTTTTTGGTTTTGTGCTATGATGGACTCTTGATTGTACACAAGTTTTTTGGCATGATATTGTTAGATCATGATGTCTTATTTGTGTTCCTAATTCCATGGTTGGATCTTTGATAGTGGTCTAGTCAGTTCTCTTGGTATTGAGTACCTTGGTCATGTGCTTGAGAGCTTGACGTGAGTGTAGTGTTGCATTTAGAGTTTAGCATGGATTGATCAGTTGTAGATAATCATAGATACTTGGAGACTTGGGTGAGGCAATTGTTGTGTTTCACCAAAAATGTTGAGGAGCCATTCACCTGGATATGGACGTTAGTTCATGATGGACCTAAGAGGAGGCTTTTCTTGGATAAAGTCTATAATATTTGGTATATCTTCCACTCATGGTCTACTCAGAAGATAATCATTTGAAATGTATAGCCCATTTTATTTTCAGAAGTATTATGCTTTATGCTTTGTATTCTCATAGAGATTGACCTTGATCTATGACTTATAGTTATGGAGGGTTCATTTGAGGAGTGTTCAACATGTTTATCTCCTTGGGTATTTTTTTTTATTCATGAGAATTTTTGGAGATATTATTGGGCCATTTTTCATGATAAGGGAATGCTTTTGAGTTTGATCTTCTTGGTTTAGAGAGGCTTACATATATTTTGGTGAGATGAGATATATATGTTATGCTTGATCTAATGAGATTGAATGTTTGGGTGTTGTTGAGGATTTTCTTTTTTGGCTTGTGAAGGAGATATTACTTGGCACAACTTGGCACTTTGAGGTGTTGGTAGAAGGACATGATTATGGGATATGATTTCTAGGTTTTCTCTTTTTTCCATTCCTTCTTCCTGAAGGTTTATATTCACATGGTTCGGTGCAGTGGACTTGGGAGAGTTATGGCGAAATGTTATTAGAGACTATGAAGTAGTTTTGTGTTGCATGTGTATATCATTGTGAATGTTCTTTGTTATTATATGCTTGAATTATTAGCCACACCTTAGTATAAGTATTAATCAGTAAGCTTGTTATGCCATGATCTATTTTAAGATTTGACATTACCTATGTAGTGGGAGTTCCTAGATGTGTGTGTTCTTTATTGAAATATTTGGTACATGGATCTTTAGATTGTAGTTTATGGGTTGGATACTGATGATTTGAATACCGTGTTGTATGGATGATTGGATGGATTAGCATTTGTTTTGGTTTCTTTTTCTAGTAATGTGAATTTTTTTTAGTTGGATGTAAACAATCACTTGTGGTTGTTCTAAATGTTTTGGAACATTCATGTTCGATCTTGTTCTTGGAGGAAGCTTGGACTTTAGAGTTGTGTTCTAGTAATAGGTTTGAAGTTGTGTACATTGGTGCTTCTATAAAGCTTGTGAACATAGTGGAGTTATGATAATAGCCTATAGCCTTTTTTATCAATTGGATTTGATGCTTGTGTTGTTTGGATTGGTGCATCTTCACCTTGGCTTGTTCCTTTTCTTCCATAGGTGGCATGTTGGAGGATGACAAGAGTTCTTTCTTGATATGGTTGGCATCTTGGATGTTATTGTAGGTATCTTGGTAGTGCACAAGAACATTCTAGAGATTCATGTGATTTCATGGATGCCTGTGATGATATTGTTTCATTGTTTGGCTCCTAACAATTAAAATATTATCTTTCTTTTGGCTCTTGAAAGGTCTTCAACAAGTGGGAGAATGTTGGGATTAAGATGTTTCAACCTTTATTTCTTTTAGCCTAGTAATGTTGTGGCACTTTGTGGGATAGGTTGGTGATATGGCATCCTACATGGAAGGTGACATGTGCGACTTGGAAGCTAAAATTGTGGAACTAGGCATCCCACTTTGGAGGTCCTAAATTTATGGCTAACTTGGTGGATTTTTTCATGTTTCTATGTCATGCTTTATGACAAACTATGACAACTTGTTATGGTGAGTTATAACAGCCGTAAGAGTCATGCATAACAACTGTAAGCTAAATTGGTGGAGGCGGGTGTCCCATTTAGGAGGTCCTTAATTTATTCTAATTTTTCATATGTCATAAGTTAATTATGGTTGATTATGACAATGTAAGAGTTTGTTGTGGTCGTTGCATTAGCAGGTGAAGATAGGCGCCTTGCATGTTATCCTTTTTTTGCTTGCATGCAGTGAAGAGAATGTTGACATGTGGAAATTCTAAGCATCCATCTTCGTGCCTATAATATGAGCTTGCTTGAGAAGTTGTTTATGAGGAAAAAAATTTATTGTAGGTTATTCTATTGGATTTTATCTAGAAGCGCAAGATGTAATATCCATGTGTTAAGGCTATGAGCCTACAAGTGTATTGTAACCTTTTTGTTGTAGATTAATACATTGGTTTGATGTTTGGGAGTGTGGGGTATTTTACCCAAAAGGGTTTTCCCCACATATATCATTGTTATTTCTCTTATGTAGACTTTCTTCTATTCTTCGTCTCTCATTCTTGAAATGTTAATTTACATGTCGTTATGTTGCCAAAATTTTCCTAGATCTGCAAACTACATTATCTTTCCTCTAAAGTTTAATGTAATGGAAATTAAATTGGGTTTGTTTTTTATTTAAGGTATCTAGTAGTATGTTCTTGTATTAGGTTGTTGAAATCCATTTTTTTTAAACAAACATAAGAAATTGAAGGTGCATACTGGCTCTCGAAAGGATTTTTGAGTTCGTCATTCCTTTCATTTGGGCATGTTTTGCAATTCTCATATTTAGTTCATCCTTTTTGCTAGAAAGGGGTGAATGATAATTCACCCTAAGTCAAACTCACCTCTAGTAAAAGTGGTGAATGCTTCCCAAAAGGGGTAAATGAAAATAGTGGTTGGTTGTCATTTTCTAGAACATTTTCCTAAATGAAGGTTCATCCTTAGAGTCTACCTTGAATTCCTATCCACTTGTTTTGGCCATGCTTACTGTTTCTTGTTAGTTATTTATTATTTTGTGTTGAAAGTCCCGCCTTGATGTAAGAATGACTAGTGATTTCCATGAATTTGTGATATTTTTGATCTCCTAATCATCCCACCTCTAGAGTGAGTGAACCTAATGTATGGATTTCCTTTTCCCACCCGTATGGATGTGAGTTGTGTCTTGTGTGGTTGGATGGTTTAGACATTTTTTACTTTCACCCTATTCCTTCAATTTTCAAGAGGTGGATACTATGATCTTGGATCTTATTATTAGAGTTAGATGAATATATACCTCCTCGTAGGATCACCATGTTGATATTATTGTGTGACCAAGTAAGTCTTCTACTTGTACAATCATTTTTGTGCACTAACTTTGTGATTTGTGACTATTATTTGTTGTGTTGTGGCAACTCTAGGCATGAGAATGTAATTGTGACATGTGAGTATTGCAAGTGTGTTCATATAGCTCCTTTAGTGTGTTCATATAGCTCCAACATTCATCTTCAACAATATTAGCATTCCATCAACTACGACTCAAGTGTTTAATTAAACTACTTCTTGTTCTTTGATGTTTAATTATGAAACCTATATCACTACTTTAATTTCTTATCATGATGTTATCTCAAGTATCACCATAGTGATACCTATAATGTTTTTCTTCAAGAAAATGAGGACACATTACATCTCCCCCTTGCCAATGAATTAAGCATTTCAATCATGTGCATGTTGGTTTCAACTTTCATAGTCATATTGTGGGACTGCTAGTTAAATGTCTTTTATTATTAATCTAACCTGCATATTATTGCCTATTATTTATGGTTTTAAGGAAAAACACTAACAATTGGGGTTGGATATAGGTATAAGACCTCCTATTAGAACATATTTGTAATTGATTATGGGGCTCAAAGTAAATTTATTGGATTAAACCATCTCGAAGTTATAAGTAAAGATATTGTGATTCCTTATAGTCATGTGTGTGTACACAAATTTTACATAAATTAGATGTATAATTATAAGTTTAATAGTTATTAATTGTTCTCTAGTAATAATCTTAAATTTGAGACTTGAAACTTTTAATCAATTATGACTTTAGATAATTAAAAAGAAGAAATATATATATATACACACTTAACCACTAAAAAAATAGTTTAAAAAGAAAATAAAATTTCAAGATTTAAAATTGATCTCTCAGATGATTAGCATGATTTTTTGGGCAATCCTTAGCTCTTCAAATACATATCATGGATGGGTCATTTATGGAAAGCTAACCTTTAGGGTACTAAGATTTTCCCTCTAACATTTAATGACCCTCTTGGAGTTCTCTTAAAAAAAGGGCACATTGATTGTTCTCTGTGTATTGACTTATAGTCAGTTGTAGGATAAATTCATGTCAAATTCTAAGGTACCATTTAAGGCTTGGAGGCTTGCATTACTGGTAATGTAAAATGCATTCAAAAGAAACAAAAGTGACGTCTAGAATGTCATGAATGAGACATTGCATGTCCTGAATCTGTGGCCCACATCTTCCATTGCATGAAGACAGTTGTTAACACTTGTGGTTTATACAAATATAATATGAATGGGAGGTAAAAAAATACTGGTTTGGTCTATTGATTTCTTAGCATGCAGATTTGGCCATCATAGCCTTTAATTTGATGGCTATACCATTTTTGTCATGAACTTCTAGTAATCTTGACGGTTTACCTTCCATTTTATCTTTTGATTCTGTCAATTGGATTATCACTGTCACTATATCTTGGTACTTGAATAAGACCTGTGCTTCAAGAGTCTTTCTTGGGTTTTTTATTATTAAAAGAAAGAGAAATTGGTTTGTAAAATATTTTGCATATTGTCCTTAGAAGTACTTTGTGCATTCATAATATCAGTTCACAATATTGATGATATTTCTATTAGAGTTCTACCCTAATTCTAATCAAGTTGTAGATCTCAAGCTTACAGTAATAATTACAGAACTTTTTTCAGTTTGTGGAAAGACATTTTATGGGAAATTGCAGCTTTTGTTATTCATTGAAAACTTTTGTATTGGTGATGCTTAAATGGCTATCTACTCCCAAGTTCATTGGACTAAAGGGTTAGATTTTCTTCAACCTCACTTATTTATAGATCTGCATATCAAGTTATGTGATTATAACTTAATGTGGATTATAGATTATTTTCTCTAGTATGATATCTTGAATATTGTGCAGAATTTTGGAATCACTGTTATTTAGTTAAAATTATTGTTATGTGTAGAGGTCTTTTAAAAGGGTGGAGTATAATGGGGCGATGGGCTTAGCTCGATTGGCAAAAGCATCCTGTTGTAGGTAAGAGGTCATGAGGTCTACTCTCCCCACTGTCTTCGTGGTACCAGAGGGAAAACAGTTTACTGATTCCTGCAGTCTAAAATAAAAGAATAACTAATCACATAAAGTAAATAATTTATTTTGTTTTCATTTAATTTTTTAAAATTATAAAAAAATATTTTAAAATATAACATAACATGTAAATTTTAACACTATTGATATGAAGTAAATAATTTATTAAAATTGTAGATAAAAATATTATAAATACATCTAGCTTACAACCACCAAACTTCAATAGATATCTAACATTTTTTAAATACATTTAAATTATCTATACTAAACACTATTTTATTTATTTATTTTTAAATAATTGATGGTGGCTATTTGGGACTTATGTCTAATATATTAAAGCACGCATTCTCTCCATGCATTTAAGAAAAGTGTGAATTTCTTAAACAAAATCCTTAGTGATTCGCCTACTTTATAATTAAAGTATTATATAATAATGATAGGTTGCTATTTGACTAGTAACTAAACATTAATCTTCAAACTAGTCTCTTGAAGGCTAACCCTTTATAATTACAAGGTATTGAATTATTGACCAATTCAAATATTTTCCATGGATTACTTGTTGGTTTTCCCTTTTATATAAATTTCCTTATTATCTTATTATTTCATTAGTTGATTAGATGTATATATGACTATTTGATTATTTGTGTTTCCTTTGGAGATAATTCAAGATTTTTCGTATTGTAGTGGGGCTTGTTATTTTCAATTATTATCAGGTGTTTTCAACATATTTTCTATTATATTTATTTATTGTACAAGTTGTTTCATTACAGGTGGTATCAAAACATGATTTTGGAACAAAGAATTTTGTAATTTATTTTGGGGTCATTTTGGTGATTTTTTTCTAATTTTTAAAGGGAATTTCAAGATCACGTTGAAGTTTTTAGTATAAAATTTAAGGGTATTGGAGTAGAATTCCAGGTTTTACTATAGATTTAGGGTTACATTAGAGTTTCCACCTAATTTTATCCAATCTAATTAAAAATCAAAGAATTTTTTTGTAATCCTACTATAATCTAGATTTGAGGCCATTCGGAGTAGAATTCAATGAGTTGTGAAATTAGGGTTTCCACCAAAATCACTCCCAAGGTGGCATATCAATATATTTAGTAGTTATTGTTTTTAGGAATGAGATACAGTCACAAGTAAGTTACAAAGGAAAAGAATAATTACCAAGGTAAAAAGAGAAAAAATGAAGAAAAATGACTAAGAGACATCATAGAATTACACAAACATAATGAAAGTTCTTCACAAAATCAGATATACATTCTTAGATTCAAATGATGAACAAAAATAATGATAAGAATGTTGTAACAATAATGAAAATGGCATGCAAACTCACACACTATGAGATAAGCTATGTCAATACACTCAAATCAAGATACTAAGATTATGAATGCTTCTATTTGCACATGCTCTATAGCTTGTAAGTGCACCAATAAATGACCAATGGTTTCCACAATGATACAAAGAGATTACCAGTTCAACAAATGAAAAATCAGTAATGATAACTCAGAAATGCATCTAGAACATACGAACCAAATACAATCTCTTTTTTCTTTATAGAATTATACAACTTAGTAAATAGCTCTGTACAAAATTGAATCTAAAAAATTGTCTATTCATTTCTCAGTTCTACTCACAAGAAAATAACGAAATAAATTGAAACACTACAGATTTTTTTTTGAAATGCTGACTATAGATGTGTTTGTAACCAGCTTAAGTATCTCTCGCATCACTTTTTCTAGATCTTCAAATGAAATTTCCATTTTTAGAGTTTTTGTCCATGTGACATTTTCCTAAATTGAAGTTCCAGTGACACACCAATGACAATCACCCACAAAAGCATAAGAAGCGTGGGATGATTGGTTCCTTTAGTATCAGCATTCATTTTTGTATGAACATTTTCCTTGTTTAAAAGATGGAAACAGCTGACATCTCTCAAAGCAATTTCTCCTCCAACAATCTTGGAGATAATTTAAGTTGTAGTGTGAAAGTTAGCATGGGATGATTGGTTCCTTTAGTATCAGCATTCATTTTTGTATGAACATTTTCCTTGTTTAAAAGATGGAAACAGTTCACATCTCTCAAAGCAATTTCTCCTCCAACAATCTTGGAGATAATTTAAGTTGTAGTGTGAAAGTTAGACTCGAAGGTTCTTAATAATTTTATTGGGTATTCCATGGGGCATGTTTAGCAAACAAAATGTAATTGTCCAATTTTTACCTTGATGGTAGATAAATAATTATTTTTCTTCTTCCATAATATTAACTAAATGTCTTCAATTTGGAAAATACCCAACTACCTTTATCTCTAAATCCAATTTCTCCAACTTTACACAGATATTTTTGTGTAGATGCAATCTATTTCTTGTTATCCTCTGTCCACAATACACAAATGACTGCAAGCAGATAGAACAACTAGTAATTTGGCTTCAAACTTGCTTCATGCAAGTCCATATGTGCCTAAGGGAGAGCATGTAAGATAGGTTGTCTCTGGAAGAAATAATTGGCTCTAGGAAAATTCACCGCCAGTAATTGTTACATCCCGATTGTATAGTTACTATTTACTATTACTGCATAGGGTAAAAATGGATGTAATAAGAATTATGAAGATGAATAAAGTATGCTTGTACCTTGTTTCAATATGAATGTTTTCACATTTGATGATTGTCTCATTTGATGTTACTTCAGTTGATGTTATCCTTGGTGAAATATTGCATTTATGTGAATGATAGGTTATAGAATTGTAATTATTCTAACTTTGGAGATGTTTATGTATATTGCATATGTTATGAACATTTGACTACCGTGATCATGTGTTAGTGGATGCAGGTATGTGTTCCATTCCTCCAAGCGGAAGAGAAGTATAACTCAGGAGAAGATCTTGGTCAAGTAACCAGTAAAAGTAAAATATTTGAGCATACACACACACACATTAGATTGTTTGAAACTGAGTCAGTTTGTGGGTTATTGGTAAGTCACCCATAGCTTGTATGTTTGCAATAGGAATTTTTTTTACTTTTGTATGCTTTTACGGGTGATGTTTGTCTATTTGGTTTCTAAGATCGTTCTTGTGTTATTACAATCATATGGATAAGTGGGATGTAGGTGGAAGTATGTTTATATGTATGCACATTTGTGTCAATGGGATCTAACAACACGCATATGCATATGTATAGATACACACATACACACCTATCGATATGATGGTAACGTAAATGGATGTAAGTGAATCGGATGTGGACATATATATATACACACACACATGTATCCATATGTATATGCATATCGATACAAGTGTACATTAGCAAAGGGACATGCTCATACAGATGCATCAATATGGTATACCTACATATATGTGTACATAGAGGCATATGCATTTACACACACACACATATATATGCATACATCCTATATAATATGGTTATTATAATTATTTTTCCTTTACGTTTATATATATATATATATATATATATATATATACGATGGTATTTAAAATACATATATATATGTATATTATATGTAATATAATAATAATAATAATATATATACTACATATTGATTATATACTTTTGAATTCGACTTATTCTTATTAAATTAAGAAATCGATTAAATGAATATTTCTTTGGACATATTAATCCAAGGCTGAAATTTGTCGATATTAGACATTTTAATAGAAGTCGACTTTGGATCAAACACGACACTGAGAAAGAAATATGTATCACCAATTAAGAAATACATATGAGTAGGACATGGAAACATGCCCAAATCCTGATGGCTTTGACTTAATTGACATGAGAAATTAAGAAAACCTGGACTAAATCCAATGCAGTTATTGTGTTCAGTCGACTCAACCAAGAAAATAGTTGATTCAAGTTATGTGTTGATGAAATGTGATTGACTTATTCCCAGCATTTGGAAATCGTGCCATCTTACTAGTTATTTTTCACTTTCCTGTAGATGGCAATTGTGGAGAAAAATACAAATTCTCCATGTGCAAGTTGAATTGGTCTTTTGAATGTTGTCAATGAGGAAATCGATTTGTTAAGCTTAATGTTGAGTATGAGCATGAACTTTCACCACCTTTTAGCTTAATCATGCTACAAGGGAGTGGTGTCAATTTTTATGCCAAAACTGTAGGATTTATGGAGGTTGGTTTCTCTATAAATAGTCGCACTAACTTGGTTGAAAGGGATCATTCTAATTATCATTGTTCTTATACATACTCATTCTTGAGTGAATATTATCCATAACCATTCATAATCTCACACATTTTTGTATTCCTTGTGTTCATTATTTTCATTGAAAGGACGTATCATACCAAGAGTATGCATCATTTTTTGTTAATCATATATGAGTTTCACCAGTCAATTTCATATGTTATATGAGTGAGAAAAGAGTGAGACTTTGTGAGGAAGAGTTGTCTTTTTTTCTGAGAGAAGAGTGCTTTCCACAAGAAAGGGAGTGGGAAGTGAATTGTGAAGCTGAATAAAGTTGAGCTACAGTTGGAGAAGATAGCATTGTCTTCATTATTGGGATAAGCGATAACAGGCATGGGGTTTTCATCTTCTTATTGTTTGCAAGGAATTATTGTGTTTCTATACTGCATTAATGTATTTTTTGTGTGTGCAATAGAATTAGTTATGTTTGTCTTATGAAAAAGAGAAATGAAGCCTTTTAGCTATTTTTATACTGTGATTGTAGAATCTCCATAATAGGAGAATGATGTTTGAATTAGTTATTATTTACTAGGCTTGATTGAATGCAAGAGTCACTTGAGGTACACCTAGCTAAGTTATTAAGTTAACTAGGAAAGTTTGTGTTACTCCTAGGATAGCTAATCCAGTATGGGAGGGTGCTTGTGTACTTACGTGTTAATTAGATTCATTTCAAGTAGAATAGTATGTTGTAGGTTAGTCTGGGGTGACAGAATATCCATTGAAGGACAATACCTATGTGTAGTGTAAGATAGCCTTAAGTCAAATAGGCCTGGAGTATTGTATGCGATAGATGACTCTCAGTCGTTTACTAAATATAACACTTTGGCCAAAGTATTGCAATGTATGAGACTCCACTAAAGATTGTGTGACTATTGAGACTACACTGTGAGTTCACCATGATCCATTATTACATGTTAGTTCGAGATTGTGGGATTACAAATTCTAGTTATGTAGGACACAATACTATGCTCACTTGGTTGTCATTATTGGTTACTCTACCAATCTCTTTGTTGAAGGGAAGGGACATCTATCGAATGATAGATGTACAGGGGACCACATTAAGAGTTTGTGGTTGGAAAAAAATCACCTAAGTGATGCTTCTCCTCCACAGTAGGCGACAAAATTAGAACCAAGATTTGAAAGGGAAGAACCTGGACCATTTTACTACTATTTGTTCTAAAGCTCCACAAGCTATGTATGTATTTATATGCTTTCTTACTTTGATATATATTGTAAAAGAAAAGGAATACATGTTGAAATATGTTTTGCATCTTGTTTGGAAATTGTCAAATAATGAAAAGCAAAATTTTATTGCAATGGCTTTATTACTTGTTTATTTACTCGTTTGGTGTAAATTAAGAAATTTTTACTTTATGAAAAGGGTAGTGCCTATTGTTATTGGGTCTTTGGTTATATCCCCTATTCTGGTTCTGATAGTTTTGGTTGGGGAAGCTTTAATTCTGAAAATTCCTTTGATTTTGGTTGGTATTTTGGTTGGAATGGGATTTTTATGTGGAAAACCCAAAAAGGGAAAAACCACAGTGAGGGTTAACTCACAATATATTATATCTGGATACAAAATATTACAGGACTCACTGCTAGAACTCACTATCCTTAAAAGGGCTCATTGCTTGAATACAAAAGATGGTTGACCACCAAGATACAAAGATAGTGGCTCACTACCAAGAGATTGAGTTGATAGAATACACCTTCAATGTGCAAGGTTCAGTTCCAACGAAGCTCAAAATATGAAGCACTACCTCACATAGCAGTCGTTCAACAAATCTACTCTTATCCACAACTAATAAATAATTTAGGCTTGGACCTTACACTTCTTTCCATTTTCCACTTTCTCTCCTCTTCATCTCACACACTCTCTATCTCATTGCTCAAAACATCTTATATATACAAGTATATCTTAATCATCAATTAGGTCAGCCTAATTAGATGAAAATAAAATAAGCAAGACTTTCTCTATCGGCACCATAAACATTTATCCATGTAGTGCATTGTACCAAGTCAACTAATATCCATAAAACATAACTAGTCTTCATAATGTATTGCATACGCTAAGACGACCAAGACTAGAACACAATTCTCCAAACCAACAAATAATCCTCAAAGAAAACACCGTTTGGATTTGACAAAACAATAATTTCCCTACATACCACCAACATAGAGACTATCAAAAAAACCACAGCATAAAAATATTTGCCTTAATAAAATGTGGAGTCTCCCACATAGTATGTCGAGAAAAGAACAACAATAGAATATAGAGTTGAACTCTGTCAGAGATAAATTTCTGCTCACAACCAAAAATGTCTCAAGATCCAAGATATATATGTTTTAATGAGTCATGATAACATGGTTAAGAGATTAGATTCATATCAGATCTTGCGGTGAATTCTGGACTCAAATGTGAACACACCGATCCATCACAAACGAGCATTACCGACAGAGAACAACTTTCGGTAAACCAAGTAGACTTCTCATAGAGTTATCACCATGTTGACATCAATGACAACATAGGAACAACCAACACAAACCATCCATACTTCATACTCATGTTGCAAGGCTCCATAATCCCTACATGTTGTTTGGTGATCCCTCTTAGGTTACTGCAATATTGAAATGGTCAAGGTCACCCGCTATTGTAATTTCAATGTCATTAGATGGGAATTTGAGTCATTGGTGATAGGTGGAAGGTAAGGCCTTCATGGCATAAATCCATGGTCGGCCAAGGAGAAGATTGTATGGAAGGTCTAGATCCAAGACTTGGAATGTAGTGTCCATCATTGCAGGTCCAAATCTGATTGGCATAGTTATAACACCCTTGGAAGAGCGTTCTCCATCATAATAGGCTTTGATAAAAATGCTCTTGGTCATGTCAACACATGCTTCAGAGAGATGGTTATAACAGTAATCTAGTATATGATAAGGGGCATGAATCAATCGTGGATAGTGATAAATTCATGAAGCAGCCAAGATCTGTGGTGAAGTAGAAGGTAGAGCAGACCTATGACAGTGGTATGTAATGAATAGTCATCATAAGGAAAAAAAGGAAAAAGTTATTAAATGAAACCTTTGACAATCTATGATAGTCCCTTATGATGACAACCATGAAAAGAGGACATTCCTTGCTTCTTAGGGTAGTCCTATCAATGAAATTCATTATGGTAGTTAAAAGCACAAAAGTTTATTAGACAATAAAGTCAAGGACAATATTATCCTAAAGGTGAACATAACAAAAAGAAATGCTTGATGGAGTAACAACCTTAAGGACAGCCATGAGAAGCATTCTTCATCATCAAAGGTGTATGGTCAATGAGATGAAAAGAGTAAATGGCTATGCAATATAAAAGTATGGAAATGGAAATTCAGACCTATGATAATGGTGCCATATGACTGTTGAAAAGGTAGTTTTTCTATAATAACAGCATTAGCATTCAAATAATGATGTTGTCAGTCCCTACAAAGGAAGCTAGGGTAGAGTTTGAAAAGGTGTTAGGTGAGGTTTTCAAAGAACAATTAAGAGACAAAAAA
The DNA here is from genome assembly GCA_007258455.2 of Sequoia sempervirens. Taxonomy (NCBI): domain Eukaryota; kingdom Viridiplantae; phylum Streptophyta; class Pinopsida; order Cupressales; family Cupressaceae; genus Sequoia; species Sequoia sempervirens. The sequence goes on along the minus strand of VDFB02049217.1, from coordinate 86,443,852 downwards.
TTCATAATGGTTGGTTGTCAAAATCAACTGAAATTCACCATTCTCAAGGACAAAAATGGAGCAAATTAAATGTAAGCATGGGACAGTCATTCCAAAAGGATTACCACCATGATCAAGGATAATTATTCAACTATCAAAGATAACATGTCATGGGCAGTGTTGAAAGCGAAATAGGAAGCAATGAAAATTCCTAATATGATACAATGGTATGAATGAATAGGTAATGACAATGTTCAAGAGTGAAATGATAGAGTATAAAGAAGGAGATAGAGCACTACTGCAACACAGACATAAAATAATGTTTTTCAGAAGGACAATGTCATGAACCATATAGAGAGGTTTTTTATATGACAAACAACCTTAGGGAAAATGAAATGGGGATGAGCAGTCATAAGATAGAGACATATGACAGTAAAAGGGGCATGAACATTCATCAAATCATTATATAAAATTGAATTTTATCAAAGTTTGCATTTACAAGTGCCCTGGTAGACTGTTGGAGTAAGTAGTAGGGCCAATATTACATAAGTTATTGACTTGCTAAGCCGGTTAATACAAGGAGTAGGGCTCATTTTTTATGAGTTTAAAACCCTCGAGACACAACTAAAGTTTCTTTCCACCGGTTACAGTAATTCACCAACCAAATATAACAAAAAGTAAACCTGTTATAAACTTTGCATAATGAGCCTCATATAGAGTTTAAGAAAAAAATTGCAAGCAATGAAAGAACCCAAAACAACTTCAAACAAACTCAATGGGCTTGAAAACGTGTAATTGATTTGTAACCTTTGATTCCGACCATGTACCTTTGATGCAAAATATTATGCTTTTGATATTGGTTTAGATCCTTGTAGAAGCATGAAGATCTCATCAACAAACACCAATCATGTCTTTATTCCAAAAAATTATCCATTGAATACCATTGAGTCACAACATAAAAAATGTATTAGCCATTAACAATAAAATGTGAATGATGAATGTGCAATGAGTACTTGTTCAATACCTCTGACTTTGTCATGAAACAACTCTGTCAAACTTTTGCAACAACTATCAATACCTTTTGCACCAACACCATGTGAATAAGTAATGAATGAACAACAAGGAATTTTACATGAATATCAACAACCAATTTGGTTGTAGATCACCAAATGAATGAATATTCTCTTTGAAACCAATCCATGACAATGCAATGAAGTAACTCACTCTGCATGTAGTTGGCATCAAACACCTTTTGCATTACCAAATCCATTTACCTTTGACATCAATGAAAAACAACATCAACATAGACATGTCTGAAAAATGTTGAAGTATACATAAGGCATGTGGTCTATTTGATGGAATTCCACAAAGGGTTGTAGTCATGTCTCAGATTTGAAGACAGTTCAAGGAAATACCCAAATATGGTAAACTCTGAAAGTTAATGGCCAATAAGTTATGCAAGTGTTAATCATGTCAAGAATACAATTGCTAACCTTCTAATAGACAGGGTAGATAGTCACTATTGGTGGCAATTAAGGTGTCTTGACAGTGAGAAGAGATGACTTATATGTCAGCCCCTAAGACTTTGAACAAGGGATGATAATTTTTAAAAGTGTTATATAGACCTAATCACAATCAACAAATCTACTATGAAGGTTAGGGTAGCAACCTATAGCTAAAAAATGAAGAACGATCATAAATAGAATGATTTCTCTATTCCATATGGAAGAGAAAGATAGGAAACATGCTCCATTATCATGTGCCAATAGTTTGGAAAAATAATGATCAACGAAGAGCATCTAAAAAGCATGTAGGAGTATATTATGGAACAATCAAGGAAATTTGGTAGCAGTTGGGACATCAATGAGCAGTTTGAGCTTTCGAAGGGAAATGTAGAAGCATCTAGGGGTAATTCAACTTCTCCCACAAATCTAGAAGCCTCATCACCAACTAGAGCACATTTCAATGAGCCGAAGAGACTAAGTCAAACAAGGAAGCTTCTTTGGCATGCAAAGGAGGTTGGCCTAATTTTCAGTCTTCTAACTTAGTCAAAAATACTTCATATATTCTCTCCTATGGTTGGGATTAGATATAGGACCCCCAAGCTAGAATTTTAACTTAGCTCTTTCATATTTTTTAGTTGCTACAAGTAGAAAACAACATTGTAACTCATGTGTTTGTTAGTCACAACAACTAAGAACACTTTTGTAACACTTTTCAAGCAAGAAGAGACATATTTCAAAATTATGTATGAACATGTTAACACTTGAGATATGTAAACCTCAATTGTGTCTAAGAGCTAGAAGATAATGCATGCATGAAATGAAACAAACTCACCTTGAACATGGACTCTTGATATAGTTGTTGCCCTCATAATTTGATTGCATAACCTTGATGTTTCCTTGATATTGATCTTGATATGATATGGTGTCAATCTTGATATGATAGATGAAGGTATGTTTGAGTTTTAGATAGATAATGATATGCAAGATTTAGAAATATGAATGATCTAGGTGGATGCAAAGAAGAAAGGAATTTGATGCATTGATTAGATGCAACCAAAGCATATAAATTGCTTATTAAAAGTGTTTGATATGGGAGGAAAGGTTATTAAAAGTGTTTGATATGGGAGGAAAGGATATGAAAGGCTAGATATTGAAATCAATGGAATGGAAAGGTTGTGAAGTGATCATTTTTTAGTTGTAGATAGAAAATGATATGAAATATTTAGAAATATGAATGACCTAGGTGGATGCAAAGAAGAAAGGAATGCAATGCATTGATTAGATGCAAGCAAAGCATATAAATGGATTATGAAATGTATTTGATATGGGAGGAAAGGATATGAAAGGATAGATATGGAAATGAATGGAATGGAAAGGCTATGAAGTGATCATTTGTTTCATTATAGAGTGGAATGAATCCCCCTTTGTTATTGGTTATGCTTTTTGTAATCATCATAGGATGGACTGACCCGATACACACACACAAGAAAGACTCATGCCCCATTCCTCACTCTCCTTCGTACACAAAAAGGTGTAGAGATCCTCAGGCTTCCTCGGAATGTGACAAGAAAAGAAAAGATATAAAAAGATAATAATATTGATGAAGACAAGAGACGAGAGTTAAGATAAATCACAAGTTGTCATGCATGCAATATGATAATGATAAATATGCAACATCATGATAATAAAAAATGCAAATGTAAATGCATATGATAAGTACCAATGCACAAAATAGTTGCAAGATGGAAAACATAGTGGGTTGTGACTCACTAAATCCCAATGTTTTAGAATGTTAAAGAGTTTATTGTTTTTTTAAATGTGTTTCTCATAACAATGATAATGCAATGATAAATAACAATTTAAATGATAATGATAAACACAATCTTATTCCTTAGTCAAGCAAAAAACCAAAGAAGATATGGATGGATAAGGATCAATGATATGGGTTAATGATAAGACATGTAAGGATACACCCTAGATAGATGGATCAAGATATGGAATACTATGGGTGGAAGGAACCAATGACAAGGGAACCCAAAATGTTTGCTCTTATACAAAGGATAAATAGAGGACCTATGGACGACTCCAAAGATGGCATGTCAAAGTAATAACATGCCCCCATGCTAAGATATATGACAATTTATAACAACACGACATGGATATGAAAGATAAATGGATATGAAATGAAACATGAGATGGAAAACAATTGATATGGAGGATGGAAGACACACATGGTATAAATCATGCATTAGATACTTGTTCTTACTATTTTTCCCCAATACTTTATGCAAGATCAAAGGAAGGTGGATGGATAAAGTGGATAGCATGGAATATAAATGAAGTAATATGATGGCTAAGTGAAAATAGGATAATCAATAATGTATCATACGAATGGAAAAGCCATGCCCCTAAGTGTACAAGCAAGGGTATGTGGATGGATGTGAAAGCTAGTGGATATGAATGGATATGAATGGTCGTGGAAATGGAAGCTTATGGAAATGGAAGTTGATGAAGTTGTATGGATATGAATGGAGGACTTGAGTGTATCTTTGTGGAAGATAGTACCCCATTGACTAAATTATTCTTATAGACCATGGCTAGCATGTTCCCACTTAAAGACATTGGTAGGAAAATTGGTAAAGATAAAGGAATGGATAGGGGTAGGTAGAAGGGGGTTAAGGATTCATGGAAAGGATTGGATTAAAGGTATGGAATGAGGGATGAAGGTTGGATGGAAGTATGGAATGGATTCATTATGAGAGAATATGGGCAAGAAAAACATTGGCACACACCTTGAAGGGTGGTGAAATTTGAAGGATTGATAGTGGGTTGGGATAATAAACTTGGGCATATAAGGACCCAAAACGGATTTGGAGGACGAGGAAAGATTTTTGATTGGCTTATGAGATGGAATATTCTTAGATGGAGGAATGGATGATGGTGGAATAATGGAGTCTTTTGGATTAGCAAGTTAGGATACCAATTTTGATTTTTTATTTGAATGCATGGATTCTTTTGCTTTCTTTGGAACCCACATTGTTTTCACTTTTGATTTTTCTTTATAGCCTTTTCATTTTTTCTCAATTGGTGCCTTCCATTTTCTTGGAAATGTTTTGCTTTTGATTTTGGAGCATATTTTTCTTTATTTTGGCATGTCTTTTTAGTGAGACATGATGATATTCAATTTTTTGTGGATTCTTCAATTTATGCATTTCTTGTTTGGTATCCCAATTGATCAGATAGGCCATAGAGGTATTTTATGAAAAAAGAGGATTTTTAAGTGGAAGGTGTTGGAAGGAATTCAAGGGTATGTGCCTTTGTTGTTCTTGAAAGGGCACGTAAGGATATGCATTAGGAACATATGGGCCCAATATGGATGGAAGGGTTGATCAATAGGGTCCAACAATAGATGGAAAAGATGATGGAGGAGGTGGACGTATTGATCTAAAGGGAGCCTTTTGTGTTTGAAAGAGCTACCAATGTCTTGAGAAGGAGGTATGTAGACAAGGCCATAAGAATTTAGATGTATTTTAATATTAGGGTGTTCAAGTAAATGGAACTCATGAAGGCGTGTGGTATTGTAGGAGAAAACCAGCTTTTCTAAAGGTGGATGAACCAAGCTTATATGTTTGTGGTTCATGAATGGGATCTTGTGAAAGATTAGGATTATCATGTGATGTGAGGGAAATGATTATACCTTAGGGGTCTCAACTTTATTGAATGGATGGAAAGCTTTATTGAATGAATTTATGGATTACGATTATGGTATGGAGTTGAGATACTTGGATCATGAGATGGTATGGTGTCATGACATGGAATGGAATGATGATATGGACTAGGGTCATGAGAGGGAGTACTTTTATCTTCACATAAAGGGAGATCTATGATATCATGCTTTGGATCAATGAGGTCAAGTGAGTCACATGGTTGACTTTCTATAGGTGCTATGAAGGTGGAAAAACATGAAATGGATGAGGTGGATAAACATGGGATGGATGAGGTGAAAGTGGGTGGAAATAGAAGATTAGGACTACCATTTTATAAAATAGGATTTTGCATCGGGTATTCTATTCCTTTCAGGGTGACTTTTGGTGTTCCTTTGGTGAAATAGGATGGATAGGTGTTGGTTGAACATGGAATACATTTTGGTTTCCCTTGTCAATGGAGGAAAAGGATGAAATGGAGGGTGACATGAGTTGGGTATAAGTTTTAATGGTATGATTTTTAATGGTATGAGTTGGAGAAATTCAAAAATATGTTGAGGTATGAGATGAAAGATGGAGGATATGTTAGGCTCATCTTGATCCATGGTTTTAGGTAGATTTATGGTTTTTCTTACTTGATTAAGATTTAGATCTTGAATAACCCATCCCACTACGGAGGATCATACACACCTCCAAGCATTTATACATTCTAATCAACTATGTTCTTCAAACATATCTTTGGATGTTTGATAAATGCACAAACACAAATAATCCATATGGCAGTGAAACAGGTTGCTACAGTGAGCACTTTCTATTATGTACACTATAACAATGTATTGAAGTCCACCTTCATATTGCAGGTTGGAAAACACAGTGGGTTGTGACTCACTTCTCAATTCATATTCTATTGACTATAACAAAACAATGTATTGAAGTTCACGTTCATATTTTATAACAACCCTTGGTTTGAGTAAACATTGCATTTGAATATCTCCATACATTTGGAATAGAAAATGCACATAATAGTTGTAGGTTGGAAAACACACAGGGTCTTTACTCCTCAATTCTTGTTGAATTCTCAAGGGTGTAGAGTTGCAGTGTGGGGGATACATAAAAGTAACCAAATGGAGGCAAGGGTTGACTAAAAAATTCGTTTGTTGCATGTAGAGGGTTATGAAAGAGTATGCAAGATGTAGGTTGTATAGCATGCAGTGTTTTCCAACATGCAACTATACGTAGATAGTATGGTTGTAATGAAACTCTTGTGTTTTTTAGACATTAAGAATTTAATGAAAGTCACCTACAAAATTTATAACTCTTGGGTGGACTAAATTTTGGGTTTCAATTTCATCATATGATGGTAAAAGAAAATGCACTAAATAATCGCAAGTTGGAAAACACAGTGTGGGATGTCAATAGATGCTTTTATGAAACTTGCACAGATTCCAAACAACTCCCCATTTATTCAATACGATGGAAGTTGACAGACTTCTCCCTCCTCCCAGTACAAGGCCCATGGTAGAAAATTTCAGCTACCACTCTCTTATTCTTATGTAAAGCATTATCTTTCATATGTTAATTCCAACATTTTGCAAAAAAAAAATTGGCAAAAGTGGCAAGCCACTATAATATATTATTAAATATTTAAATAAAGTATTACAAAAACTAGTTTTGGGGAGCATACCGGCAAGAAAGAACCAGTAAGAAAACCTCTGGTTATAGCTCCGAGCATGGAAAAATGAAATACTTACAAAATCCAATTAGATTGTTTGTACAAAGTATGTTGATAATTCAAAATTCAGCATTTTCCTAGGCTAAACCTATGACAATATTTATGGAATGAATAAAAACCCCTGACCAAGTTCTTCTATGAACAGTACTATCTATGAATCGACTCAAAATGTTCATTTACCCAACCCTTACAAAAATAATTGATTAATACATTTAAACCCCATACAAGATTGAAGACCCATTATAAAATTCAAAAAACCCTATATGCAAAAAACCAACTATAAAGTTATTATGCTTTTCCATTTGCCAAATTTTTATCCATTCCTTCTGGTTGCAGATAAATTCTTTCGAAGGCCCTTCGTCCATTGTTTTGAAAACCATGAAGCTCCATGTGTGAAGGCAGACGGGATGACACTCTTGTCGTGGTGGAAGACATTTGAGGATGATTTGCAAATTGATCCTGATCTTGAGCATTTTGGCCACAGCATGACATTCGAGCTGGAGAATTTACCTGCAACTACAAATCTAGTTGCACACTTTGATTAGTAGGATGCAGAGTATATGCTTGGAGAAAAGGAAAAGCATAGAACTTGTCCTTAATCTCTAATTCCATTAACGTGCACACACTCCTTTTATTTTTTCTTAGGGATCACAATAGTATGTTCTCATTTCTGTGCTGAAGAGAAAGTCGAATGGCATCGAAAATCTCCTCAAAACCCCAAAAAAATTGCACTAATTTTCTAGGGAAAAGACCACTGATAAACCCTTCTCTGCTATAGAAGTTATACTGTTAAATAGCTCAAAGAACAATATTATCTATCTGGAATTGAAACTTAATATACTTCCTAGCCAGTTCCTCAATTTCATTCAAGGATTGAATTAAGTCCAAAGCATTGGAGAGAAATATAGAAATCACCTGAGAGGGGAAGAGGAGGTGTCGAGCTCAAGGACTAGTAACTTCAATACCTAGGATAATCCAAATACATTCCTCCACCCTTGCATAATCAATCCTGAACATTGAATGAAACTATAATCTTGCATTTCCTTTTGATGGGAATCAAGTTGAGGAACACATGTATTGTGATGTTCATCTCTTTTTAACGCTTCAAGCTTGCAGATTTGTAGTCTTTTTTCCTCCTCGCTTGTGACTTCCACCAATAAGAAGACGACTTGGTTGAAAAAAATCCCCTTTGCAACATCTAAATTGTTGTAAAATCATGCACTATGAAATACAAATTGCATAGCTGGTTCAATTTCATCTTCATATGCAACAAGATACAGTGGTAGCCTTGTGTTTCCATTGCTCACCAATTTGGCTAGTGATTGTTGAGTTGTTAAGGAAATGGTATGGGCTTGGATTTTGTTTAAAGGGATAATCGTTACTCTTGTATATAGATATCCTAATTGAAGTGGGATATTTCCTATCTATTTTGTATCCACTACCGCATTACACAAATTCTCTCCTTCACCAACCTCTAATGTAGCTATTGTTGTGGCATCTTAAACTTTTATCAATTGTGCAACACCTTTGACTTTTGACCTATCAGTTGTGCAACAACACCTTTGACTTTTGACCTTTATCAGTTGTGCAACAACACCTTCCATTGTTGTCTTTGTTTTATCAAATTCATGTCTTTTAGATTGCAGCTCTCTCTGAACAACATTAAGCTCCTCTTCTTTTGACCATGACAACTTCTTGTGTTTTAATTCCTTTTCTAATTGGTTAATTTTAGTCTTCAGTTGTTTTTCTCCACTTTGAGCATTTTCAACTATTATTTTTGCACTGTCTTTATCATTAGAGTATGCAGATGTTTCTTTGGCAAGCTCGTTACAGAACTTGTATTCCTTTTCAAATAAGACTTTCACGCCTCCACCCAACTAATTCTGTTTTTTTGCACTTAGATCTGATTTTTCCTTTTCCTTATCATCCATTTCCAATTGTATTTGTTCCATGGAATTGCTAACTTCAAGAATGCTTGGCTTCATTTGTTCAACTCCACTTATAGCATCATCTCTCTCTTTCTTTGCTTGCACAAATTCATATGCAATAGAAAACCTTTCAAGTTAATCCACTTCTGCATTGTCATTTTCCCCTTGCACATATTGCACATGCTCCTTCCTCCACTTCTCATGAATAGGAACAACCTCGTCATTCAATACATTATCTATCTTGTTCACTTTGGTCTTCTTCTTCCCAAGTGTTTTTAGAGTAGATTCTTTTTTCATTACATACTTTCTAGTACATCCTCATATTTTTTTATTACTAGCATGTCATAGAATTATGATAACAAATTTTTTTGGGATTTTTTCCGATTTGTTGCAAGCAAAGGGATAGAGTTTTCAATTTACTGAATACTTTCATGTACCTTTGTAGCTTCTTTTTTCCCAACTTTGAGAGTGTATTTATGATTACATAATCCATATGTTTTTTTTAACAAATTATTTGCAACAAGTGTATTTATGATTGCATAATTCATTTATTTTTTTAACAAGTTAGTTACAACAAGTGTATTTATGTATTTATGATTACATAATTCATATGTTTCAGATAAGACTTTCATGTATCCACCCAATTGATTCTCTTTTTATGCACTTAGATCCAGTTTTACAACAATGAGTGGGTTGCAGTTTTTATAACACCTTGTGTTTTCTAAATTGTAGTTTTACAAAACAGTTTTCATGTAACTAAGACCTTTTGTTTTCATAAATGTACTGTGATATTTATTTATTTTCTCAAGTAGTGGATGAACCAGTAGTTGCAAGTAAATAACAGTTTTTTTCTACATGCTCGCAACGCTATCTATTACTGATGTTTTTTTTTTCTTTTTTTTTTACAGTACAACTGAAAATGTTGAACTCAAGGATTCACATCGGCCATCTTCCCAGTGACACTCAGGAAAATAATGGAAATTTTTTCACTACAAAGAGGTTGCATTCTAATTTTAAATTCAATTATGAGACTGTGGAGAATGTGATTCGTAAGATCGGAAAATTTTCGGAGCCCATGGAACCTGCACTCACCTATTTCGAGGTTAATGTAACATGTGGGTTCCTCTCAAACTCCATGGACCCGTTCACAAATCGTACTATGGTTCACATTCTATGTGTGAAGTATGTGTGGAATTCGGTGGTAAATACAACACAACTTGATGAAGCATTGCAAAGATATGATGTTGATCACGGTGTATACCCCATTGGTGGCATCTTTTCACATTCCTTGCTTGAATCATCCTCATATATGAGGTGTGTAAAATCAGCGTTTAGCAGTAGCCTACAGCATGAGGGTCCTGGTTTTTTTTACTAAGCAATGTAATTGCATGGTCATGTAGTGGAGCCACACATTGGAGAAGATATACAGGAGATGTTTTGTGCCCTCCACATAGTGATAGACCACCCCATACCAATTCTGACAAATGATGAAGACGCTATTCAATATCTTGGCTTAGGATTCCCCTTCTATTCGGATCAGGGCACAAATGAAAATATTGAATCTGATTAGGATCCGCAAAGACTAATGTTAAATGAAAATGGAAACTTTGAATTTTATTTTGTATTACTGCTTTGAAACACTACTGTTGAATGAAAGATATTTTGTATTTCTCTTTGTTACCTATTTTTGATACTAGCCCAAACAGGTGATGTTGTTTATGTTTTACAAGTAAAGAGAAGGAACATTTTTAACTTTTATATGTTACATTCACGTGCATAAAGAAATATCAGAATACTACAATACTACATTGCCTCATGCAGATGCATATAACATAACATAGGAAAAGTGCACAATCTTTCCAAAATGTAGTCTTTATTGATAATGATAAGTGTATAGTTTCCCTCACAAGCTGAGGGACTGGCTATTTTAATGCATATAAAGAAAACACTATACATTTATAGATACAAAAAAGAAATGCAAATAAAATGAAGGGGGGGGGTGTCATTTCCTAAATGATGAATCTCGGTTGCCTTGTCTTGCATCGTCTTCTATCTCTCTCGCTTGTCCTGCTTCCAGTTGATACTCTCCCTACTGCTCCTAGGTTCCTTGCATCTAGAAGAAGAATGTTATTAGAGAAATGAAAGTTCACCAATCAAAATATATGCAAAACATCCATAAACATATAATATGATCTCAATAAGCATTAAAATAGACAACATACCATAGGTGTCCAGGAAAACAAAAGAGTTATCAAACACACCTATCATATGCTTTTTTTATTTAACATGTTTTCTCCTTGTTCAAATATAGGAAAAATATTTGTTACTATTTTGTTTCAGCTGATTACAGCATGTGGAGTAAAATGTGGCTCCCACGAGGGTTGAGCCTAGCATGCTTCCCTCTTGTGTTTTAGGATGGATAGGAAATTGAGCAACTTGATCAATCAATGATAAACCTATTCTTAATGCATTAAGTCAATATGGAATCATACTAGTTGATCAAATTTCATTACAAAATTCAAAAGATGCAACAAAATGGTGTGAATTATCAAGAAAGTTTCTCTTCATCTTTCACAATGAACCAAACAACAGGCTGCTTGGAAATCTTACTCTGCCAGATATGTCTTTCGATCTTCTTAAGTGGATCCAAAGTCCATTTTAATAATGATATGAGTTAGATTTCATTGTCATCATTTTCAAGGAGTTAGTAAGGAATGGAACAAGAACAAGGACAACAATCATTCAAAGATGAAATATTTTGTCTCTTCCCAAGAAATAGATGATTTTTGTAATACTATGAAAAAAGGATGCATCAAGTTCAATTATGGATAATCACATAGTATAGGAGCTATCAAGCCATATCGAGAGCTACCATGAGTTACATGGAGTAGCACAAGGTGAAAAATTGAATGCAAGGCCAAAGCCATCATGATAGTATGTTGTCCCAAAGAGCAATGCATGAGAAGAAAAGCACAATGATGTAGATGAAAGCCTTCATGATTTTTGCATTTGAAATGAAGAGATGCATTATGATTCAAACATGCATCCATTGAAGGATATTTAGAAAATACCCTTAAAGGGTTGTCATATAGACATACAATGTGAAATTCAATAATGACAGCCAAAAGAGATCTAAAAAACTCTATGCAAGATCAAAAGACAAGATGATTAAGGAACAATCATTACAATCAGCAAAGGAGTGACCATTTAAAAGCATTTGAGAGTGGAGTTATAGGCATGTGACTTGGCTTTAAATGAGCATAAAGAGATAATTGGAAACTTGTCTATTGAGTTGAATCGTTTCGGAAGTAAAAAAATAGATATCATTTCCTCAAGGAAACACCGTACTAAGCTAGAAAAGTTGTTACTTGATAGCAATAATATGATGCAAAGACTAATGAATTTTGTAGAGGCTATTGAGTTTCTAGGTGAATTTTTTCTAAGGATCCAATAGAGAAGATTGAATGGCTTGGTGAATCAGTCCATCAGCTACAACAAAAGCTAAGAATTGCAAAGGAGAAGTTGATTTATTTGTTACAAAACTAGATGAGGCTAATGAAACTATCTGTAACCTTGAGGATGAGCTAAGCAATTCAGAAAACAAGATCTCAATGCTTACAAATAAAATAAAGGCAACAAAAAATGAAAGTATCCATGAGATACAAGCAATCAAGGATGTGCTTGCAACATGTACGATAAAGTTAAATGAAGTCCACATCAGAGTAGATGACCAGATTTCTAAATTGTCAAAACAACATTCTTTGTTGAGGATTTTGAAAAAAGAATACGGACGCTTACTCTCTTTGTTGGCAAATGATTTCCCAAATAAGCTAAATTTTTGAGAAGTATGGAGCTCTCTTCTCAAGACATATTAACTCAACTTGATGCTTTGAAAGGAACAAAGTTTCCCAATACAAAAATCAGCACTGAACAGACATCTCTTACTACAAAGCTTTATCAAGAGGGAAAGCTTCTCGCCAATGGAGCAGTTGTAGAAACATACACAAAAGAACGTGTGGATTATTTGTTACACGATAATGACTTACACAGTGGACAAACTATTGATGATTTCGTAAGCTATCTAGGACATGGGTTGATTTCATGCACTGGACAACTTGAATTTCTCAAAGATAGATTGGAACTACACTATAATGTTGTTGAACAGGGGACCACAGTCTTGTCACAGTTACTGCAGTGTACCAAAAGGATATGTTGTTTCTCTGGTTGAATATTTTGAGTTCCTAAAGCATAATGTTGCCAATCTTGAAACTCTTAATAAAGAAAAGGATAATGATATTTTCAAGTTAAATGACAGCATTGCCACATTGGTTAATGTATGCAAGAATGTTATGGAAGAACTTAAAGATTTGAAACTTCAGATCATCTCAGATAGTTTAAGTTCTAGGGAAGAAGTAACAAATTATGGCAATAATTATTCAGCATCAGAAAGTCCCATGAAATGCAATTGACAATGCATGCGAACTTAAATTTTCTAGGTGAATCTGTGAAGACAACTGAAAACTTATTGTTCATTATCAAATATGTTGTAAATATAGCAAATGATAATTCTCAACGGAATCAAAGGGAAGTTAGCAATATGAAGTCTAAAATTCTACATGCTTTAGAATGGAGTCAACTAGCAATGCTACCAAAATGTGTTTTCATTCAGCATAGAGTACACTGGCCATGAGCAAGAACAAGTTTCTAAATCATTTTTCTACAAATAAAATGATGACCCAGAATAGCCACGAGGTCAAAAGCAAAGCCCACTGATACCTGTCATATGTATGGCCATGTCCATTAAAAACAACTTACACTCTATATTTGCAAATTGAAGAATACATACAGAGGAAATTCATTTTCTCTTATGTAAAATGCATGATATACATAGAAAGGAATAACAAATATAGAAGAAATGAAGCTGCTTGAGTTTGTACATGATTTGAAAGAACCCAGTTGATTTCTTCATGGTCGCGGCTTGAAGAAATGATTTTCTTCATAAAATGCAAAAAACCCATCTGAGGTTGTCTCAAAATCACCAAATACAAAATGGCAGAGGATTTTTGAGCTCAAATCAAGCTTACATTCTATATAAAATGCAAGGAAATGTGCCCAGGATTTAAGAAATGGGGCAAAATATGATGATTTAAGTATTCATTTTCTCCAAGAAAGGAAATACAGAGCCTCGGCCTATGTGAAACAAACCTTTCGAAAATGGAAAAACACCCAAAAAATGAAGGAGCACTTTCATATTGCCTTTTAATAAAATGATTATGAAAATGAAAATTGAGTGCAAGTATGGTCGTGGCCATGATAAAAGAACTATCATGGAGATACCAAGCATACAAAAAAATGCATGGAATGTATAGACAAAAAACTAAACATTTTCACCTTTTGTTGTATGGAGAGAAGCTCGAAATGAGCTTTGATTTACAAAAAGAAAGACAGAAAAGCAAGGTATATATCTGCAGAGAACTTATACGAGCTCGATATTGCTTGTTTTTCATTAAACATGCAAGTATTTCACCATGAAATACCACTTTCAAACTTCAGAAAGCTCAATCATGGCAGCCAAGAGCAAGCTAAACTTCCACAAGTAAAAGCAAGAAAAGAATGCATCAGGAAAGTGTGTATGGCCACAGCCTTGACAAATTAAATGGCTTTCAAAATGAAGGAAAAGCAAGGTTATGTCAAAGATAATACTTACCTAGTTTTTTCCAATGATAAATCTTCAAAAAATAACTCAGAAAAAAATGCCCTAGTTGAAACCTTATGGCAGCAAAGCAAACTCTCCAAAAGATTTGATGGTAAGAATGAATGATTTTTCTTAGTTTTCCTTGTTTTGTTTTAGGGTTTCTTACCCTAGGGAGGCCAAATTAATGAAGGCATTTTTTTCCTATTCTTTTACAAGAAAATGCAAACTAATGTAGTGACGTGGTCAAGACTTATGTCTTTTGATTTCATATTTTTCAAGACTTGGTGTTTTATTTTCAAACTCTCATCACCTTGCATAAAATTCTTCAAGACTTATGTTGTGCATTAGGCCGACCCTTGTTTTCTATGGGTTTCAAAATGTGTGACATTTTAATTAAGTATAAATCACTTAATTGTGAATGTCATTTCAAATGCAAAATAATGGTGAGTAATGCCTTAGGGGAGATTGAGATAGGTTTGATGCTTCTACAAGCCTTTAGGAGTGGTTGAGAAAATTATTATTATTTTTGCATTTATTTTGAATTGTAAAACATTATTTAAGTGATGTGTCTATAAATCACTTTATTTGATGTTATTTATAATGCAAAATTTTGATGTATTCCAAGGAATGGTGGGGCCTTTTATTCTGCATTTTATTTTGAAATGTAAAACAATTTGAGTAAGTGATGTTATTATAAGTCACTTAATCAAATTGTTATCCTAAATGCAAAATAAGGTCTTATTTTTTTGCAAACACACAAGGAGCATGATTCAAAGCTCTTGGAGACATAATGATGACTGGCCAACATGGGAAAGGTGTGTGAGTTTTTTCTTTGACTGATTTTGGAGGGAATGGGCCATTTGGAGGCAGTTTTTTCATGCTTTTAGTATGACTTGGGTCTTAGCTTGAATTTTCTGCATTTTGGAGGAGTTTTCGAAGCTTCTTTTTGGCCTTTTTGTTGCATCCGACCAAAATCTTCTAGATGGACATGTGTGAGGCAGTTGTTTGAATTTTGCATAAGGAACTTCAAACTGAGTTTTTGAAGTTAGTTTTTTCTTTCCAACAGTGTGATAGCTTACTTTTCTGGAGTTATCTTTCTAGTAGGAGCAGTATTGTAACTAGGGGATAGATTTGTATACTAGTGAGTACCTTAGATCAATGATACTGAATATTTTGCCTTCTCATTTCATGCTTTATTGTGTGCATCTAGTGTTTGATCAAATTACTTGTGAAATTGAGCTTTTCCTTGTAATTTTGTCTCATGTTAAGCACCTATTTTGTAGAAAAGTGTGTTGTTGCAGGTTTTAAGTTGTGTTATGAATGCAAAAATGCTTTTAGTTGTGAAATTTATTTCCTTCTAGGAGTTTAGCTTTAAAACCTCCTTATAAAATACTTATGCAAGAATGCATACAAAATGAGTTGTGTAAGCCAGGATTTGTCATTGTTTGAACTGTGTGCAAGCTACTTGCAGGTCTTAGTTAGTATTTGGTGCATCACCTTTTAAAAGTTTTTTCAGTTAATTTCAATTTATGTAACCCTCTTACTCTTTCCTCAAAAAAGCATTAGATTAGCAATAGTTAGGTGACACCATTTAGGAGATAGCCTTATCTAGAGGTCCACTCCAAGCTTAGGTGACCCATAGCCTAGGAGTGTTCTCATGTTGCTCCAAATTTGTTGAGTTTCCACAAATTGGCAAGGGTGCAAATTTGAAGAGTTAACACTCTTTATTATTGTTTATTATTGTATTTTTTATTACTGTTATTTACTTGCAACTATTGATTCATCCACTACTTGAGAAAATAAATAAATATTACAGTACATTTATGAAAACAAAAGGTCTTAGTTACATGAATACTATTTTGTAAAACTACATATTGGAAAACATAAGGTGTTGTAAAAATTACAACCCACTCACTATTGTAAAACCATATCTAAGTGCAGAAAAAAAGAATCAGTTGGGTGGAGACATGAAAGTCTTATCTGAAACATATGAATTATGTAATCATAAATAAACTTATTGCAAATAACTTGTTACAATAAATATGTGAATTATGTAATCATAAATACACTTGTTTCAAATAACTTGTTAAAAGAAACATATGGATTATGTAATCATAAATACACTCTCAAAGTTGGGAAAAAAATAGTTGCAAAGGTACATCAAATTATTTGATAAATTCAAAACTCTATCCCTTTTCCTGCAACAAATCCGACATAATCTCAAAAATATTTTTTATGAGAATTCTATGACATGGTAGTAATAAAAAAATATGAGGACGTACTAGAAAGTATGTAATGAAAAAGGAATCTGCTCTAGAAACACTTGGGAAGAAGCAGATCAAAGTGAATGAGATAGATAATGTATTGACTGAAGAGGTTATTCGTACTCATGAGAAGTGGAGGAAGGAACATGTGCAGTATGTGCAAGGGGAAAATGGCAATGCAGAAGTGGATTAACTCGAAAGTTTTTCTATTGCATATGAATTTGTGCAAGCAAAGAAAGAGAGAGATGATGCTATAAGTGGAGTTGAACAAAGGAAGCCAAGCATTCTTGAAGTTAGAAACTCCATGGAACAAATGAAATTGGAAATGGATGACAAGGAAAAGGACAAACCAAATCTAAGTGCAGAAAAAAAGAATCAGTTGGGTGGAGGCATGAAATTCTTATTTGAAAAGGCAGACAAGTTTCGTAACAAGCTTTCCAAAAGAAAAATTTACATACTCTAATGATAAATACATTGCAAAAATAATAGTTTGAAATGCTCAAAGTGGAGCAAAACAATCGAAGACTAAATTAACTAATTAGAAAAGGAATTAAAACACAAGAAAAAGTTGTCATGGTCAAAAGAAGAGGAGCTTAATGTTGTTCAGAGAGAGTTTCAATCTAAAAGACAAGAATTTCATAAAACAAAGACAACAATGGAAGGTTTTGTTGCACAACTGATACGTCAAAATTCAAAGGTGTTGTTGCAAAACTGATAAAGGTCAAAATTCAAAGGTTTTGTTGCACAATTGATAAAAGTTTAAGATGCCACAACAATAGCTACATTGGAGGTTGGTGGAGGAGTAATTTGTGTAATGTGATAGTGGATACAGAATAGACAGGAAAGCACCCACTTCAAATAGGACATCTACATACAGGAGTAAAGATTATCCATTTAAACAAAATTCAATCCCATACCATTTCCTCAACAACTCAACAATCACCAACCAAATTGGTGAGCAATGGAAACACAAGGTTGCCACTATCTCTTGTCGCATATGAAGATGAAATTGAACCAGCTCTGCAATTTGTATTTTGTAGTGCATGAGTTTGCAGCAATTTTGATGTTGTAAAGAGGACGTTTTTCATCCAAGTGGTCTTCCTATTGGCGGAAGTCACAGGCGAGGAGGTGAATTGTATGGGCTTGGATTTTGTTTAAAGGGATAATAGTTACGCCTATATAGAGATGTCCTATTTGAAGTGGGAGCTTTCTTTTCTATTTCGTATCCACTACCGTATTACACAAATTCCCTCCATCACCAACCTCCAATGTAGCTATTGTTGTGGCATCTTAAACTTTTATAAGTTTTGCAACAACACCTTTGACTTTTTACCTATCAAAATGCTTTGCAGGACCATTATAGGTAAGTTGAACATTTCCTACAACTATTTTGTGCATTTTCTATAAAGGGTTGTTATAAAATATGGAGGTGAACTTCAATACATTGTTTTGTTGCAATTTGCACTAACAGAAAGTGGTCATTGAACATGATTTCATAAGTGAGTCACAACCTTGTGTGTTTTCCATCCTATAACTATTATGTAGATTTTTTGTTCCAAACGTATGGAGATATTCAAATGCAATGTTTACTGAAACCAAGGGTTGTTATAAAATATGAAGGTGAACTTCAATACATGGTTTTGTTACATTCTACATAATAGAAAGTGCTCATTGAACAAGAATTGAGGAGTCACAACCTTGTGTATTTTCCATCCTGCAACTATTATGTGCATTTTTTGTTGGAAATGTATGATATTGAAATGGAATGTTTGTTGAAAGTAAGGGTTGTTATAAAATATGAAGGTGAACTTCAATACATTGTTTTTTTATAGTCTACATAACAGAAAGTGCTCATTGAACAAGAATTGAGAAGTGAGTCACAACCTTGCATGTTTTCCATCCTGCAACTTTTTTGTGCATTTTTTGTTCCAAACGTATGGAGATATTCAAATGAAATGTTTGTTGAAAGTAAGAGTTTTTATAAAATATGAAGGTGAACTTCAATACATTGTTTTGTTACAATCTGCATAACAAAAAGTGGTCATTGAACAAGGATTGAGATGTGAGTAAACCCTGCATTTTTTCCATACTACAACTTTTTTGTGCATTTTCTATTCCAAACGTATGACGATATTGAAATATAATGTTTGTTAAAACTAAGGGTTGTTATAAAATATGAAGGTGAACTTCAATACATTTTTTTGTTACAGTCTTCATAACAGAAAGTGCTTATTGAACAAAAATTGAGAAGTGAGTGCAACCCTGTGTGTTTTCCATCTTGCAATGTTTTTGTGCATTTTATGTTCTAAACGTATGGATATATTCAAATGCAATATTTACTCAAACCAAGGGTTGTTGTAAAATATGAAGGTGAAATTCAATACATTGTTTTGTTACAATCTGCATAACAGAAAGTGGTCATTCAACAAGAATTGAGAAGTGAGTCACAACCCTACGTGTTTTCCATCCTACAACTTTTTTGTGCATTTTTTTTTCAAAACGTATGATGATATTGAAATGGAATGTTTGTTGCAAGTAAGGGTTGTTAAAAAATATGTAGGTGAACTTCAATACACTATTTTGTTTCAGTCTACATAATAGAAAGGCTCATTAAACAAGAATTGAGAAGTGAGTCACAATCATGTGTATTTTCCATCCTGCAACTATTATGTGCATTTTTTGTTTGAAACGTATGACAATATTGAAATGGAATGTTTGTTGCAAGTAAGGGTTGTTATAAAATATTAAGATGAACTTTAATACATTGTTTTGTTACAGTCTGCATAACAAAAAGTGGTCATTGAACAAGAATTTATAAGTGAGTCACAACTCTTTGTGTTTTCCATCCTACAACTATTATGTGCATTTTTTGTTCCAAATGTATGACAATATTGAAATGGAATGTTTTTTGAAAGTAAGGGTTATAAAATATGAAGGTGAACTTCAATACATTGTTTTTGTTACAGTCTGCATAATAGAAAGTGCTCATTGAACAAGAATCGAGCAGTGAGTCACAACCCTACGTGTTTTCCATTTCCTACAACTTTTTTGTGCATTTTCTGTTTGAAACGTATGATGACATTGTACAGAATGTTTGCTAAAAGTAAGGGTTGTTAAAAAATATGAAGGGGTGAATTCACAATACTGTGTCTCACTTTTTTCCCAAGATGGACATTTACATCAATATTTTTAACTGAATCTTCATCTTTTGAGACCTATAGAAGTTAAACCGTTAAGAATTTGAAGATGATGTAAACTAGTTATTTGTGGAAATTTGTATGTAGATTCTAAATATATATATTTAAAAAAAAATTAAAATGAATCATGAATCTTTCAACATCTCCTTTACTAACTAGTTTTAAACATAAAACAACATTTTTCATAAAGTAATGTTTGTGTCGTACAACATAAAATTTTTTCTATAAAGGATTAAATTATAATTTTTGAAATATAGATTCTCAACATCAATATCTAGGGAATGGATGTTTTTTCATAATTTTTTATTGCATTTTTTTTTTTTAAATTAATTTTTGAAGTCATTGTAGCTATAATTTGTACATACGTGTTTGTCGTACAACCTAACTTGTGTATATATCAAAATCCATTTTTTTGGGGGGGTGAAACAAGGACATCAATACCTAGGGAAAGGGTATTTTTTTTTTAAATTACAATGGTCTACTATTTTTCCACCTTTGCACAATAAAGAGCTTGATGTTCGAAGAAAAACCTATGTTTAGTAAAAATTAAAAATTAAATACATGATAAAATGAAAGTATATCAATACTATACTTGTTGGAAAGCTCATTTTGAGGGTTATAATCTTGCAAAATATAATTTTTAAATGACATTATTTAATCCCTCAAAAGGTAAAGAAAAAGTGGTTTTTGGCCAGCATTTTGATAGGTGCGAAGGAGACTCCATTATGGGTATGATGTAATACTAGAGGGGTTCTATCCAAGGGGGTTTGATCTAAAGGGGTATTATCTATCCCTCTTCAATTAAAATCTTTTAGATGGAGCCTCTCAAGACTTAAACCATTAGGTTTTTTTTAAAACGGTGATTTCAGGCAAAAAATCAACACGTCCCAAAAGTGAGACACACTATTGTGGCAACACTTGAAGATGAAATTCAATACATTGTTTTGTTACATTCTACATAACAGAAAGTGCTCATTGAAGAAGAATTGAGAAGTGAGTCACAACCTTGTGTGTGTTCCATTTCTTGCAACTTTTTGTGCATTTTCTATTCAAAACGTATGACGATATTGAAATGGAATGTTTGTTGAAAATAAGGGTTGCTATAAAATATGAAGGTGAACTTCAATACATTGTTTTGTTACAGTCTACATAACAGAAAGTGCTCATTGAACAAGAATTGAGAAGTGAGTCACAACCTTGTGTGTTTTCTATCCTGCAACTATTATGTGCATTTTTTGTTCCAAACATATGACGATGAAAGTAAGGGTTGGTATAAAATATGAAGTTAAGCTTCAATACATTTTTTTGTTATAGTCTGCATAACAGAAGGTGCTCATTGCATGTGCTTATATTTGTAAGTAATTTTGACATAAATAATAAGACTTGAGGTGGAATTTCCTACCATTATTTGATGGCATTTGACATTGTTTATAATGAAATTTTACATGGCAACAAAAAGTGTCATGAAATCTGCAAGAACATATTCTTATATTTTTTTAATTAAGAGGGGTAAACGTTTTTGACCCAGAGCTATGAACTAGTGAGGTCACAAACAGGGGACCTCATCCCCAATATAAATTTTCAAAAACTACACCCCAAAGGGATTTCAGCCTTGATGGAAAGATTAACAATACAACTTAACAATCGCACCATGCCACTATTGGAAAAAGACCATAATCTTCAAACATACCAAAATAATGCAATTCCACACCATAATTGTTCAATAATTAAATGATCAAAGATTGGATGGAAAATGACTATTATCAGCCTCTCTCATCCTCTCCTACTGTGCCTTTTATGTGCAATTGAGGAGACACTCAAATAAAATCTTATAGGCTTCTTTGGGTCCTTGGCACTGATCGTGGGGTGATTCCACTTGCACAGATCCTCATTGTTGTACGTGTAATAAGAGGGTTCGAGGAAAGCTCTGCTTCAACCATTGTACTTTCAACACCTTCAGCTTGTAAAAAACCCATCAATATAAATGACTACATTCAACAATTAACGTGTGGATATAAGGAAAAGGAAACATCAGATCTAAGCATAGAGAAAGAGAATCAATAGGGGGAGAGATGAAATTCTTATTTGAAAACATAAACAACTTTCATAAAATGTTTATATATACAGAATGAAATCATTTATATGTACCTATGGAGGAGAAACACAATTGGAAATAGATGAGAAGGAAAAGGAAAAATTAGACAGACCAAGAAACATCACCAATAAGGTCAAGGCCCGATTTTATCGCTTCTTTGATGCAAATTGAAGGAAATTGAGAAATTGAGCAAGCTAGTGTCAAGAATCAATAAAATCGGACCTTGAACTTATTGATGATGTTTCTTCACACCGGCCACTTCCTTGTTCATCCTTGCCCTATAACGTGAAGAATTTTAATGTCACATAAAATTCAAATGCATGCAAACAATTGATTCAAAATATGAAAATACACATTCAAAAGCAGATTTCAAAATTACCCTTTCTTCCACTTTCTTCCTTTGAAAGAACTAGGGATAGTGTGTTTTCCAATATACTATCAAAATCAACATATTCATAACAGAAATAAAATTTTCTAAATGAAATCATAGACACTCTAAAGTCTAAGCAAAAAGCGACTACAATGACACATAAAAGTATTCAAGATATTGAAAACTCTATCCAAGAAATGTCGCCAATAAGGTCAAGGCCTGATTTTTCCACTTCCTTGCCAGAAATTGAGAAATTGGAAACTTGTCATCCTATTACATCAATGTAGTAGGATAACAAGTTTCCTATTTCTCAATATTTTTTCCCAGGAAAACGATCTCCTCCCCAGGAACCCTTTCTTCTTGTTGCCCTGTCGAAGCACATTTTCCTATCCCAAATGGACACTAACTTGCTCGCACCCACCACTTCCTTGTCCATCATTTCCCTCTAATGGAAGGAATTTAAACGTCACATAAAATTCAAATGCATGCAACCAATTCATTCATAATATCAAAATACAAGTTAAAAAGTAGATTTCAAAATTACACTTTCTCCCACTTTCTTCCACTTTCCATTTTGAAGTACACATCTGTGGTTGCATGTAATATGTAAAAAGTTACAAGTGTTATGAGACAGTTAAAGTTCCAAAATTTATTGCATCATCTATTGTAAGCAAGCATATATTTTTTCAGTAATAAGAAACAAATTTTAAGGTGGACTTCCTTACATTCTTGGTGCGTAGGAAACAAAAACTTTTCACGAGCAAATAATTGACAGGGGATAGTGTGTTTTCCAACACTGCAAATAATGTGTGCATTTTTTTTTGCAATCAGATGAAGATAGTGAAATGTCATTTTTATTGTTACAAATAGCATTTAATACGATTATTCATTTGAAAGTATTCATGATGAGAAAAATAGTCGACCTCAAACGATTTAAATGTCAACCTTTTTTCTTTCATTTATAAGAAAGATACCATAAACAATAAGACTTCAGGTGGCATTTCCTATCAGTATATTTCATATTAACATAAATACAATGCACATTATGAACACACACCCAAATGATGCATTCATGGTTGGCTATAATATGTAAAAAAATTGCGAGTGTTATGGACAGTTAAAGTTCCAAATCTTTTTGCACCGTCTATTGTAAGAAAGCATATATTTTTTCAATCATAAGAGGAATTTAAAACACAATTTTTAGTCTACCTAGCACTTGTGATAAATTTTGAAGGTTTCTTTCATTACATTCTTTTTGTTTAAATAATATAAACTTTTGAATGTATCCATACTGTCAATATAATTGCTAATGGGGGATACATAAAAGTATCCAAAATCAATTGAGGTGTCACCAACCAATTGGGTTCTCACTGTGTAAGTAACCAAAACATTTTCATTACATTCATATTGTCTATGTGTAATTGCAAGTTCAAAAAAATTGGGTGTTATGAAACCTGCAACCCAAATACTATTTTCAAACCCTTTACAAGTAACAACCCAATTGGTTACTCACCCCTCAAGTTAATTTGCATAGTCTTATATATCCCCGAACTGCAACTCCTTGCAAAATGAGAAAACCCAAAACATAGAGTGTTTTTCAAGAACAGTACTTATTATAATTTAAAAAACATGTCTTAATCACATCAACTCCCTTCCCTCCCTCAGTGAATGGATAGCTTCTTGAACAAGGAAAAAAAAATTTGGTGTAATTTGATGCGATGGGACACCTCCTTGATTTCCTTTCCATGATGTTTCCTCTCATCTACTAGTTTCATCACTTTTTGGCAAGCCATGCACTATGTCGTCTCATCATGTTATGTATGTTTCTATGTATGTTGTTATGTATGCTTTTATGCATTTTTGTATGTAGATAGGTGTGTTTTGTCAAGAGATTAGTTGCGTCCATACAAGGTTTTACATTGTGTGGGTTGAAGGTTTCATAAATCATGCACTAACATCCCACTATGTTTTCTAACCTGTAATCATACAGAGTGTTAATGGTTGTTAGAAAACACTAGCTGTTTAAAAAATAGTGCCTTTCATTGCATTCCTATGGTCTAAATAACAAAATATTTTCAAGACATTCATACTATTGTGTAAAATTCCAAGTCGCAAAACATTGGTTTTTTAAAATATGCAACCCGCACAATGTTTTAAAACCCTTTACAAGTTACAACCCAATCAGTTACAAACCCATCACCTCAATTCCATTGGTTTTTCGCCTCCCCCACCTGCTCTCCAACCTTTCACTTTCAACCTACAAAATGAGAAAACCCACAACACAAAATGTTTTCCAATAACAATACTTCTTACATATTAAAAGGCATGTCTTAATCACGTCAACTCCCCTTCCTGCCCATGCTGAAAGGATAGCTTCTCACACAAGGAAAAGAATAGCAGCATCATTCAAAGCGACGGGAAAATCAACTTGACGACACTATTAGGGGAGAAGCTAAAGTGTAGAAAAAATGCACCTTGTATGTAATGTTATAACATAACCCCCATCGGCCCCCATCCCACGCGCTGGACAAAACACACCGGGGAAAAGACTTGACGAATAGTTAGGCACCTGTCATCACATTTCCCATTTCCAAATAAGGACTACATGGGCAGTAGGAAATCAAAAAGCAATAGACAAAACACACCTAAACGTCTCCATTTTCCACTTCATTTTACAGTTTGTTGGAGAGCGTGGGTGATGGAATGGAGTTGCACGCATTCCCATTTGGAGGTCGAACGAGATCCAAGGGCCTACACTACCTAAACATACTCGACAAGCGTGGTCTAGCAGGTATATAAATCTGCCATTTCTATATCTACCATGTTCATTAAGAAAATGGGTTTTCATTGACAAGAAAATAAAGGGTTTTCCTTGTGTAAAGGGTTTTCATTTGAAATGCAGAGCTCTCTATGTGTTTTTATATAAAGGGATAATTAAAAGGATGCAGTATCATTGTTCACTATTTTTTTTAGCATTTCCCATGTAACACTCCCACTTCAAGGAGGAAACATCCTACATGTAAAATTTTGGGATATAATAGGCACACAATAATGTAACATTTATTTTTAAAAAAATTAAACTATAATTTTTTTGCATTCGCCATAGTAAGCATCTCATCTATAAAAAAATAATAACTTCTTAATGCAAAATAAATTTTGGAAATTTAACTGACCAGTACACTTGCAATTCAAGCTATGACAACTAGAATCACCTATATTTAGTGCAGAAGCTTCACGTCTCCTAAAGAATCCTTCTTAATCCACCTACCCTTGTTTTCTTCAATTTTGTTTCCTCAAATATATCAACCACCTGGAAGGAAAACAAGTGTTAGTGATAGATTAAATTGGAAAATTAAAGACATTCGGTGTTACAAATAATTTTTTTTATTCCAAATTTCACCAATATAGGATTATATGTTGTGGTGAGTGCAAAATGCCAGCTTGTATATACAATAAACAAACATATTAAACTATACAATGGGAATTTAGTTTCCAATTTAACCTATCGCTAACACTAGTAATATATACCAACAATTATATCTGCCATTCTATAGGAACTGTGAAGCATTGAACATTCATTCACATATATAAAAAACTCATCTCTCCTAACATATGAAAGATTCCATAACTTGCAATAATCAATAAGTGCATAGAAGACAGACAAGAAGGATAACACGTACCACTATCAGAATTTTGTCTATATCTTGTTTCTTTCAATGAACATCTAAATGACATATCGGTATCGTAACCATTGTTCAATGATATTGTAAATTGAACCATTACTTGTATAGATGACTGAAAAAATATAGATTATTGCAAGAATAAAGGTTAAAAAGTCAACAAAATCCTTGGTGATCACCTTGATTGACCAAAAAATAGTAGCTAATCTGTTGACAAAGCACACCTATGTACATACAAAAACGCATAAAAATATACACAAAAATTTACATAGAAACATACATAACACAAAAAGAAGGAAAAATAGGATGTCAGTGCAAAAAAAAGAATCAATTGGATGGAGACATGAGAGTCCTATTTGAAAAAGTAGACAAATTTTGTAAACAATTTATTAAAAACAAAACATTTGCATTCTCTAATCAGAAAGACTCTCAAAGTTGAGAACAGTATTTGGGTTGCAGGTTTCATTACACATATTATTTTCCAACATGCAATTATATATAGACAACATGCTTCTAATGAAAACCTTAAAGTTTGTAGACAGTAAGAATGTACTAAAGTTCATTCACCTTCACAATTTATAGCAACTCTTACTTACACAAAAAAATTGCAATTCAATTTCCTCATATGATTTAAAAATAAATGCAAAATATAATTTACAAGTTGGAAAACACAATGTGGTTTTCCATTTATTTAATTTTGTACATTCAAAGTTACATGGTGGAGAGCACTGGCAGGAATGTCTTGAAAATATTTTGTTAATTAGGCAATAAGAATGCAATGAAAGGCATCGTTTTATAAACACCCACTGTTTTCCAACTACCATTAAAACTCAATGATTACAGGTTGGAAAACATCGTGGGAGGTGAATGCATGATTTATGAAACCTCCAACCCACACTATGTTGTAAAACCATCTATGGATTGATGCAGAGCCAAAATGGAAGAATTCACTATACAACACCAAATGATCAATCAATAACAATAAATATGCCCTTGAACATTATTCTCCTCAAATAGTTCAACACAACATCAATGGGCTTGTAAGCCTCAAAACTCTACTTTACACAAAATCTCATAAAGAAGGTCGTACAATGGTCATCAAAAACATTCGTCAAGCTTTAGTACATGTCTCTAAATATTATCCCAAGAGATCTCTCAAAGGTTCTTTGCTACGACTCTAAGTTTCATTAACTTGCCCTATTTTGAAGGCTACAAAATTAGCCTTGTTTTACAAAGGAACCACCACTCAAAACACCTGCCCTATACAAAAAGTCATCAAAAAGTCATCAAATGGATTACAAAACATCCAAATCCACAATTCTTTGATAGATTCATGTCCTTTATGATGTCATATTCCAAAACCCTCAATTTACACACAAACAACTAGGGTTTTTTGTATCTCACAATACCAAGGCTTCCCAAACTGGTTCAAAGCATAAAACATTTTTAATAGGCTCTATAAAAACATTTTATTCGATTACCAAGATTTTTTCATCAATAAATCAACAAAACCATACTTGGAACCACCATTTTTACAAGAAATATAACACTGTCCAGTCACAGAGCATCCTCCCATTCACACAAATTGTTTTATTCTCTCCAAATAAGGCATGCAAACAACTACTCTACCATTTGAAAGTTCATTCCTATGAGAAACAGTATCAAACAGTAAGAGGAATGGCCATTTCAAAATTAAATCACAAAACTATGTTACACTGGTTTTTTACCAGTCAGAATCAAAAAGTGGCAGAGATCTTCTACAAAACCTGAAGTTAGATTATCAAGATGGTATCCAATGAAAGTTATAATATACTACTACAAAATACAATGAATATTACACCATAATATGGACTATACGAGCCCTATAGTGTGAGGAAATTACAAAAAAATAGTAAAAATGTAGAAGTAAACGTTGCTTTTTGTATTGCAACTCCCTTACAATCATTCATCAACATTCTTCGAGCCTTGAAAGGCTTTAAATAGGTTTTACAAAACATTTCCACCTTCTCCAATGGGCATAACTTCCTTTTAGACTTCAAAGACACTTTAAAACAATCATTTTAGCACTTTGTTTACAATGAACAATATTTGGATTTTGTGCACTCCTTAGTAATAACTTGACTCCTAAAACAAAACATCAATCTATTACATATAATATGGTCTTCAAAGACCTTATTTAGTATATATTACTCCAAACACCCTATATTACCCCTAACTCAACAGATGATCAACTTCAAATAATCCAAGGTTGACAATAAGGTATAGGTGCTCATGCACCACGGATACAACTAATCTCCCAAAAAAATGATGTACATACAAAAATGCATAAATAATTACATAACAACATACATAGAAACATACATAACATGATGAGATGGTATAGTGCAGCGCCCGCCAAGACGAATGATAAAAGTGATGAAACCGATAGACGGGAGTAAACATCACGGCAAGGAAAGCAAGGAGGTGTCCCATCTCATCAAATTACGTAGCATTTTTTTTCCTTGTGCAAGAAGCTATATGTTCACTATGGGAGGGAAGGGCGTTGATGTGATTATGACATGTGTTTTACATTGTAACAAGTATTGTTCTTGGAAAACACTTTGTGTTCTAGGTTTTCGCATTCTATAGGTTGAAAGTGAAACGCTGGAGAGCAAGGGGGTGTTGCAGGCAAGGGATAATATCAACCAAGTTGATGTGAGGGGTTTCAAATTGACTATATACACATAGGTGTGTCAACTCAATTTTCTCAACTTGCCAATTGGGCTCTTACATCTAGAGGGTATTACAACATTGTGTGGGTTGCAGATTTCTTAAAACTCAGTGTTTTCTAATCTAATTAGATTCTTACTATCTAATTAAAAAAGGACTCTCAAGGAAATCACAAAACATACCAAATTGAGGTGAGGGGTGAGTAACCAATTGGTTTGTTACTTGTAAAAAGTTTTAAAACATTATGTGGGTTGCATATTTTGAAAAACCAGTGTTTCGCAACCTAGAATTTTACAAAACAATAAGAATGTAATTTAGATAGTACAAAAAATGTGAATAATGTTGATAGGTGTTTTTGTACTTCTCAACACAAAAAATACACAAGTGCAATGCCTCTCTTGAGAGGTGAAAATCCGCAACTAAGTTTTAGACAATCACCCCAAGGTCTCTTAGGTGTCAGGTCATGACTTGCAGAAATAGCTCAGTTGATTGATGTGATTTGCTAGTAATCACAAAGGGCATGGATAGTTTGCTATGTCGTGAGGGAATTGGATCTTCAAATGGAGTTTGTGGAATTCTGGAAATGAGGTGCAATTGTTGCAAGTTCAAAACAACAATCTAAAACTCCATGTTTATCATCATATTTGGCTTTACAATGATGTTGGAACTTTGCCTTAACTCTAGTTTCAAAGAAAATTCAAAAGGGAAAAGGGGTAGAAGAGTTTCTATACCTGCAACTAATGATGAACAGTGACAATGGAGGATGCTATAGTGAACAGCCTTCCTAAAACTAAGTTCCACTTAACCAAAAGAACTAACAGTCACATGAAACTAGTGTTATCTTCTAAGGTCTACAGATTTTCAGCTATCCATTTACGATAAAGCATGAACAACAGAAGAATTTTAAGTGCAGCAATGACTTAATTTTAAGACTAGCTTTACACTAATGTTCATCATCAACAAATAGAAAAAAGCATGAATATGGAAGGCATCAACACAATAACATTCTTCAATATCAATGTACAACATGAACTAAACTAGTAAAAGCAACTTGAAACACTTAGAACAGAAAACTAAACCTACTAATTTTGAGAATATGAATCATGCAACATGTGAGAAACACAATAATCCACCAAAACAATGTAATTCTATTGAAATTTCTACATGTCTTTACACAAAAACTCAACTCTCTCTTTGAAAATGAGAGGAGACCCCTATTTATAGTTTTCAAAAATTGAAATGAATGCCTAGGATTTACTTTCATTGTGTGGCCAAGATTCATTTTACATTAGGGTTTCACCTACCCCCAAAATATATCATTATAAAATAAGCTTTTGTCTTTTCTCTATTTTGTCCTCTAGTGGCTCTGACACTGTAGCAGTTTTGTCTTCTAATGGTTGCCTTCTTTTTTCAAGTATACTATTAGAAACTCGTCATCAATCACTAGCTTTCCTTCATTCTTCTAAAGGGTGGCATAATCCACAAATTTTCCAATTAATTCCTGGAGCTTGTTCCATTCCATGATGTTAGATTGGAGGACTTTAAAGGTTAGCCTTTTGAATCTCTCCATGATCTGCTCCCAATGCTTGGTGCATATGGGCATGGCCTTGATTACCTACTCAGACTTAATGAATTCCCTCACAGTGAAGTCCATGAAATATGGTGTTAGTGCATATGTAGCCCCTTGCTCCATCTTCTTATAGAAGAATGGCTTGATTTTCTCAGAATCCAACTCTGGGGTAGGCATATCATAATCTATCATCATCTTAAGATAGTTTTCATTTTCTGTTCTATGCTCCACAACCCATTAAAGGTCAAGTTCAACCTCATGCAACACCCTTTCCATGACCTCTCTCCTATGATCCAAGCCCATCTTCTAGGTCTCTACCAACCAGTGATCATCTCTGACGAGCGCCAGTTCCTTTTCCCATGTCTTTTCGGGCATCTTAAGAATGGCCTCAAGCTTTGGATAGGTGATCCTATATAGCTCGATGAACCTGTGACATGTTTTCTCTATGGCCTCCAGCTGCTTTTGCAAATCCTGGAATTTATTGAACATTCAAGCAGCGTGGCGAATTCCCATGTTGCCATTGTATAACATTCATTGGAACCAATCCACAGTGGCCTTGGTCCAACTCTTCATTTTCTCCATTCGGGTGAGCTCTTCTTGGGAGAGAAGAGGGGGCACAGATGATATGGTTGGATCTTCTTCCAAGGACATCCATTGCTAGATATAGGTGGCGAGATCAGCCACTTGCACTTTTAATTCCTCATCAGAGGACTGATCCTTGTTTATTTGTTGCATGATCATTGCTACTGACCCCTAGAATTCATCAATTTTCTACTCTCTAGTTATTGGGCCCAAATTGAAGATAAAGATTTTATAGCTAACTCCTTCACCTTTGTTTATCACGAGGGTATAAATCTACACTATTCTTGATCCAGAGGCATCAACTATAATATGGGAGCGGAATCTTGCCTACTTTTCCTTCCTTGTCTTTGTCTGCGCTCTTGCCAGTATAGCCTCGAGTCTAGCCTTTGCATCAACGACCACAGGGGATTTCTTTTGCAACTACTTCTCTAGCCAATCATGCATCTAGGTGTCTCCTTTTGGTGATTCATGATCACCTTCCTCTCTTTTTTCATGTCGGGGCTACTTCTCTTCATGACCATGGGCATCTTGCTTTGTTCTTTCTTCTTCGTCAGAGTCCTCAATATGTACATCCTTTTCCTTGTCTGACTCAGTGGTGGCTATGTTTTCTTCAATTACATCCTCTTTCTAAGGTACTTTCCCTTCTAATTTCCTAAGCTCAATATGATGTTCAAGCTCAGGGCTCTTCTTTGGTGTATCCTCTTCTTCTTTATCTTCATCTTTCTCTTATTCCTCATTTTTGGGAGGCACTTCTTCTCGTACAGGGCCCTTATCTTGACCAATTAGTGGAGGCTCTTCAAGCATCTCCATGTTGACATCAGTACCATATTTCTCTTCATGGAGTTGTGCTTCTAGATTAGATTCAGCATTTTATCCTATCTCTTTGAGTTGTTGGGACATCTCTTCTAATTCTTGATCTGAGGTTTCTATTACATATATTTGGTTCAAAGCATCAGTATCCTCTTCGAAAGAGTGATTTTTCTTCATCGGACGCCACCTTATCTAGGTTTATGTTTTATCTACCCTCTAGGTGTTCAAATTAATCATCTTTAAAGGGGTCCTTGGACTCTTCAATTATTCCTTTAGCAGCCTCCCTTTGGCGTTTCTCCATTTCTTCATAAATTTGTATAGTGGCCTCCATCTTTGGTGGCTCTGTAGGTGGTGGAGGAACAGGTAGGCCAGCAGCAATCTAGGCCATTAAGGCTTGAACCATGGGATTCATAATCACCCCAAAGATTTTGGCAAGTATTCCTTACATGTACTTTGCAAAGGCATCTGGCAAGGTGAGCGGTGGCATAGTAATAATGGCAGTTTTAGGCATTGGAGTAGAGAGAGTGGGTAGTGGAAGAGGTAGCAAAGAGGATGACAGTGAGGTTGGCATGGCCAAGGAGGAATCCAATATCATAATTGAAGTCTTTGGTGAGGTGGAAGCAAGGTGGACTGAGATGTCCATGGCAGGAAAAGACGAAACAGGTAATTCCTGAGATGTGGGAGGTGGATGAGTGGCAATGGTAGCGGTAGCAGTGGGAATAACGAAGGTAGTAGGTGGTGATTGCAGCCGCTCAGCTTCATCTTCTCCCTCGTGTTGGGGATCATCTTCAATTTTTGGCATCTCACTAACAAAACCTCCTATTTTCTTTGGTTTCTTTTAGGATTCTTCCCCCACAACCTTCCATGTGTATACTTTGTGTTTGGGATGGCACATGGACACATCCTTCCTTTTCCTTGATCTTGTTACGGGAGGGGATTTAGATGCCTCTTTCGCTAGGGCAGCAGCTGCTCCATTGTCAGTTTCACTCTCGAGCTCATCTTCAATCTCACCATATATCAATACTACACCCTACACGTTAAGCTTGTAAATTTGGGCATCTACCCATTTCCTTGTTTTGTTTTTGACTAGTCACGTTACTATATCGAGTTCATCAACCTCTGCTTCATCCCAATCTATTAATGGCAGTAGAAATTTGGCCATAGTATCAAATTTTTCATCAACAATAGTGTCATCCTCTTCTACAATTTGATCAGGAACGGGGAACAAGTTTATTGATCTCACAAATTGGATCATCATCCACATGTACTGCCTCATTCGCACTTCCTTGTCATCCTGGTAGTTGGCCCAGAAGTCTACGATATGAGGCAGATGAGCATACTGCCTCCCGGCCTGTTTCTTCAATTTCCCGTATGGGTCCACTCTTGCTCGAGCTATGTGAAGGTCCAAATTGTATTCCACTATCTCCTCTAAGTATTTTTTGCACTAGGTAGTAGGGATGGCATACATTCCTTGCCCAAATTTCAAGGGATATGGGATCCCCACTCTATTTTTTTTGCTCAGTAGGGCATGGGCATTCTACAATTTTCTAGAGACCTCAAATATAATCATTTGGTCATTGGGGTATCGGGGTAGCTTGTAAGGCCTTTCAAAGAACCCTTATGTTCTAATATATGTATATTTTAGGAACTATATAAACATATACCCAAACTGTTGGATGAAATCCCTAGCACTGTGTGAGACTCTTCTCTCAGGGTCTCCTCCCAAGAGTCTGATGATATTCCCAATGAAGGCATCATTTACCCTCTAATATTCCTTCTTGAAGTTTTTGTATTGAAGTTGAGAGTAGCAGTCGTAGACTTTGAGTTCACCTCTCCTTGGATTTGGATTGTTTGCAGAAAATAGGCCCTTGTATGGGAATAGCTTTTCCAGGAGGTACACTAGGTAGGAGGTCATGTAAAACTGAAAAATTTTCTTCACATCCATGAGTTGGTTGTGCATGTTGTCACTGATCATCTTCGCTTAGTGGAATTTTTGTTTTCCATAAATAATCTCCTCAATAAAGTAGAACATCCACTCCTGAAAGAAGGCAGCAGTGGGAAGGACCATTACTCTACTTAGCAGGGTAATCAAGTCGTGGTACTCCTCATAGAAGTCACTTCTGAACAACTCCTATGGAACCTTGGTAGCACTACCCCTCTTTTCCTTCAACCAATGTCGATTGATCAGCTTCTTTTATCCTATAGGGTCTTCCTTCCACATGTTCTCGGCATATCCCTTCTTTGTTTCCTCCATGACATGGAATGTGGGTATATGAAATGTCTAGCCTATAGATTTAGCAAAAAAATATGCCAACACTCTGCCATCATGATCAATGATTCTCTTGTTCTTGTGGTAGCACTCTCTGCATGCCATCACTAACTCTGGAGCAATGAGCGCAAGTTGGAAGTCGGTTTCCTTGGCGAGGCTGCTCTTTTTTATCTTCTAGACATTTTCAATTGTGGGGTTGATCATGACCCTGCGCCAAAACTCATCTATATCCACGTGCCCTAGATTGGTTTTATACACTGAATCCTAGGTAGATGTGACTTTGGAGGTGCACTCCACCCCGTGGAATTGGTACTTCATTTGGTTTTTCTCTTCTTTCCCTCTCAGTGCTTTTGTCGGCTTCTTTCCTTTCTCTTTCTCGACAGACTTCCCCGATGGACCCACAGTAGATTCCATAAATATTGCATACAAAGACGCAGTAATTGCATTCACATAAAAATTGGGGTATCATTAGTTAAATCCTACAAAATGAGGGTTAGATCCAACAATTCATCATCAAGAGATCATGAAATTCATTATCATTCATCATTCAAAGTTTGTTCAGATCAAATACAAGAATTTGGGCCCAGGGATGCAGGTTTCCTTGGGCTAGAAGTCATCAAGAGTAGTCAAGAGAAGGACCGTGTCGAGGTCACGGTGGCTCGCAGACAACTGCCCGCACCCAAAATCCCACATTAGGGCCTTGGCAGTCAAAATCTTCAATAAGGCATTTGGCACACGTGGGAGATCAGCTATAAAGTCTTTGGAGGCATCTGATTAGTCACTAGGCTTGTGCAGGCTTGAGGCATACAGAGGCAGAAGGCTTCTCAGATGTTTGCATGGAGGCCCATAGGGAGAATCCAAAAATGCGAGATCCGCAGGCGGTCAGGATGGTGTGAATTGACTCCTTTTGGTTTTGATCACTTGGCGATATGCATGCGAGAACTGGCAGAAATCCGCTTTATAATGGTCGTTTAGGAACAACAGTGATGAGGTGGCGGTCCGCATGAGGCGTTCTGCATGGACGGACCCACAAAGCACCTTGACTTGGCCACTTTTCTTCAGGTGGGTTCAGACGGTGGAAGAAGACATGGGGTTTGTACCATGGGCAGAAGAGAGGGCTTGGTTGTTCATAAACGGCAATCGGATGACAGCGGCCCGCAAGGAAATGTTTGCAAGATTCCTAAACTTAATTTTTGTTTCGCTGAGGTCTTGGAGGGAATTAGATCAAGCAGGGCCTACAGTGCAAGAAGATAGGGTTCCTCAACCATTTTAGAATGGCACCAAAGGTAGGGTGGTATGTAGATGTTTTCTCACACGAGGGTTTTCACTTTGCATTTTTGTTTGATCATTCAGGACGGAGAGGAGGTCTACAAAGTTCGTGAAGTGGGCAGACGTAATGGCTTAGCTACTGGGGAAAGATGTTCAAGCGACAGCGAAGGGAAGACAGAGGTCCGCACTAGATGGCCTGCAATGAAAACTCAGCTTAGACTTTCTCTCATAAAAGGTGGAACACCAACAGGGCAACGGGATCCGCAACGTGAGGAGGAGCTTTGACTTGGACGTTAAAGGAACAGCATCAATGGGGCAGAAATCCATGAGCGGCGGCCCACAAGGAACGTTTCGCATGCTAAGACTTGGTGTTTTGGAGTTCAATAGAAGTGGTTTTGGCAGAACCCGCGATGCGGGATGCTAGTAGGGATAAGTCATTTGAGATTGGTTGTGAAATAGGGGCTTCCTGCATGTGGCAGCCTGCAAGGACTTGAGACTTGGAGTTTTTGCTTAAGTGTTTCAACATTTGGGTTTTTGCTTGGGGACAGCGATGAGGAGCTTGCAAGTCGCAAGGGAGTCAAGGCCCTGTGAAGAACAACACCGACGAGGTGAAGTTTTGCATCACTCAAAATGGTGTTGTTTGAGTGTTTTAGTCGAGTTTTTAATGATTTAGGCTACAGGGCTAACAGTTTAAATGGTCATTGGATGAAATCAAGGGGTTTCTCTTAAGATTTTCAACTAATTTAAAAGAACCCTATTCGAAAAAGACATGTTTTAACTGGTTGGCGGTGGACATACCTGGGAGGCGCGAGGAATTTTGGTGAAGGCTAAGTCTCAGATCCTTCAAAAACTCGTGCGAGTGTAGGGGGTGCGATTGTCGTTTGCTTCTCTGACAATTTTTTACTAGTGCAGGTGAAAATGACAGGTCGGGAAAACCTATTTATAGTAAAATGTTCATTAATGACCCGCATTAAATGTGTGTACGGTCGTCGGCAGGGTAGCTGGGCACGAATTTCGACGGGCCGATGATGGGAAGAGCGAATCCCGCACTACAGAGGGACCTCCAGGCATTGTCGTTGATCAACGATTAGAAGAGGACAGGGGGGAAGGATGCGAGACCTGCCATGCGGGTGGAAGTCATGGGTCAGCCAAAGTGTGGACGATGAGCAAATGATGGCGACATGCAAGAGGAAGCCCACAAGGGTTGAAGGACACCAAAGTTAAAGACTAAGGGAAACTTTCCAGGGATACCCTGCAAAAGTCAAAGGCTTAGAAAATTTTAGGGCGGTGAATTTTGGTCAACTAAGGATGATGACTTTAAGGCTCTTGACCATTTCAAGCTCAAAATTTAGGGGCACGTAAAATGACGCGAAGGAAAAAAAAGACATGATGAAGGTGAAAAGAGAGGGTCCCTGTCCTGAACGGGGCATGTGTGCTATAGGAACAACAAATGGAAACTCTATTGGGAGAAGGCTCCTGAGCATTCTAAAGGTAAAGATTCATTCAAAACCCGGAATCTCTGGTTTCGCAGACCAGAAGCCAATTTATGTAAGTGAACTAGGAGCTCAAAGGAGGACGAGATCCTTAGTTGAATCAAGTCACGGGGACATCTCAGAAGTGTGTGCATAGTGAGTTTATTCCCTTTCTTCAAAAACCATAACAGATAGCAGTTAATGAGTCAAGGAAAGCTACGTAAGTTGTCTAACCCCAAAAGTAACCTAGGCATTGCCCCGTTGTCGGTTAGGCATCCATAGCCCTAATGGAGTTGTCATTGTGACCCAACGAACATTTCTCTATTGTCAGTCGAGTGTCCATAGCTCTGATAGATTTTCTCGCACACCCACACAGTTGCTTATTTTAACACTTTCTTTCTTTTCTTTTCTTTTCTTGAATATTTTGTTTTGGTATTCTTTCTTCTTACTCAACCACATAAGCATTGAAGCTTACTGTGGGTTTGGAATCATAGTGGCCACTGGAGCAAACTAAAGATTTTTTACTTGCTGAGACCTCATAATAGTTATTTTATAGCTCATCAGAAACATTTAAAATGTGTTTTCGTGCATGATCTGATATAAGTGTGAAAAGATTCGAACAAGGGTTTTGTCCTAGGTCAAGTCAGAGTTCAAATATGGAAAACTGTTTCATGAGAGTGATTGGAAATCAATAGTTACGAATGAATATTTATCCAAAGAAAAAATAGTAGACAATAAAGTAGGCCATCTAATAGGCCAAGCATAGTCACCATACCGAGAACAAAGGAACACCCTTAGCAAAAACAAGAGCGGTTGGGAGAGCGAGCAAAAAGTGAAGCAAAGGTGCAGCAACAAAGCAGAAGGAATCTAGGCTAACCTATATACAACTATATACAAAGGACGAGCTTGAATAGCTCAGGAAAGGAAATAATGATTGAGATGTTTCCCGTTGACAAGAAACGGGACATCCTCTCTAGTGAGTGTCTAGAGGTGAAAGGCATTATCTAATAAAAATTTTGAGATCTAAAAAGGACTAAGCCAGAGCTTGTCGAATTTTTCATGTCCCCCTTTCTTTTCATGGGCCTTTTCCCAACATAGGACCAAATCAGCAATCCTAAAGGCCTTTACTTTGGCTCGGCGATCAAACCATCTTTTAACTACGCCCTGGTGTTTGGAAAGATTTTCAATTTCTCTATCACGGACCTCTTCTAAATGTAGCAATTCGGCTAGATGGACTTCTTGATGGTCACCTTCCTCATATTAGGTGTTGAGAAACTAGAGGGTGGGGATCTTGAGATGGACAGGAAAGGTGGGCTCTAATCCATAGACGAGATGGAACGGGGAATCATCTAGAGAAGCCTTATGGCGTGTACAATCTTCCCAAAGGGAAAAATGTAGTTGGGTGTGCCAATCTTTAGGATTCATGTCAAGCAGTTTTTGTATCACTATTATCAGATTTTTATTTGTTGACTCAACTAGACCATTTCTCTGAGGATGGTAGTTGGATGAGAATTTAAACGCAATTTTGTAATCAAAGGCCCAACTAGCAAACTTAAGCAACGAAAAGGCGGGGCCATTGTCACACACAAGGGAAAATAGACAACTAAAGCAATTTAAAATAAAACATTTTGTAACAACTTCAATAGTGCATTGCCTACATGCTATTGCTTTTGTCCATCTAGTACAATAATCGGAAGCGGTTAGAATGTACCTGTGAATTGTAGAGGATGGTGGGCTTATTGGACCAATAAATTCAAGCCCCCACTGAGAGAATGGTCTTACCTCCAGGACTGGTTGCAACAAGACAGCAGCATTTCTTTCTCTAGTAGCAGTAGTTTGGAAAACGTGATAGGTTCTCATGTGGTTGTATGCATCCTTAAACACCATCGGCCAATAGTATCCAGCCCACAAAATCTGGTGGGCGGTTGAGGGGCCGAATTCGTGGCCAGTGCCAAATTTTTCATGAAACTCCTTGAGGACTCTAACTACTTCTTTTCCAAGGCATCTAAGATATATTCCCTCATGATTTCTCTTGTATAATATAGACCCTTGTAACATGTAGTTGTTTCTCTTCAATCTGAGAGCATGTTTTTGTCCTCCTTGGAGCCGAGATGGGAACTTGATGTTCAGCAAATAGTAAACAATGTCATCATACCACTCTCCGGGAGAGATGTATTCTAGCTGGTACTACTACATGATGAGCTCGAGTCCTGCTTCAGATATCGTTTTAGCTATTGTTCGAGTGAGGGCCTGCCCTCGGACCAAATTCATGGGCTAAATCTCCATGTCATATTCCTGCAGCAAAGTGACCCATTTTTCCCTTCTTTCTCCCAACTCATTTTGCATCGACAGAGTCTTAACTACTAGATCAGGCATAATTGTGAACACCTTATTATGCAAGATGTAATGCCATAATTTTTTAACTCCTTTGACTAAGGCGTATGCTTATTTTTCAACTTTAAGATACCTTAACTCTGCACCCTTCAACGGAGCACTCATGAAGGCAATAGGGTGTTCACTCTCTTCGTCATCTTTCTGGGTCAATATGTTGGCACAAGAGTGATTTGAAGTAAATGAGTAGATATAAAATGGCTTCAAGTAGTCTGAGCTAACCAACATTGGTGCATCTATGATTGGTTTCTTGATTTCTTTGAAAGTCTGCTTGGATTTCAGTGTCCATTCTACTTTGGCGTCCTACTTCAGTATAGCATTCAATGGCTTGACAATTTCAGCAAAGCCTATGATGAATTTTCTAACGAAATTGTTTTTTCCAAAGAAATATTTCAGCTCTTTCTTACTGCCTGGAAGCTGAATTTTTAGAATAGCCTGGATGTGTTCAAGGTCTATTGAGATTCCCTTCTCTGAAATTACATTCTTGAGCAACTTTCCTTTGTAACTCCAAAGATGCACTTCGTTGGATTCAAAGAAATTCCAAATTCCCTGCATTTTTGGGAGACCTTGCATAAATCAGAGACGCGGTCTCCTCTTTTCTTTGAAAACATAGTTAGTTCATCCATATAGATGATTATGCATTTTCCAATTAGGTCCTTAAAGGTGATATCCATGGTGCGTTGGAAGGTCACACCAGCGTTGATCAATCCAAACGGCATTCTCCTATATGCAAAGGTTTCCCCATTTTTTAGTAAAGGTCATTTTATGCATGTCCGCATACTGTACCATCACCTAATTGTACCCCAAGTATCTATCCAAAAAGGACATCATCTCAGACCCATTAACTACTTACAACACATCATCCAGTGAGGGAACTAGATAGTTGTCTTTCTCTAAGGCTCTATTCAAGTTGTGAAATTCTATGCATAATATGATTTCTTTGTTCTTCTTCTTGAATGGAACCAAGTTTTCCACCCACATGGAGTATCTAACTAGGAAAATGATTCTTGCAAACAACAGTTTCTAGACCTCTTTATAAATTATAGGCTCTAGCAAGTCGTTGATTGGGCAATAACGTTGCCTAAAACGTCTTACATCCGACTTGAGAGGTATGGTGTGAGTGATGATTGAGGTATCATATTTTCTTCATAGCTCCAAGCAATCACATCATGGTACGTGTGCAGGGCGTCAATGGTCCCTTTCCTTTCTTCTGGTGTGCACACTTTGTCGATGAATACATTCTTGACTTCTTCAGTCGTTCCTAGATTGTGAGCATTACACTGGTTTTCAATTGAATCCTTCATTTTCTAATGTTGATCTCTTATTATATCTAAGTCAAATATCTGCTCAAGCTAAACCATACCTCGTGGTATTGTGTTTCTTTTGAGGTTGATAACTCCCTCTATGTCTAATTCAACTTCTTTAGGTTCTCCCTCATCAATTATTTGGGTTGCAAACACATCGGAGCTCATGATGAAATCCAGGATATGCTTGTCATCATTGAACACTTGGAAGTTGGTGACATTGTCTGGAACTGACGAAGTGGAGGTAAGCTCAATAATGAATTTTTTCAAGCCAGTCAAGGATAGAGGTTGTAGGGTACTAGTTTCCTGGGCTAAGGCATCAGCAATATGATTCTTGGAGTGTGGGATCACTTGAATGTTAAACGCATCTAAGCCTTCTATGAGATCCCATACTCGGTGTTTGTAATTTGATAACCTTCTATTGTGGTAGGAATACAACTTCCTAACTTGCTTCACTACCAACTCCAAATCACCAAAGACTTTTAGCATTTTAACCTTCTTTCTTAGTTCCATCAGAAGCCCATGGACTAGTGCTTCGTATTTTGTTACATTGTTCATAAAATAAAATTGAAGTCTGTGAGCAGTAAAGTATGTCTTACCTGTGGGGCTAATAAGTTTGAAGTCGGCTCTAGCTCCTTGCTTGGATTTGGACCCGTCAAAGTGCAGCGTCCAAAACTTAGAGAAATATTTGATACTGGAACCCATGGAGCTTATTTCCTTTCTTGGCACTGCATTTCCTTCAAAAAATTTGGCTGATTGTGTGGATTCAGCATGGCTTTGGTTTGGTTGCATTGTTTGGAGTTCTCCTTTTGGGGTGAATTTTCCTT
The DNA here is from genome assembly GCA_007258455.2 of Sequoia sempervirens. Taxonomy (NCBI): domain Eukaryota; kingdom Viridiplantae; phylum Streptophyta; class Pinopsida; order Cupressales; family Cupressaceae; genus Sequoia; species Sequoia sempervirens. Next base: position 86,402,500 of record VDFB02049217.1, on the reverse strand, counting down.
TGATGTGCTCAACTATTGTTTGGCACAAGCAACATTTGAATTCAGAGTGGTCAACATTGTGTACCCTGCACCAACTAGGTAATAGGAGGTCCTAAAAGTTCATTCTTGCTCCTAAGATGAGCTGATCTTGCACACATTTTTTCATAAAGTCCTGGAATCCATCAAGCAATCCCAAGCTACCATCCTCATAGGATTCCTCATCATATGACTCAATCAACATCTTTGTACTCTCAAGTGTGTGGTTTAAGTTGACAGGTGGACTACACAACACAAGAAGGACCTCTTTGGCCACTTCCTCTTCCTGAAATTCTAGTTCCTCTTGATATGCCACAGGACAGTAGTTGCCTAATTTTGTTTCAACAAACAATACCTCATTTGTGTTGTATTTTGTGATCAAGAATTTCATACGAGGCTCCTGATCAATACAGATCTAGTGTGGAAACCCCTTCCAAGGCAGCCACAGGTGAGAAAAATCTGTTGCAACATATTTGTTTCGTGCCCAAGTGAAATCCCTTCCTAGTATGATGCCATATGTGTCAGGGATATCAGCCACCTGGATGTCAATCGTCTATTGTACCCTTGGATCAACAACAATTTGCATGGGTATCTTGTTGATTTCTCTAACTATGTTCACTTATGTCTTGTCTAGTTGGGTCACCTTCCATCGGGAGGGAGTCGAGACTATTCCTAGAGCTTTGCATATTGCAAGAGGCATGACATTGGCAGAAGCTTTTGAATCAAGCAGGAAGTTGTGCAAATTCTTTCCAAATATTTTGATACTGGTCATGAAGGGAGGAGTCTCCAACTTCCCTTGGAACAAGCCCATTGAAACGTCAGCCTGAGCCACTTGAGCTTTATCCTTATCATTGGTCTTATCCCGGGTTTGTGTTTGGCTTTGTTCTTTGGCAGGTTGTTTGTTTGCTTGTTGATTTGAAGGCTGGTCCATTTTCTTCCCTATGATTTCCCTAATCACAGGCTCATTTTGTGAGTCGTCAAAGGAGACCCTTTTAGCAAGTACATCTTGGGATGATTTGGATGAGGCAGTCCCATTAAGCACCCTAAAGAGGGAATTTCTAACCGCTGGGACTCTAAGCAATTTGAAGGCTGACAAGCTTAGTTTCACTTTCTTAAATTCTTTCACCACATACTCACCCATTTGCTCAATTTCTGCCTCAAAATATTTATCTTGAGAGGAACTAGCGGGTTGGTTTTGGGTCTGGTTATGCTGCCTATTTTTGTTAAAGTACCGGGTGGGTACATAAGGGTAGCCCGAGTTGTTATTGGCATTTGGGTCAGGCGAGGTGTTGAAGTTATTGGGAGGAGTAGAGGTCGTAAAAGGACCACCTACTTGCCTATTTCTCAAGGTGTAAGGGGTTTCCCTTTGATGGAACATTTGGACCTCATCTTCTCGCGGCTCTTCCTCATCTACTGAATTGAAAAGTTGGGACTAAAGGCTTTCGCCACTTAACTCTTCTTCTTTTTTGTCCTTTGGGGCAGCAATCTCCTTTTCAGGTATGTTGCTCTTGCCTCGCAGGAAAGGAGCTTGATTTAACACCAACATTGAGGAATCATATGGTTTGGATGGACCTATTTCTTTGCATTCCGCACCCTCGACTGCATTCTGGACTTCCACTTGGAAAAATTTTGCGGTTGTTTGGAACTCTGGACAATCCAATTTGAAATGCTTACTTGTTTTGTGAATGTGGCACCACCTAGATAAGGCTGCCTCTACCAAGTATACTCCACTTGTCATTTTATCGGCATTGGAAAGCTGGTCAAGGGGTGTGGGAATGCCTCTGTTTATTGGCCTCGTGTTCCATGTCTATTTTTTTCTTTGTGAAGGCCTTCGTTCACATCCTTCATTAGAACTTTTATCTCTCATAATTTTGTCCGGAAGAAGCACCCACATCATGGTTGTCGCAATTATCTCGATTGAGGTTAGCTTGGATGCTTCTTTGGGAGGCTTGTGGTTGGTTATTCTGATTCCTTAAATGTGTCATTTAAGTAGACATCTTCTTTAACAACTCTGTCAGCTCATCAATATGATCCTTTTCTATGTTGTTTGGTTGCGGTACTTGATTCTGGAGGAAGATCGGTTGGACTATTGGTTGATTCTACTAAGCGGGTGGGAACTCAGATCCCTGCAAGTATGCAAGCACTTGGGGCTACTAAGAATAAGCTTGTTTTTTTGGTTGCAAATAATAAGGCACTAGAGGTGCCTAATTCAATGGCTTCCCCGGATGAGGCACTATTGTCAGCTGAGGAACTTGATTTATGATTAGGGTCTGATGTGCCAAGGCCTGGGTAAGTCCTTGGATCTGCATTGGATGAGCAGCTGGTCCCAAGGATGGCAGCAGACCTGCGATGTTCTGTCCTAGAAATTTGCTTGCTATGATTGCTTATGTGTATGCATCTACCAACCTGGCAAGTGGCGGGCGCATCCTTTTCACTAGTGCAGATGTAAGGTTGTCTAAGGTAGCATAATAAACCAATCGAGCAAAGGGATCATCAACTACATAGGGTGGTTGCAACCTCATGTGAGCACAATGGAACCGATCATTGAAGGAGTTGATTGGTTCGTTGACTTCCCTTCATACAGACATGAACTACTGATACAACTCAGAAGGGCTGATTGGAATCTTGAATTTTTGCAAGGTGTTCTTTAATAGATTCCAAGTGGTGATGGATTTAGTCGGCAGATTGAAGTACCAATAAAAGGCCTCTTCCCCTAAAGAGTAAGGAAAGAGTAAACAAGCCACATCTTCATGATCTATTTGCATGTCTTCCAAGGTTATCTAAAAAATGTGTTCTTCTGCTATCCTTTGTAGATCATGAGAATGAAACTTAGTGCAAAATCCCTCTGAATTCTTTGGCATATCATGGTATTAATTGAAGGACAAAGGAGATGGGTTATTACCCATCCAATCCATGATGGGAGGTGGAGGCTACATTGGATGTGCTATAGTTACTTGGAGTTGCAAAGGAGATGCAACAGTTGGAGCAATGCCTTGGCTGTGAAATGTTGGGACAGGGATAACACCCTGGTTGTGGGAGGTGAAGAGCTGGAAGGAAGCCTAGGATGGCTGAGAGGAGAAAGGTGCTACCAAAAATGAAGGAGAGTGGAGCAAATGGATGGAAGGAGGAGGTGAGGATGGAGGTGAAGTGAGCTAGGCGAATGAGGCTCAGGCGGATGCTTCCCCTCTTTTGGATCTCTTAACTTTGGTAGGGGGTGGTAGCTCTTGAAATTCCCATTTGTTTGGTGTAGATCTTAATACTCTTTGGAACCTCTCAAAAGAGAAGGAACCAATTCGATCCAACTTAGCAAAAGGGAGACCCTTCTTCTAACGCTAGTTTAGTTGATGGGTATTTTTGCACTTCTCAACATAGACAATGCACAAGTGCAATGCCTCTCTTGAAAGGTGAAAATCTGCAACTAAGTTTTAGACAATCACCCCAAGGTCTCTCGGGTGTCAATTCATGAGTTGAAAAAATAGCTCAGTTGATTGATGTGATTTGCTGGGAATCACAAAGGGCATGGAAAGTTTGGTAAGTTGGGAGGGAACTGGATCTTCAAATTAAGTTTGTGGAATTTTGGAAATGAGGTGCAATTGTTGCAAGTTCAAAACAACAGTTTAGAACTCCATGTTTATCATCAGATTTGGCTTTACAATGATGTTGGAACTTTTCCTTAACTCTAGTTTCAAAGAAAATTCAAAAGGGAAAACGGGTAGAAGAGTTCCTAGACTTGCAACTAATGATAAACAGTGACAATGGAGGATGCTACAGTGGACAACCTTCCTAAAACTAAGTTCCACTTAACCAAAAAAACTAAGTCTCATGAAACTAGTTCTATCTTCTAAGGTCTGCATATTTTTAGCTATCCATTCACCATAAAGCATGAACAAAAAACGAATTTTAAGTGTGGAAATGAGTTAATCTTCAAACTAGCTTTACACTATTGTTCATCATCAACAAACAGCAAAAAGCATGAACATGGAAGGAATCAACACAATAACATTCTTCAATATCAATGTGCAACATGAACTAAACTACTAAAAGCAATTTGAAACACTTAGAACAGCAAACTAAATCTACTAATTTTGAGAAGATGAATCATACAACATGTGAGAAACACAAGAATCCACTAAAACAATGTAATTCTTTTGAAATTTTTGCAGCATGTCTTTACACAACAACTCAACTCTCTCTTTGAAAATGAGAGACACCTAATTATAGTTTTCCAAAAGTGAAATGAATGGGAATAATTTACTTTCATTGTGTGGCCAAGATTCATTTTACATTAGGGTTTCACCTACCCCCAAAATATATCACTATAAAATACACTTTTGTCTTTTCTCTATTTTGTCCTCTAGTGGCTCTGACACTGTAGCAGTTTTGTCTTCTAGTGGTTGTCTTCTTTTTCTAGCTATACTGTCAGAAACTCATCATCAATCACTGGCTTTCCTTCATTCTTCTAAAGGGTGGCATACTCCACAAATTTTCCAATTAATGTCCAGAGCTTGTTCCATTCCATGATGTTGAATTGGAGGACTTGAAAGGTTAGCCTTTTGAATCTCTTTGTGATATGCTTCCAATGCTTGGTGCATATGGATGTGGCCTTGATTACCTATTCAGACTGAGTGAATTCCCTCGCAGTGAAGTCCATGAAATCTGGTGTTAGCGCATATGCAGCCCCTTGCTCCATCTTCTTACGGAAGAATGGCTTGATTTTCTCATAATCCAACTCTAGGGCGAGCATATCATAATCTGTAATCATCTTAAGATAGTCTTCGATGTCCATTTTGTGCTCCACAACCCATTTGAGGTCAAGTTTAACCTCATGCAGCACCATTTCCAAGACCTTTCTCCTATGATCCAAACCCATCTTCCAGGTCTCTACCAACCAGTGATCATCTCTGACGAGTTCCAATTCCTTTTCCCATGTCTTTTCGGGCATCTTAAAAATGGCCTCGAGCTTTGGATAGGTGATCCTGTAGAGCTCAGTGAACCTATGACATGTTTTCTCCGTGGCCTCCAACTTCTTTTGCAAATCCTAGAATTTATTGAACATTCGAGCAGTGTGGAAAATTCCCATGTCGCCATTGTAGAGCACTTGTTTGAACCAATCCGCAGTGGTCTTCGTCTAACTCTTCATTTTCTCCATTTGGATGAGCTCTTCTTGGGAGAGAAGAGGGGGCACAGATGATGTGGTTGGAGCTTCTTCTTTGAAGGATGTCCATTAATGGATATAGGTAGTAAGGTTAGCCACTTGCGCTTTTAATTCCTCCTTAGAGGATTGATCCTTGTTCATTTGTTGCATGATCGTTGCTACTAACCCCTAGAATTCATCATTTTTTTTCTCTAATTGTTGGGCCTAAATTGATGGAAGAGATGTTATAGCTGACTCCTTCACCTTTTTTTGTCATGGGGGTAGCAATCTGCACTGTTCTTAATCTAGAGCCATCAACTGTAATGTGGGAGCGGACTCTTGGCTTCTTTTCCTTGTCTTTGTATGTGCTCTTGCCAGTATAGCCTTGAGTCTAGCCTTTGGATCAACGACTGCAAGGGCTTTCTTTTGTAGTTGTCTCTCTAGCCAATTGGGAACCTAGGCTTTTCCTTTGGTGATTCATGATCACCTTCCTCTCTTTGATCATGTCGGGATTGCTTCTCTTCACGACCTAGGGCTTCTTGCTCTATTCTTTCTTCTTCGTCAAAGTCCTCAATATGTACAACCTTTTCCTTGTCTAACTTAGCGGTGGTTATGTTGTCTTCAGTTACATCCTCTTTCTGAGGTACTTTCCTTTCTGATTTCCCGAACTCAATATGATGTTCAGGCTCGAGGCTCTTCTTTGGTGTATCCTCTTCTTCTTTATCTTCCTCTTTCTCTTCTTCCTCCTTTTCAGGAGGTACTTCGTCTTCTCGTACAGGGCCCTTATCTTGACCAATTAGTGGAGGCTCTTCGAGAATTTCCACATTGACATTAGTACCATCTTTCTCTTCATGGAGTTGTCCTTCCGAATCAGATTCATCCTTTTCACCTATCTCTTTGAGTTGTTGGGATAGCTCCTCTTCTAATTTCTGATCTAAGGTTTCTATTACATATATTTGGTTCAAAGCCTCAGTATCCTCTTTGGAAGAGTTTGATTTTTCTTCATCGGATGCCACCTTAGCTAGGTTTATGTTTTTTCTACCCTCTAGGTGTTCAAATTAATCATCTTTAAAGGGGTCCTCGGACTTTTTCAATTATTCCTTTGGCAGCCTCCCTTTGGCATTTCTCCATTTCTTCATAAATTTACATAGTGGCCTCCATCTCTGGTGGCTCTGTAGGTGGTGGAGGAACGGGCAAGCCAACAGCAATCTGGGCCATTAAGGCTTGAACAATGGGATTCATAATCACCCCAGAGATTTCGGTGGGTATTCCTTGCATGTACTTTCCAAAGAAATCTGACAGGGTGAGTGATGGCATAGTAACAGTGGAAATTGCAGGCATTGGAGTAGAGAGAGTGGGTAGTGGAGGAGGCAACGAAGCGGATGACAATAGGGATGTCATGGCACAGGAGGAATCCAATATCATAATTGAGGTCGTTGGTGAGGTGGAAGCGAGGTGGACTAAGATGTCCACGGCAGACGGAGATGAAATAAGCAATGCCTATGATGCGGGAGGTGGAGGAGTGGCAACGGTAGCGGTAGCGACAGGAACAACGGAGGTGGTAGGTGGTGATTGTGACTGCTTGGATTCTTCTTCTCCCTCATGTTGTGGATCCTCTTCAATTGTTGGCATCTCACTAACAAACCCTGTTGTTTTCTTTGCCTTCTTTGAGGATTCTCCCTCCACAGCCTTCCATGTGTATACTTTTTGTTTGGGATGGTGCTCAGGCACATCCTTCCTTTTCCTTGATCTTGTTGTTGGAGGGGATTTAGGTGCCTCTTCTGCTAGGGAAGCAGCTACTCCACTGTCAATTTCATTCTCGAGCTCATCTTCAAGCTAACCATATGTCAATATTGCACGCTACACTTTAAGCTGAGCAATTTGGGCATCTACCCATTGCCTTGTTCTATTTTTGACTAGCCATGTTACTATATCGAGGTCATCGACATCTACTTCAATTCAATCTATTAATGGCAGCCACAAGTTCGCAACAGCATCAAATCTTTCATCAACAATAGTGTCATCCTCTTCTACAATTTGATAGGGCACGAGGAACAATTTTATTGATCTCACAAATTGGGTCATCTGCATGTAGTGCCTCATTTGCACTTCCTTGTCATCCTAACAGTTGGCCCAGAAGTATTTGATATGAGGTAGATGAGCATACTACCTCCCGACATGTTTCTTCAATTTCCTGTATGGGTCCATTCTTGCTCGAGTTGTGTGAAGGTCCATATTGTATTCCACTATCTCCTCCAAGTATTTTGCGCACTGGGCAATGGGGACAACATGCATTCTTGCCCAAAGTTCAAGGGATATGGGATCCTCACTCTATTTTTGTCGATCAATAGGGCATGGGAATTCTACAATTGTCTAGAGACCTCCAATATAATCATTTGGTCATTGGGGTATCAGGGCAGCTTGTAAGGCCTTTCAGAGAACCCTTTTGTTCTGATGTATGTAAATTTTGGGAACTGTATAAAGAGATACCCAAACCATTGGATTAAAGCCCTAGCACTGTGTGAGACTCTTCTCTCAGGGTCTCCTCCCAAGAGTCTGATGATATGCCCAATGAAGGAATCATTTACCCTTCGATATTCCTTCTTGAAGTTTTTGTATTGAAGCTGAGGGTAGCTGTTGTAGACTTTAAGTTCACCTCTCCCTGGATTTGGATTGTTTGCAACAAAGAGGCCCTTGTATGGGAATGGCTCTGCCAAGAGGTACACTAGGTAGGAGGTTATGTAAAACTAGGACGTTTTCTTCACAACCATGAGCTGGTTGTGCATGTTGTCACTAATCATCTTCACCCAGTGGAACTTTTTTTTTCCACGAATGATCTCCTCGATAAAGTAGAACATCCACTCCTGAAAGAAGGTAGCAATGGGAAGACCCATTACTCTGCTTAGTAGGGTAATCAAGTCGTGGTACTCCTCATAGAAGTCACTTATGAACAACTCATTTGGGACCTTGGCATCACTACCCCTCTTTTCCTTTAACCAATGTTGATTGATCAGCTTCTTGCATCCTAGAGGGTTTGCCTTCCGCATCTTCTCAGCATATCCCTTATGTGTTTCCTCCATGACATCGAATGTGGTTATATGGAATGTATGGCCTATGGATTTAGTAGACAAATTTTCCAACACTCTTCCATCATGATCGATGATTTTCCTACTGTTGTGGTAGCACTCTCTGCATACCATGACTAACTCTGGAGCAACGAGTGCAGATGGGAAGCCAGTTGCTTTGGCGAGGCTACTCTTTCTAATTTTCTGGGCATTTTCAATGTGGGTTTGATCATGACCCTGCGTCGGAACTCATCTACATCCACGTGCCCTAGATTGGTGTCTGACACTGAATCCCAGGTGGAAGTGACTTTGGAGGTGCACTCACCCCATGGAATTGGTACTTCATTTGGTCTTTCTCTTCTTTCCCTCTCGGTGCTTATGCAGGCTTCTTTCATCTCTCTTTCTCAGCAGACTTCCCTAATGGACCCGCAGCATATTCCATAAATTCTACATACAAAGATGCAGTAAGTGCACTCACATAAAAATCAGGGTATCATTAGTTAAATCCTGCAAAATGAGGGTTAGATCCAACAATTCATCATCAGGAGATCATGAAATTAATTATCATTCATCATTCAAAGTTTGTTCGGATCAAATATAAGAATGCGGGCTCAGGGATGCAGGTTTCCCTAGGTTGGGAGCCATTAGGAGCAGTCAAGAGGAAGACGACATCGGGGTCACAGCGGCCCGCAGACAACCACCAGCACCCAAAATTCCTCATTAGGGACTTGGCGGTCAAAATCTTCAATAAGGAATTTGGCACATACAAGAGATCAGTTATAAAGTCTTTGGAGACATCTGATTTGTCACTAGGCTCATGCGGGCTCGAGGCGTGCGAAGGTAGAAGGCTTCTCAGATGTTTGGATTTTGTCATTAAGAAACGACAAACAAGGCATGGAGGCCCGTAGGGAGAATCCCGCAATACGGGATCCGCAGGTGGTCAGGACGATGTGAGTTGACTCCTTTTGGCTTTGGTCACTAGGAGATATGCAGGCAGGAATTGGCGGAAAGTCGCTTTATAATGGCCATTTAGGAATAGCAGTGATGAGATGGCAGTCTGCATGAGGCGGTTCGCATGGAGGGACCCGCAAAGTACCCTAACTTGGCCACTTTGCTTCATGTGGGTTCAAACAACGGAAGAAGACGTAGGGTCCGCACCGCAAGCAGAAGAGAGGGTTTGGTCGTTCATGAAAGGCAATCAAATTACGATGGGCTACTGACGGCGCCCCGCAAGGAAATGTCCACAGGATGCCTAAAATTAGTTTTTGTTTTGTTGAGGTCTTGGAGGGAATTCAATAAGGCGGGGCCTGCAATGTAGGGAGACGGGGTTCTGTCGGTCGTTTTAGAGCGGCGACGAAGGCAGGGTGGTCCACAGATAGATCCCCATAGACGGTTTCCCACAAAAGGGTTTTAACTTTGCATTTTTGTTTGATCATTCGGGACGGAGAGGAGGTATGCGAAATGGACATACGCAATGGCTTAGCCGCTGGTGAAAGGTGTTCAGGGAACAACGAAGGGCGGATGGAGGTCCGCACTAGACGGCCCACAATGAAAACTCAGCTTAGACTTGCTCTCATAAAAGGTGGATGACCAACAGGGCAGCAGGATCCACAACACGGGGAGGAGCTTTGACTTGGACATTAAAGGAACGGCATCCACAAGGCGGTGATCTGCAAGCGGTGGCCCGCAACAAACGTTTCGCATGCTAAGACTTGGCATTTTGAAGTTCGACGGAAGCAATTTCGACGGAACCCACAATGCAGGATGTTGGCAAGGATAAGCCATTTGAGAGCGGATGTGAAACGGGGGCCGCCCGCATGCAGCGGCCCACAAGGACTCAAGACTTGGAGTTTTTCACTTAAGTGTTTCATCATTTGGGTTTTTGTTTGGGGATGGCAACAAGGAGCTTGCGGGCCGCAAAGGAGTCAAGGCCCCGTGAAGAACAACGCTAACGAGGCAAAGTTCTGCATCGCTCAAAATGGTGTCATTTGAGTGTTTTAGTCGAGTTTTGAATGATTTAGGGTGCGGGGTTGATAGTTTAAATGGCCACCGGATGAAATCAGGGGATTCCTCTTAAGATTTTCAACTAATTTAAACGAACCCTATTCAAAAAAGACATGTTCTAAGCGACAGGCGGCAGACATACCTAGGAGGCACGAGGAATTTCAGTGAAGGTTGAGTCTCAGATCCTTCAACAACTCATGTGGGCCCAAGAGGTGCAATTGTCGTTTGCTTCTCTGACATTTTTTTATTGGCGCTGGTGAAAATGATAGGTCAAGCAGACCTATTTATAGTAAAAAGTTCATTAATGACCTGCATTGAATGCACGTACGGTGATCGGGGAGGTAGTTCGGCACGAAGTTTGACAAGCTGACAATGGGAGCAGCAGAGCCCGCATTGCGGAGGGACCTCCAGGCATTGTCGTTGCTAAACAGTTGGAAGAGGACAGCGGGGAAGGATGCGAGACCTGCCATGCAGGACGTCCCAAGTCAGCCAAAATGTGAAAGGCAAGCGAATGACAACGACACGCAAGAGGAAGCCCGCAAGGGCTGAAGGACACTGGAGTTAAAGACTAAGGGAAACCTGCCAAGGAAACCTCGCAAAAGCCAAAGGCTTAGAAAATTTTAGGGCGGTGAATTTTGGTCACCTAAGGATGATGACTTTGGGGCTCTTGACCACTTCAAGCTCAAAATTTAGGGCCACACAAAACGAGGCGAAGGCAAAAAGCGACCCGGCGAAGGCAAAAAGAGAGGGTCCCCATCCCGAACGGGGCATGTGTGTTATAGGCACAAGTATGAGTTGTCATTTTTAGAGCTTTTTTCTTATGCAGGAATTGGAGGTGGACTGACATGTGCATTTTCAATTTGGAGAAATAAGGGGGAAAACACTTTGCGTTTCATGTATGCACATTGAAAGTTGAAAGTTGGAGTGCACATGTAGGAGTTGGAGAAACCAGTGTTTTGTAACTTGGAATTTTACAAAACGGTATGAATGTAATTTAGAAAGGCACCTTATAATAAGTCTTACACAGAGTAAAAATTGTGTTTCAATTTCATAAATGATGATGACTTTGGGGCTCTTGACCATTTCTTATGCAGAGTAAAAATTGTGTTTCAATTTCTTAATTGGCGGTGAATTTTGGTCAACTAAGGATGATGACTTTGGGGCTCTTGACCATTTCAAGCTCAAAATTAGGGGCACACAAAACGAGGCGAAGGCAAAAAGCAACCCGACGAAGGCGAAAGAGAGGGTCCCCATCTCAAACAGGGCATGTGCTATAGGCACAAGTATGAGTTGTCATTTTCAGAGTTTTTTTCTTACGCGGGAATTGGAGGTGGACTGACATGTACATTTTCAATTTGGAGAAATAAGATGGAAAACACTTTGTGTCTCATGTATGCACATGTAGGAGTTGGAGAAACCAGTGTTTTGCAACTTGGAATTTTATAAAACAGTATGAATGTAATTTAGAAAGGCACCTTATAATAAGTCTTACGCAGAGTAAAAATTGTGTTTCAATTTCTTAAATGATCCAAATATATATCCACAATATGATTGCAGGTTGGAAAACACAGTGGGAGGTGAGGTGACAACATGATCTACGAAACCTCCAACCCACAAAATGTTGTAAAACCCTCTACACACTAAAGCCAAATACCTTACTGGGTGTTTACAGAACGGTGCCTATCATCACACTCCTATGGTCTAAATAACACAAAGCTTTTCAATGCAAACATAGTATTTTGTAAAATTGTAGGATGCAAAACATTATGTTTTACAAAACTTACAACCCACCCAATGTTTCAAAACCATTTAGACCCCAGTATTAGAGGGACATTTAGGTGCATTTTGTCTATTGCTTTACACTTTTTCCTGCAACTCTATTTCATCGCCCAGGGGTCCCTCCCCAGCAAACTACAAAATGAAATGTGGAAAATGGTGGCGTTTAGGGTGTTTTGTCTATTGATTTTTAACTTTCCCACCAGTCGCGTGTCCTTTTCCAACAATGGACATGTGACAGCACGCGGCTAACCGTTCAAGTCTTTATGTTGGTGTGTTTTGTCCAACGCGTGGGATAGGGGATGGGGGTTATGATATAACGTTACATACATAGGTGCATTTTTTCTACACTTTAGCTTCTCCCCTAACGGTATACTATACCAATATTAAAGGATGATTCATATAATATACTGGTATTAAAGGCCAATTCATATAATATACCAGTATTTGAGGGAACAACTGAGAGGATAAAGTGTGTTTTCCAACACTGCAAATAATGTGAGCATTTTATTTTTCCAATCAAATGAAGAAAGTGGAATGCCATTTTGACTGTAGCAGAGTTCAAAAATTTGAAAGTGGACTTCATTGCATTCTTGGTCGTAACGAAACAAAACTTTTCAAAATGAACTAACTGACATGGGACAGTGTGTTTTCCAACACTACAAGTAATGTTGAGCATTTTATTTCTTCTAATCAAATGAAAAAAGGGAAATATCATTCTGCATTTATCCAAATATGTGCTTCAATTTCTTAATATAATCCAAATATACATGCACAGTATGATTGCAGATTGGAAAACACAGTGGAAGGTGAAGTGACAACATGATTTACAAAACCTCCAACCCACACAATGTTGTAAAACCCTCTACACACTGAAGCCAAATACCTTACCAGGTGTTTACAAGAGTGTGCCTATCACCACATTCTTACGATCTAAATAACATAGTTTTTCAATACATACATACTGTTTTGTAAAATTGTAGGATGCAAAACACTGTATTTTACAAAACCTGCAACCCACCTAATGTTTCAAAACCATTTAGACACTGCAACCTTCATAATGAGAATGTCAATGGTAAAATAAAAGGTTTTGTTTACGTGTACGATTTTGGGTTTTTTGTCCATTCCAAATTATGATTTTGAAAACCCGTTGGAACATAACCCATATTGTGTTTCAAATGAAAACCCGTTTTCACAAGGAACAACCTTTATTTTCCCATCAATGAAAACCCATCTTCGCAATGAACAACCAAAAGAAAAAATTTAAAAACCAACACAAAAACAAACAAAACACCTCTGCATTTCAAATGAAAACCCCTTTATTTTCCCATCAATGAAAACCCATCTTCCCAACAAATAGTCGGTCAATTCTTCACAATGAAATTTGAAAACCCTCAAAACAAAAAAACATAAACAGCTATGCATTTGAAATGAAAACCCTACACGTAAACAAAACATTTTATTTTTCTGTTAATGAAAACTCATTTTCTTTAACGAATAAACAAACTATTAATATGAAATATTCCAATGCATATACATTACCATCCCAATAGTTGTACAGATAAGAACAGCATTTTTTCACATAGCAACAATTTTTATTTTATTTTATAAATGACACTTATAGTGATAGTTATGAAAGCATTCATAGGTTCGCATGTGTTCATGTATGAGTCCATATTGACCAACATTTGATTTTTTTAATTTACATGTAGACTAATTATTGACAAAATATAGTATAAATATGTTGCAAGATTAAAACTTATAACTACAAGTACCCTACCAACAATTGTATCCCGCCAAAATATTGACCACTTTCCTTTAAACAACAAAAAAAGCTGCTACTTCAAATTTTACTTGCTATTCACATCATCCAAAATTCAAGACTTCAGGCATTAACATTCTTATGAGTGTTCATAAAAAAAAACATTTAAACTTATATTGAAAGAACTACATGCAACTTTGCTGGTGATGAGCTCCGAGAATATTCCAATCGCAGCTGACTCAAGCATGGCTCAATTGCAAGCAACACTACAGTTATAATATTATACACTTTTTTATATCAAATACACATATTTGAGACAACAGAAGAACCAAATGCTTAGAAACCAAAAGCATGGCAGACAATTTCTATTAAGAAGTAGTGCAACATCTGCTAAAGTAAATAAATTTCAAACACTCTGCATACCTTAGAAAATTCAGTATCTACAAAACCAAGAACGTAGTATACAAGAGGCTTCTCAAATTAGAATCACAGCCCCCTCAGTCATATAAAGGCTTGTCAACGAAGAATCATAATTCCCCTTAGCAAAGGCAAACCTACTGGATACAGCCCATGTTTCTGTCTGCTTGTAACCACTAGAATGATATTACTCAAGCACATTTGTACCAACACTCATACTTCCATAGTCTCATAAACAGACTTAACTTTACCCATAACCCATATTCCTACCAGGGTATTGACTAACAGGGAGTGCCCCAACTGGCTGTCTCTTTGATTCTTTTGCAAACAGTGAGTCCATTGTTGGCCCATCATTGCCCATCACAACTGCATGCTGACTTCCATCAGCTGTAACACTGAACTCATGTGACGCACCTAGATTTGGTCTGAATGACTGGTTATGAGCCATTCCATGGGTAGTGTGACTGGAATGAGGATGAAATGGTAGACCTTGAATAGAATGTATAGGAATTTCAGGTGTGAAGGGACCAGCAATATGATGTGTATAGTTTGATGGGAGGCCACGAGGACCATGAGGCATTTGTTCAGGAATAAAAGGAAAGTTGCTTATTGAAGAAAGCCCTCTCTGTGGCACTGGAACAGGCTGCATAAAATGATTTGGTGCAAACCCATGTGGCCTCAAAGAATTATAAACCGGCTGGTTCATGTGAGGACTATTATGAAGTGGATATAACATTTGCCCCGATTGTTCTTGTGAAAAGGGTCTTCCAGGCAAATGCTCTGACCAAACATCCGGGACAGAATGCTGTGGCTCTGGGGAGCTGCCATGATCAAACAACTTCATCTGTCTACTTTGGGGAGGTGGTTGATGATTAATCTGCTGCACAGACATTGCATTAATAGCTCCTAAATTTGGGTCATAAGGCCCAGGACCATGATGATATGGAAAGAATGCAGGTGGTGGCCGAGAGTGTGGACCAGGAAAAGAATGTGACAATGGAACATCTGCTAGCCCTAGCAACTGCTGCTGTGCAAGATGAGATGCATGTGAAGGCAAGCCAAATAACTGATGGTTCCCACTTTTGTTGCCAAAGTTATCTTGAACGCCACCACCTGACTGATTGGAAGAATTGGGAAATGGTGAACGTAAAGCACCCACCATGTCATTCAGGGAGATTCTAGACTCCAAAACAGGGGCATCACCACCATGATAATGCTGACCAACTGCCCCATGTCCTCTTTTATTTTGATCTTCATATCTACTCTTCTCATCTGTAAAAACAGAAGGCTTTTGAGCAATCTCTGGTGTTGATCTGGGAACATCTGAGAAAATAAAATTGTCAGACATCTGAGGCCCAGTTATGTTTGTCCTTAGTAATTCATCAAGGATAGGTAAAGAAGCTGAGTTCCCACTTCTTGATCTTGAAAGAAGCACTGATCTTCCGTCATGGGTTAATTTTGTATCAAAAGAGTCATTCTTTCCCATGAAAGGATGCCCAGTTGGAATGGTCCCTGCATCAGAAATAGGTTTTTTGCTCCCTGGATCAAATAGACCTCTTAAGATTGAATTCCTCTCCTGGAACGCACTAGCTTCCAAAACATCACCTCCTAAATCAGAATTCAAATTACTTGAATATTCCCCTTTATCTGCTGGGTTTGATATAGCTTTCTGTCTGATCCCAAAGGGTGCAAAGTTTCTGTTGCCAATAGCCTTTGCATTTTCAAAATGAGAGTTACCAATATCGCTCTGGCTACTATTATGTATATTAGTTGTACTACACCAAGGATCTTGATCACGTGCATATTCATTGTCAGCTAGGGACAATTCTTCTAAAAATTTATCATCAAATTTACCAAAATGTGCCTCAAATTCTGCATTTGAAGAAAAAATATTCCTGTTCAAAGACAATCCAAATGATGACTCCACTCTACCATCTTCTACAACTGAATCATTAGAACGTGTATTCAGCAGACTAGGTTGTTTTACAGAAACAGGAGCATCAGCAGAACGTAACTCCTTCATGAACTGTTTTCCAAACAGAAATTCTAGCGTCTGGGCTCCTGTTTTCTCTGGAGTTTCATTCTTCTCAGCATAGCCAGAATTCTCATGACTTGTTTCTTTCAAGGGGGCAATGTGCCTTTCCTCGTGATATTGCATCCTTGGTGACTTCTGGTCTTTAATATTTGTTCCTTTCTGTAACAATGACAGCAGATGCTGAGACGCATGATTATCCATGCTTAAGCTTTGCTCAATGGTGAACGGGTTCCCCTCTAACAGGGTGTGATTTTCTTCAGAATAATTTGGCACCTTGGAAACACTTTCAGTTGCTTGAGCAATGATGGTTTGTTCTAGGTCTTCACAAGTAAGAACATTGAGTTGCTGGCCAACAGAATCAGATTTATGATTTCTGCCCACCTGGAATTGGCCCATTTCATCATGATCTGTTGGTTTGACAACAGCTGTCATTACTTTCTCAACATCCTCCAAGGATGGCCCATCAGGCATTGGGAGCACTTTGCATGTGTTTCTGAGAGGAAAAATAGATCTCAAAGGACTATTTGGGGGTTCATCCACTTGCACTCTATCTTCAGGGGGAGTACTTGGAATCGTATTAATTTCACTCTTTGAAAATAAGGACAGTATATCTGGTGCATTGTGAACAGGGATGCCACCACTAGGCTTCTCCTCTGACAACAGCAAAAACAAGTCAGTGCATGGTAGAACATATTTACATAAATCAACAAACTACCTACTTAGAAAAGGAATGTATCTTCCTATCTTTCCATTATTGCTTTTACGGTTACTGCAAACCCTGCTAGATTAATGCATACCTTCTGTATGAAACCAGCGAGCAAACTTGGAACTTTTGGGGGCCCTTTTATCTTCTCCAGTTCCATTGATCACCTCAGTGTGCTGTTACATATAAAGGCAAAAAAAATCAAACTAGGAATTACATCAAAAGGCAATCAAGTAAGCACATCGAAAATGCCAACATGAGTGTCCTCATTATCTATTAATAAAGAAAGTACAGTCAAGAATAAATAGCTAGCCAGACAACAATAACAAATGCATTGGACCAGAATGCCCACACTACAATGCCTAAATATAAAATGACAGCAGAAAGATCCATTCCACATTAATGAAGCTTCCTTATACAAAATCCTCCAGCAGTATGAAAGATAAAATCAAACAATCACGATATCTCAGATTTATAACATTATTGGCAATCTACCATTTGAATGAAAAAAAGTTGCAATAATTTGAAAAAACTAAATGTCTGTCATTTCAGAGGTTTTACGCCCCGCTTCCAATGAGTTAGACGAATGGAACAATAAATCACCTCATATGTCTTAGCTTACAAGACTTTGAAGAAAGGCTTGTTTTGAGCACAACATTTTCAAAGTCCATGAAATTTGAAGAACAAAGATTTAGAGTTTTTCCCCAAACCTTTGTTCTTCAAATTTCATGGACTTCAAAAAACCTCATGTTCTAAACAAGAGTTTCGGTTTGTTTTATACTCAATAACATAGATCGATAAACAATCATTGTTTCCCTAATTACTAGCTTGTTTTCATGCATATTGATTATATGTTGTAAAGTTTGGAAAAAGAAAAGGAAAAAAATACAAAATACAAGATATCTAAATTTACTACTTGAACTGTACAAACAAAAGCAAGCATAATGTCTAGTTATGGTATCATATCAGTATTTAGCATATGTTGCATACAAATGAACATACATATATTTATCCAATCATGAATGTATATTAAATATTAAATGCACACATACATATGAATATACATGCATTCACATAAACACATATATATTTATATACATGCATACATATCAACACACATATATTTATCCACATACTTCAGAGGATGTTCATCTTGGTAAATTAACTACTTCAAAGGATGTTGTATCTGAAAATTGTTATTACTGTTGTCAATCACCATATAAGTACTTGCTAATGTGATGATTTATTAAGATTTGACCACATAGCTTCAAGACAGTCTTTATCAACCCATTTTCAGGAGCAATGGTTCACAAGAACCCATCTCTCATGACCATGAATTGATGTGTAGCACTTTCTTGTTTTCAGACATCAATTCTATGTTGAGCATCTTTTGAAAAGGAAAAGAACTAAAAAATAAAGCATTCGGTGTTTGTAAATGCATCAACTGAAATGTACAAACAAAAGCAAGCATAATGCCTTATCATGGTTTAAAAGGTATGTTCATGAATATATACATAGATGTGGATATACATACATTTTCCCCACACACTGTATTTATTCTCCATATAATTACAAAGAGAGGAATCAATGAAACTGGCACTACCCTATTGTATTGGCATAATTTAAGACTAATTATTCTCTGTATATCATTAAAGAGTGATGAATCAAAGGACCTGGCACTGCCTATTGTTTTTCCATTCTTAAATGATTGATAATTTATTCTAACAAATAATATGTGTGCAGAGTTTTGGGTACAGGTTTAGACCTTGCAATTCAACTACCTGTAAGAATTTAAGATAGTTTTCAAGCCACAAATATATATGCATTAAGTCTACAGAAAGTGGAGGTTGACATGTAATGTCCCATTTAATTGCTAAATGTCTGCGGCCTATGTTTCAAAAGAAATCAATAAAGATAATTAATATTACACCAAACTGACATTAAATAAAGATTAAGTTGTTAAGAATGGTCAACGAGCATATGAAAGGTTGTGTCCCTTGAGCAAGATAAGGTATATAAGGAAGGTAGATTTATAAAGAAAGGAAAGGGTGAGGAATTATTAGGACTGATTACAAGTAATAGACATCAGCACTAACAAATTAACTTATTTAAAATTAAATTATTATTCTCCTAATGCAGCAATGAAGAGTTCTAACTATTGAAAAGGTAATAGAGGTAAAGAGGTGTGACTCCCTCAAACTTGAGATATAAAAGGGAGAGCATTTCATTTGAGAAAGACATCCATAACATCATTCAATAATTCAATTGAGAATAGAACCTTATGTGACTTTGCAAGTAAATTAAATTATGTTCTCAAGAGTAGCGAAGATGTGAGAAAGGATGTGACTCCTAATGTGAAAGGTTGTGACTTTCAAATGTGAAATGTTGTGACTCCCTCAATAATAAGATATAAAAGGGAGATCATTTCCTTGTGGAAAAATCATCAATGGGAAATAAATCTATCAATCAATTTAGAAATAATGTATTAAAGGCAGCCATGAAGGGTGGTGACTCCAAGAAATGGATATGAAGGGTAAATCAATTCATTGACATTCAATCAGCAATCATCACTCATATCCATCAAGAAATCAAGAAATAGGAAGGACCGAGAGGTGAAGTACCGGCCTTTCCTTCATCAAGCACACCACCCGAAGATGCGGGGTCGTGGGTTGAGTGGCAGAGTGCTTCTAGGCTTGTTGAGTAAGGCAGCCTTCATGCATCTTAACAAGCACACCACCGCAGATAGATGGATTGGAGATCATGCCATGCTCATGGGTTGGCAAGGGAATGAGTGCTCCTAGGCTTGATCAAGGAGGAAGGTGCGCCTCCAAGGTGGACTGAGGGATGGAGTGGACCTGAGATTCTACCATGTTTGTGGGCTGGGTGGCGAATGAGTGCTCCTAGGTTTGAATGTCTCCTAAGTACACCACCCCAAGGTGGATGGACAGGGATCAACCCATGCTCTCACAATGCAAGGACAACCATCCTTAAGATTGCGGTTTGCGAACATTTCCAACGAATTCCTAATACGATTACTATAGGAACATGCCTTGGAATAATTACTAATGCTATTGATGTATTTTGGTTTATGTGTATTTATATGTTATCATGAAATCTTAATATTTAATGTTAATGCTTGTAAATTTAAATATTATCATAAATATTCTTACTTCTTAGTGATTATTAATATTATTGTAGGTCCCAAACCAGGATTATCTTAAATCATGTATTACATTTGATAATATTTTTATAAAGTTAGGATTGAAAATGAATTACCTCCTTAGACATAAGCTGGAATTGTTATTCTAGGGCAGAAGTCGGGAAGATCCCAAGGGACATTACAATTGGTATCAGAGATTTGATCCTACCATCCTGAGGATCAAAAGGAAAAGCATATGCCTTGGGGTTTCAGACCAAGGCTATGAGACCTACATGTTCTGGTTACAAGTTAATAACTTTTAAGATTCCCAATGAAGGAGCAATCAATCATTCTCTCACAACTCAACAGAGTTAATGATAAAATCTAATGATATAACTTGACTTTCATTTCTCAAATAGAAATCCACATGTTGACATCACTAGTTGTCACTGGAACTTAGGCATAACTAAGATACAGAGATGGATTTAGATTATCTTACTTCCAAATTTCAAGATATAAGTGCACAGAGATATCATCTTGACCTAGGATTGTCAGTCTATTAAAAGTCAACCAATCACATTAAAGTCCACATAGTCATGACTGCATTATCACAAAATCCATAACTTCCAGGTGTTGTGTTATTCCTTAGATAGTGACTGTTGAAAGCATAGAAAGCATGACCTGCAACTGTATAGTCAGCATGTCCAAGTCCACATGAATATTCCAAAACAACCTACAATAATTTATCTTGGTCTTACCCATAACACCCAGTTTGAAAAATCATAGAGTGAATTACTATTAGCATGCTAGGCTTTGGAATTAGAAATAATAATAATAGACATCTTAGTCTAAATTCAATCAATTTTTGACATGCCAAAACTATTTTTGAGCGAATGTAATGAAGACAGCTCAATTCTTTAGGAACATACAAATAACAGATTTTGACTCTTAAAGAGACCTTAAGAGAAATTTTGGAAAGTACCATTGGCACTATAATTTGAGGTTTATGTTTTGAGATTTATCATTGGATATATTCATCAAGCTTCATTGAGGCAGGAACACATTTGTTCTAATAAAGAGTAATTTGGTCTATTCATTTTGGACAAGATCATAATGCACACTCAAATCCATAACACAAATGATCTATCCCACTCTCATAGAAACAATGGCAATGTAGGGATCGACCTTGTAACCTACAAAATTGATCTAGTGAACTTTGTTTTGTGTGACCAAATTCACTTCTATATTTAATATCTTCTAACCAATAAGAACTAGTGATATAGAAAATATCTTGAGTAGATCATTTCATCCAAGGCTCTTCTTCTCCTAAGTCATTTTTCTTGATTAGAGTAGTTCTAGATCCATGATTAAAGATCACAGACATCAATATTAGGTATACATGTATGGTGCACCCAAATTTGTTATGTAAGTCTATTTTAAGTTACATTGTGGCCCCATAACCCCATAAATCCCAGGATCATTTTCACCTCTTAATCTTTGGAAAAAAATTGATATTTTTTATATGAATCAAGTGAAATAAAATAATACTTTCCTAAGATATGAAAATCATCTTAGTGTCAAACATGGGGATATGTCAATTTTTTACAAGAGGAGTGACAACCTCCAATTGATTTGGAAGTTGGACAAGAATTGGATATTAGTGTAAACCTATAAATTTAAGTCCTCCTATGAAGTGTTTGAGGGTGATAATTGTTTGCTATGAATTCTAATACTTTTGTACATCTTTTATTGTACTTGTTATTGGACTTGATCAATCCAATAATTTTGTACTTGAGTATTATCTAGGAAATATATACTTAGAAGATTAATTACCTATGAGTCATTAATTTTGTACATGTCATTAATTACCTATGAGTCTATGACAAGGTGATATATGTTGAAAGATGTTTTGATTAGGTTAAGTGTTGCAAACAACCTATAAGCTATTTTATATTACATCCTCATTAGAATCAAACTTGCCTCAAAACTTTGTTTGAATGTTTATGTGAAATGAAATATACTTTATTTAAGGGAAATCGTACACTTGTTTTCATTTGATTGTTTAGGGAAAAAGGATACAACCTGTAGTAAAGGGCACCTAGATCTTTTTACTCAAATGCAAAATTGGTTTTACACAAAGGAGTGGGATCTTGATATTCACAATACTCCCATAATTCATCATGATGAAGGATGCAACATTTTTTTATCATTTTGGATTTCAACAATGGTAATCAAGAGTTTGTATTCATTGCCTAGGATCTTTGTGGTAATGAAATGAAAGAAAACTTGTCTTAAATAACAGGTCTTGCCAATTTCCAACTCTTGGTTTTGTTGTTCAGAGTTATTGGCAAATAGAAGTACATGATCCACAAGAATATTAGACAATAAATTGTCCTCATACTTTAGAGATGGTATTAACCTTATTGGTAATCAAGTTGAGGCAAGTATACTAACAACTACTCTCCAAGGACATCATTGTAGTATAAAGTCAGACATAACCAACACAATTGCCACTAGCTGTAGAGTTTTCAACTCCTAATTATATCAAAGTATCACAACAAAAGCTAATTACATCATAAGAAGGAGCAATGTCTAAGAATTACAAATCTACAAGGTTGATTTGGGTTCTTGATAACTTCAAGAACATTTTAGCTTGTGATTGCTTGAGGACAAGCAATCTTGGGCAAGGTGGACTGTAATGTTCTGTTTAATTCCTAAATGTCTGCAGCCTATGTTTCAAAAGAAATCAATAAAGATAATTAACATTATACCGACATGACATTAAATAAAGATTAAGTTGTTAAGAATGGTCAACCAGCATATGAAAGGTTGTGTCCCTTGAGAAAGATAAGGTATATAAAGAAGGTAGATCTAGAAGGAAGAGAAAGGGGGAGGAATTATTAGGACTGATTACAAGTAATAGACATCAGCACTAACAAATTAACTTATTTAAAATTAAATTATTATTCTCCAAATGCAGCGATGAAGAGTTGTAACTATTGAAAAGGCAATAGAGGTGAAGAGGTGTGACTCCCTCAAACTTGAGACATAAAAGGGAGAGCATTAAATTTGAGAAAGACATCCATAACATCATTCAATAATTCAATTGAGAATAGAACTTTATGTGATTTTGCAAGTAAATTAAATTATGTTCTCAAGAGTAGTGATGGTGTGAGAAAAGAAGTGGCTCTTAATGTGAAAGGTTGTGACTCTTTCAAATGTGAAAGGTTGTGACTCCCTCAATAATAAGATATAAAAGGGAGATCATTTCCTTGTGGAGAAATCATCAATGAGGAATAAATCTATCAATCAATTTGGAAATAAAGTATTACTCTCAAAAGGCAGTCATGAAGGGTGGTGACTCATTTATTATGAAAGGTGGTGACTACTTCAAGAAATGGATATAAAGGGTAAATCAATTCATTGACATTCAATCAGCAATCATCACTCATCTATCCATCAAGAAATCAAGTAACCATCACTCATCTATCCATCAAGAAATCAAGGAATGATCACTCATCTATCCATGAAGAAATCGAGCAATCATCGTCCATCTATCCTTCACAAATTCAAGCAATCAAAATATCAAAAAATCAATCAAGCAAATAGAAATAAGTCATCAAATTTGATAATATTTTTATAAAGTTAAGATTGAAAATAAATTACCTCTTTAGACTTAAGCTGGAATTGTTATTCTAGGGCAGAAATTGGGAAGATCCCAAGAAGGGACATTACATGGAAACATAACAAAAATTATTCAGAAAAGAGATGTTCAGGTAACTTGGCATCTAGTGAGGGACAGATTGAAGATTTTCTATGCTAGGCATCATACTGGCCTCTCAAGGATTTCCCTCGATTGAGAAAGAGGCTTGGGAGTGAAAAGCCCAACGCAGTGGATTTATAATCATCACCATTCCCCCATGTATTGACAAACTGATCATCATAGAGACTACTTACATTTATACAAAGGTCAAATCCACTTAAAAAAGGTAAAAATCTAATTTATAATCATCACTTTAATTTCTTTGTTTTGAGCAACATTTACTCCTTTAAGTCCTGTCATTTGGTTTTTGCAAGTAGAAGAGTAATAGTTCATGTTCCAGTGAATTCTAAATTGATATTTTGGGAGTCTACGGTCATTTTGGTATCAGAGCAAATTTTTATCTTTTGAAATTGTGAAGGGAGTTTGTTGTATGGCAGTTACTAGACCTTCAAAGGAGGAGTTGCTGGCTTGCAATCTGAAGATTAACGCCTGCAAAGTGGAATAAGTTATAATGAGGTTAGAATGGAAGATTTGAATGCACGTGTCTACTTTGAAAACTCATATGGAAGGGTGTGATGAAGAATCAACAAATAGGTAGGCCAACAAGGCAACAACATAAGTTCATAACACACAACAATAGCAAACAGCTTAATAGCAAACTTCTGTTGGCAATTCGGTGAGAGTTTTAGCCAAGAAATTTGGCATTGAAAACAATTAAGAAAATATTGATGGGGGGATCTTGAAGAAGCCATGTGAGATATAGATGGTAAAAGAGAAAACCTTATACAAAGTTGAGAATAAAATTGAGATAAAATCTTTTGACAGGCAAGCTAACGATGAATTTTTAGTTCTTTGATTAAAAAATAGAGGTTTATTTTAGTGTTCATAATGTAAGTGGAACACAAAAATTTATTTTGCACATCTCAAAATCTCAGGTCATGCTCTTGTATGTTCGGAAAGTTGCATAGCTAATTAAAAAAGAAGAAAAAGTCCCAGTGTGTTTAAATGGGAAAAATTTAAGAATTTGCTTTGTAAGAATTTTTATCCAACTGGGCATAAAACTGACCAAAAGATAAAATAGAAGTAATATAGACAAGGTAGTGGACAAAATATGCAAGACTATACTACTGAATTTTGGAGGCAAGCCATGTTGATAGGCATGTACTTGGAGGAGGGCATTCTCACAAACTATCTGGGAGGTCTCCAAACCTACATCCAAAGGAGGGTGACCACCACAAAATCCAAATAACTTGAATGAAGCCTTTTGTCCAAGCATACTATGTAAAAGAAAAGAGGTGCAGGGGAGTCTTCCAAGAAAACACAAAGCCAAAATCAGCCCAAAATGATGACGAATGGTACTTTAGAAAAGCTAATCGGAAGGGTAAGAAAACCAATACTGTTGTACACCAATGTAAGGATCCAAAGAATCAATTGTAATCATTGTGACATAGATGGACATGTAAATGCTAAGCGTTGGGAATTACATCACAAGAAGAAGTAGAAATAGAGATAAATATGAAATATCTTTTGATGGGCAAGTTAATGCTGAAATCTTGGATTCTTAGATTAGAACAATGGAGTTTTATTTTCATGTTAATAATGTAAGTGGTGCACAAAAGATTTCTTTTGCACGTCTAAAACTATCGGGCCATGCACTTGCATGGTGGGAAAGTTACATAGCTAATTTAGAAATAAGGCAAATATTATCATTGTGGCATAAATGGACATGTATATGCTAAGTGTTTGGAATTACATCCCAAGAATTAGAAATAGAGATAAATATATTTTGATGGGCAAGCTAATGCTGAATTTTTAGATAAGGAAAATATTATCATTGTGGCATAGATGGACATGTATATGCTAAGTGTTGGGAATTACATCCCACAAAGAATTAGAAATAGAGATAAATATCTTTTGATGGGCAAGCTAATGCTGAATTTTTAGATAAGGAAAATATTATCATTGTGGCATAGATGGACATGTATATGCTAAGTGTTGGGAATTAATCCCAAGAAGAATTAGAAATAGAGATAAATATCTTTTGATGGGCAAGCTAATGCTGAATTTTTAGATTTTTGGATTTAAAATATGGAGGATTATTCTAGTGTTCATAATGTAAGTGGACACAAAATATTTCTTTTACATGTCCCAAATGTCGGGTCGTGCACTTGTTGGTGTGAAAGTTATATAGCCAATTTAGAAAGAAAAACACTATCATGTCAAATTCGGAAGAATTTCAGAATGTGCTTCATAGGAAGTTTTATCCAATTGGACATAAGACTGACCAAAAGATAAAATGGATGTACCATAGACAAGGTAATAGGCAAAATATGCAAGACTATACTACTGAATTTAAAAGGCAAGCCGTTTTGATGGTCATGGACATGGTGAAGGTATTCTCACAAAGTACCTCAGAGGTCTGCACACCTGCATTTGGAAGGTGATCACTACAGAATCCAATGGACTTGGATGAAGCTTTTGTCCAAGTGTACCATGTAGAAAAGGATAGAAGAAAGGAGATTAAGGGGATTCTTCCAAGAAAGCCAAAATCAGCCCATGAAAGACAAGGGGTAGTACTTCAAATATAGAAATTGGAAGGGTAAGAAGACCAATGCTGTTGTACACCAATGGAAGGACCCAAAGAATCATTGTAGTCATTGTAACAAAAAAATGGACATGTAGCAAAATCAGCCCACGAAAGACAAGGGGTAGTACTTCAAATATAGAAATTGGAAGGGTAAGAAGACCAATGCTGTTGTACACCAATGGAAGGACCCAAAGAATCATTGTAATCATTGTAACAAAAAAATGGACATGTAGATGCTAAGTGTTGGGAATTACATCCTAAAATAAAACTAGAGACTCAAAAAATCCATAGTACCACTACAAGAGGAAGTAGAAATAGAGATAAATATCGTTTGATGGGCAGGCTGATGCTGAATTTTTAGACTCTTGGATTAAAAAGATGGAGGTTTATTTAGTGTTCATAATGTAAGTGAGGCACAAAAGAATTTTAATTTTTTCACACATCTCAAAATATCAAATCATGTACTCATATCATGTCTAATCTAGAAGAATTCAAGAATTTGCTTCATAGGAATTCTTATCCAATTGGGCATAAAACTGACCAAAAGACAAAATAGATGTAATATAGACAACGCAGTGGTCAAATGTGCAAGACTACTAAATTTTGGAGGCCAGCCATGTTGATGGGCATGGACATGGAAGAGGGCATTCTCACAAAGCATCTTGGAGGTCTCCACACCTACATCAGAAAGATGATCGCTACAAAATCCAAATGACTTGGATGAAGCTTTTGTCCAAGGCTACTATGTAGAAGAGGAGAAGAAAAGAGGTGGAGGGAAGTCTTCCAAGCAGAGACAGAGCCAAAAACAGCCCAAGAAAGACAAGTGTCAGTACTTCAAAAAAGGTAATTGGAAGGGTAAGAAAACCAATACTGTTGCACACCAATGTAAGGGTCCAAATAATCATTGTTGTCATTGTAACATAGATGGACATGTAGATGCTAAGGGTTGGGAATTACATCCTAAGAATAAATCTTAAGACTCAAAAAAAATCTATGGTAAACTACAAGAGGAAGTAGAAATAGAGGCTGGTTCCTCTGTGGATGGTAAGTTTGGATGCATAGCTACTAACACAATGAACATGGAATAACTTGATGAGATGAACAAACTTTAAGTAATGCAAACAAGGGTTAATGCACTAGTAGATCACAATTCACAATGCAACTTAATTTCTGATGCACTTGTTAAGAAGCTTGGTCTAAAAATGTATGATCATCACAACCCATATCCATTAGGTTGGGTGTAAATGATGTGGAAATATAAGTAATAAAGAGGGGCAAGTTTCAGTTCAGAGCACATGTTCAACACATAGATGAAGTGGATACAGATGCCATTCCTCTTGATGAGTTTGATATAATACATAGTAGTCCTGGCTTATATGTTAGAGATAGAATTTTAATAAGGGATAGCAAAATAGAAAGGTCAAAAACGGAATTCAATGTAAGAATCTAAACAATTTTGTTTACTTGTGTTGAATGATAAGCAAAACGATGGATTTAATATTTCTACAATGACTAAATCTAAATTGAAAGGCTTGGATGAAGTATTGTCATCTTTATATGAAGTGTTCTATGAACCCAAGGGGTTGCCAACAATAAGGGAGGTGAAGTTAACATTGCTTTGATGAAAACAAAACTTACAGTAGTTAACATTGCCAAGGAAGAATACATTAGTTGTAAATGGATTTTTATAAAATCAAGTGCAAATCAGATAGTTCTTTGGACATGAATAATTGCCAAAGTATATGCACAAGATAAAGGGATGGACTATGAAGAGACCCTTGCCTCTACTGTTAAGATGGCAAACTTCCAATTGGTTATCTCCAGTGTTGATCAGTTTGGATGGAACATCAAATGGATGTTAAAAGAGCCTTCTTGAATAGAGACTTGGAGGAGGGGGATATATACATGGTTCAGTATTACTTAAGTCCTTATAGGATTTAAGCACAAACTCCTTGAGTTTAGTATTTTAAAATCAATAAATATCTTAAAGATTTTGATTTCAGAAAAAAGCTATTATGAATTCACTCTCTATGTCAAAATTAGTGATGGTGACATAGTAAATCCTAATTGTCTATGTTGATGTCTTGCTATCACTAGAAGCTGTCATTTTAATTCAATGGGTGAATTATGATATTTGTTTTATCTTTGAGGCAATGTGGTTGGAAAGGATGTTGTTTGATATTCAACTTAACCAAACAACACCAACAAGAATATTTTTTGCAACAACCAAAGTGTTTTAAAGATGGTGAAGAGCTCAGTCTGCTGTGCCAGAACCAAGCATATTGATGTTCACCACCATTACAATCAACAATTGGTTGATAATGAAGACATCCTTCTTTATTATTATTATGATTATCTTACAAAAGAACAAACTGCCCTCCTCCCCTCCCTCTCCCGCTCCCCCTTCACCCCTACCCACCCCCCCCCCGCCTCTCCCCGATAATAACTAAACTACTTGCTAAAGATAAGTTTGCCAAGTTTAAAGATAAACTTGGAATTGTATCAAGTTTAATCATTAAGGCCCAAGGGGGGTATTAGATTAATTAGCTAATATATTAGTAACAGTCAACAGCAATTTGTTGTGCAGGTGCTTCGTATGTTAAGCATGTAGTTTGTTTATTCGCTTTGTATAACACGTAGGTGTTTTCTATAACACATAGGCTGCTAATTCATTGACGTTGTCCCACAAATTTAGGTGCTTATTGTTTGTACCTATGGCTATATATGGAAGCCACTCTTGATGTAATTTTACAGCTTGTGTGAACGATCTCCTAAACATGTGGAGTACATAACCCTGGTGTAGTCTTCTACTAGTTTATCTTCTTCTAAAATTCTCTTATGCATGATTCACCTAATGCTCTTATAGTTTGCACTAACATATCAAAGTTGTTTCTCTTTTCTATCTGTCATATTCTTGTTCAAAATAAGTTCCTTTTTATTTTCCATATTTCACCCTTGTTCTCTCCATTATTTTGTGGAAAACCATTGCTATATCTCAATATGTGATTTTCATTTACATGGGATATGTTTGGTTACAAGTGGATTTAGAAATGTAATTTGGGCAGTGATATTGTACTGTCCCACTCTAGAATTTCCTTATTTTTTCTTTAAATAAATATCCCACACTCACAATAAGAAGTGCATAATTAATTACAAATATTAATTTATCCTTAAACTATATTTTTTATATATATTTCAGATATAAAATTTAATAATATAATTCTCAAAAATGCAACCTTCTTTTTGAATATCTGCTGTAATCTTCTTGCAATTTGCAGCTATTTTATTTGTACAAATGTCTTGAAATATTCTTGTTGAAGTTAGGGGTTTTCGTCCACTAACTTGACGAAGAAATTAAGGGTTTTCATCCTTGAATTTCTGATCTATGACGGGTTTTGTAATGTCCCCTCCTAGCCTCTAAGCAGTGCACTCGACCTTTAGCCTATTCGAGAGTTCTTGTAGGCTAAATGGTTCTGGTAAGGAAACTCAGTTCTGGTTTTTGGTGTTGGGTTTTCAGTATTTTGGAGTACTTTCTATTTTTTGCAGTGGGTTCAGTACTGAGCTTCAGTCTTCAGGGAGCCCTTTTGAGCATATCAATATCTCTCCAGCTTGAGTCTTGGGTACTACTTACTATTTTTAGTACTTTCTAAAATAAGTCTATTTTGGGTAAGCTAGACTTGGTTAGGGTTATCTCAGCAGCATATTCTCAGTTTTGGCATTAGTTGCTAAGGTTGAAATGTTTTAATATTTGTTTTCCCTTCGAAATTGGATTAAATATAAAGTGACTTTATATTTTTAAGTTGAGGGAAAAGGGGACATAAAAAGGTACTAAGGGCAACTAAGGTAATGACTTAAAGTTGTTTTTAAAGCAACAGAAACGTTTCTGAATGCTAGATAGGAGATGGATGCCTAGGCAAAGGTTGAAGGCAAAAATTAAAATAAAATCATAAGGCTTTTTACATGAGGTGTGGTTTTGAAGAGGGTTTAGGGTTTTAGACTTGAAGTCACCCTACTTTGTCATTGAGTTTTTTATGTTCATTTTGAAGCCTCATTTGATATGGATGTATTTGGTTGCATAAGGAGATGCTGCTGGTTTTTCGCCAAGAGGTCTGAAAGTGAGTGTTGAGGACGAAAACCCTTGACATCTTGGACTAGTTTCGGTAGTGCAAGACCTGCCCTAGCCACTGGAGGAGGAGTTTCACCCAGAAATCACAACGGAGCGTAGATTTCAGTCATTAGAGATGAGGATATTTCAGCATTTTTGATGAGTTGCAGTTTGGATTTTGGCTTGAGATTGCATCCTTTCAGTTGGGCATGGATTTCTAGGAGTTTTGGTGTATTTTATATCATTTTCTGGGCACTTCAATATCTGGACCTGAACATGAATATTTGTTCAAATCTCTGAAATGGATTAGGTTATCAATATGGGTATTGGTTCCATGGGAAGCTCTTCCCTTGGTGCCATCAACAAGTATTATTTTGCATTTTTCGAGGAAGCCTTGGATTTATTAGGCCAGATCGCCCCTCTGCTGTAAGCGCCTTATTCTGGGTGTTTATCTCTATTCTGGTCAGCATATTTGTCAGGGAGTTTCAGTCTTTTGGGAGCTATTTAGAGGACGTCATTGGCTCAGCATTGCATCGAGTTTGAAGCCCCTTTCCATGTGTGTTGGACGTGGCAATGAAGAAGTTACAATCTGTGTTAAGGAGCTTATTTCAAATCTGAAATTACTTGTATTCTGAGTTTGAAACTGAGTTGTAATGAATAGTAATTTTCTGTCATTAAGAGCTGATTATTGGAAGCTCTGAAAATTTATCTTTCTTAGTGCATTTGCTCCTATTTTATGTTCTCTGCAATATATACTTTATGCAAATTCTATGCTTGATTGGTGCATGAAAACTCTATGCAAAACATCTCAAAAAAAACACAATCAGCAAGTGGGAAAAAATTGGGCTCTTATATTACAGGTTTCTTCCTCAAGATTGCTGAATCATTGATTCATATTCCATGAAGGAAAAATAAATAATTATCTCTGCTCAAAATTTCCTTCATTTCCTTGATTTATCTTCCTAGTATACACCTTTTGCTTCAATAGCCATAACCTTTCATATGTCTCTTGGCTTTTCATTTAAATTAAACTTTATTAAATTTTAATTTTTTATTATATTAATCATTCTCCCTTAAGCACTCCCTTTATTATCCTTCCTTGAGGGAATTGCAGGAGAAAGAAAAGAACTACTGCAGCAAATAAAAATTCTATTCAAGGAGGGAGCATTACAGTCCACCCTTCCCAAGATCGCATGATCTCGAGTAATCACAACTAGGATGCTAAAGAATTTCTTCTCCACTTGACTGAATCTCCTTTTTTTTTTGGAGTTACCAAGATTCCAAATAAATCTTGGAATATTATGAATGTTTCTAATGATGTAGTGTACTTCATTAACTGTCTATTAGTTGCTAAGTCTGGTTGATGTGGTTCCTTAACAACTATGTCTTTCTAGTCCTCCAACAACTTTGCTTGACTATCCATATTGCCTTGCAAAACCCTTTGAGTCATATCCAATTCTACAATTGTTCTCTCCCTGCAACTTCTAACATTCCCAGGGGTTCTTCTTTATGAAGAACCATTTCACAATTCAACTTCTGCTGCACTACTCTGATCTTAACATAAGTTGCAAAACTTGAACCAAATATGTTTCTGTCTTTAATTTAAAGAATGAGTTATCCCAATAACTCTCAACAACATAACCAAGAGTTGGAAATTTGCAAGGTCCATAATTTAAGATAAGTTTTCTTTCATCCTCAGAGAGAAGAAACAAAATGACGTCTTGCAACAGTATAGTTTGAAACCAAGTAAAGGAAGCATAAATCTAAAGATCAATTTCCTTTTTGGCACCAACCACATCTGCAAAGAACTGATTTGGTTGGCCCAACCTTCACACAATTCCATGGATATCTCTTTGATTCAAAGCAGGAAAGTGAGCTTTCCATTTATTCAGATAAGGATTAGAGGCATGACATGCATCTATGACCTTAAATGCAATGCTCTTTTCTAAAATGATTTTATATCCTTTTAGCCCACTTTTGAGATTTTCACATTTTGTAACCAATCAATCATAGAGTTTCAAAAAATATCACAAAATTCTTCTCTTATTTCATTTCTACCAAGGATCCTAGGTAATGAATACAAACTCTTAATTCTCATTGTTGACATCCAAAATGACAGCACAATGTTGCATCCTCTGCTATGATGAATTGTGGGATATGCCCCAACATGCCCCAATGGACCATGGGATGGAGATATGATGCCCCCTCAGGGTATCGGCCCGAAAAACTAAAAGTAATTTTATGGTCGAACTCATGACGAGAAGGATTAGCTATATGTTTCAATGATGATGATGATGACATGCATATATATGATGAATGGATGATTTATTAGTTATGATATATGATTATGATGCACATGTTATGATTATGATACCATGATGCATACTAACACTTTTGAATGCAACGAAATCAATCTCCACCAAGGATTAAATATCAAAATGAAACCTATAAAGAGAAGATGCAACAAAAAGATGATATGCAAAGCACAAAGCAACAAGTAAAGAAAAACCAGACACAACATTACTTTGAAGAGGAACCTTAGCAAGTGGATAACGCTTAACATTTTACCCAACTTGCACACACACAAGACACACGCAAACATAAAAAGAAAGAAAGCCATGTCTAAACCCAAGCTGATCTAAGCACATTAAGATATAGGCCTTGATCGAGAAAATGGGAGACAAAAGAAAGTCAAACATGCCAAAGATGACACTCATGGTTTTCCTTAAAGGAGGGTTCCTACTTAAGACTTTGGTGATTAGAAGGGATTCCAGTGGGAACAGAGAATGCAGAGTTCAACCATGAGGCAGCTCAAACAGAGGCATCTTATGTGCACACCATCCCCAACCATGACATCCTTTTTTCTCTTCAGTCCCTTGCACACTCATGGCATAGGGCCAACACCCCACAAAGCCCTGAAGGTACAACTGTTGAATTTAAAGGTTCTTCAATTGAATAGAATAGAGCAAACAAAATTGAAATTGCAGATTACATTATATTCAATCTGGTTGATTTTTGCATTGCTTTGCATTGGCTAATATAGCCTTACATTTCCCATATCAAACTAACCAACCTACTTACAGGAATAACTCCCAACAAACTGACTATCGATATATTTATTTACTATCATAAAATTAACATTATTTATTTATTATCTATGCTATATAAAAGATGTAATAAATCCAACATTTTCAAAGGTCAAAATGATGAAGTATGGCTCAGATTTAGGTGGATACACCTCATTGAAATCAAGGAAAACTGAGTCAAAGATCTAAAATTGACTAAGTCCATCAGCTGTTTTTCAGAATGGCAATCACTCTTAAGCCAGGAAATTGAAAGTAATAGGACGCACCAGTCAGAATGACCCATAAGTGACATAATTACACGGGGAGACAAAAGGCTTGCATAAGTAACAAAAAATGGTGCATATTCCATTACTGAACTAGGGAACAGCAGAGAAATCATTGTCAAAATCATCCTTAAATATTTATATCAAAGCAAGAGGACAGTAGCTAGAGAACGAGAAGACTATTGTGAAATTTTCTGTAGATGGGAAATCACAATGTAATTGCTCCAAAGTGAAAATGTTTATGTAAATCTATCATAAGTATCCTAAAAGAAAAAAAAGTAGTTTCAAAGTTTTCTTTGAAGATTTTTCTATCTTTAAAGGCCTTCTCCACATGCATATTTGCTTTTATTTCTATTCAATTTTATGCGCAGATGTTTCTTTGTACTTGAGAAGGACTTTTAGTTATTAAAGTAATAATCTAGATCTCCTTGTTTGGAAAATAATTGTTTCATAAATTCTGCCTATGCATGCAATAAAGCCTATCACAGATCTTACAAGGAAGCACTGAAAATTGACTTCGGCAGCTTCTCCTTTGGATGAAGGTGCTTGTGTTTTCTTTTTCCTAGATGTTTCTCTTGAATTTTTTCTACTGGCCTCATAACTTTGTTATTTCTTTAGGTTGGATTTGGCTTCTCCATTTTCCTGGTAGGGAGGATAAGAGAATTCACTCTCCCAAAGAGTATGGTAGTCATATGATCTATTATGGTTGCTATTGGAAGCAAGACAATGGCAAACCTCTTGGGTTTCACCTCTTCTTGCCTTAATAAAGACTCTTGCCATTTGGAAGTCTCGATGATGTAAAATGTTTCTTTTCTTTTAATAAATTTCTATTTTTTGCCAACAAAAAAATCATAATAACAATATATTTAATTTATTGATATAAAATAAATTAATGATAAGTAAATTAAAAAAAATGGCTCCCTCCTAAACATGTGTCCCACTCTTTATGATTTTTTTGCACAAGTCACACCAAATGCTGCATTGCCCTCAAGAAATATTGGATCCCCTCCAAGGATTTCAACCATTCAACATTCTTCTATGCACAATCAAGGATCCTCTACGAATGGATTAAGTAGTCACGGGTTGGCAATAGCTTGAGATGTTGTCTTTGGTGATCCCTACACTACCGGTCTAGGGCCAAATTCTCCTTTTTCTTCTGATTTTGTTCGGCATACAATGACCCCTACAAACTCCAAATCATCTGCACTCCCTCACACGTGAGGCTAGGGTTCCCATGGATGCTTGTGCTTCTGCTCATTCCCCAAATATTAAAATAGATTAAGAGTTGACCGAGAGAGAAGATCACCTAACAGTTCATGTAGTGATTTGTTAATTTTTGAAACTATGGCCAAAACTATGCAACTTACATGCATGGATCATAGATAGTGGAGGAAGTACTTGGAAGGAGAAATTTTTGTCTTCCCCTATGTCCAAGGCATTTTTTCATTTTGGAATTTGATTCTATAATAGATAAGGAATTTGTCTTACAGGCTGATCTATGGGAATTTTAGGGTAGTTTCTCTTTATCAAGCCCTATATCCCTACCTTCAACCTCCACTCAGATTTGTTTTACTCTATATTCTTACATGTGAGACTACCTTACCTATCAATAAATTTTGGGAAAGTGTTTTGAGGCTATTGGCAACAAACTCAAAAATATTCACATGTCAAAAGTGACTTCCAAATATTCTAATTCCACTTATGCCACATCTAAGTTGAGATATACTTAACCAAGGACTTGCCTACAAAAATTTACTTGCTGGTAAAAGATCAAAGATGGAGAGAACTAGTTGACAATTGCTTTCAAGTGCAGGTATTGCTACTCTACTAATCATCTCACTTCCTAATGTCTCAAGAAATAATCCAAATCAATGGCATATTTGAACATACCCAATTGGTGAGAGGGTGTTAAAGTTCATTGTCATACCATTATTATGAATGTTCCTTTTGAGAACTATGTACTAAGTTCTTCTAGAATCAAGGTAGCTCAAACTTCTGATTTGGCTTTGGCGACTATAAATGCTTCCCCAACAAAGGGATGTGAGAGTGATACTAAGGGGTAAGGGACTTATAAGGACTCTATTTTGACTCTTCCCTCTCCTACGATGGATTCATGTATCGTCTCATCCTCTAAGAAAATGTCAAAGTAGGCTTGACATGGGCAAGCAAACTCCTACTATGGAGAGTATAGGGAAGATAGCCTCTAAGATTGGTGGAATGAATCCAAGTACTTTTTGGAGGATTAGGATTCATCTCCCTCAAAGCAAAAGATTGGAAGAGGTGAAGAAGAAGATGAAAGTACAATGCAAAAGTACACAACTGATGATTCACTGATCCTCTATCATGAGATAATGTGTTTAGGGTATAAAAAACATTGTTTGTTAAATAGCACAAGAGATAAAGCTTAGAAAACTAATTGGATCTAATAAACCATAGATTACAAGAATCACACACTTTGACACTTTTTTGCAGCCCCTAGGTGCCTCCTAAACCTAGTTTACTAGTGAAAAAAATTAACAATTAATAAGTAATTAATAAATATATAAAATATCATTAATTAATTAATATATTATAAAGATATAGTTTATATATTTAATATTCTTAATATATTATATAAATTATATATTTTCTTTTTATTTTTTCTATTCTTCTCGCTGATATATCAATTGTATAAATATAGTTAATAATATTTAATAACAAAGTTGGCTTTTGATTGGATAATGTTGGGGTTCATTGGATTGGCTACTAGTGCTTCCATCTTTTGCCCACACTTTGGCACTCACTCTTCCCCCTCTTCTATTATTTTGTCCTCCATAGGAGGAGTTGATCACATAGTTGTTGAGCATAAACTATCACTTTTCTTGTCTTGGCTCACTTCTACTAACGTGCCATCGTTGTCTATTGGAGATGAAGGCTACAAGGGTTTTGTTCAAGCAATCTATGTTGAGTGATATCAACCCCAATTTAGTCTAGCAAGTGAATGGACCTAAAGTCGATCCTATTTCTTCTAGCTCCTGTCATTCTAGGGTCCTTTATTTTGTTCCTAAATCAAAGTGATTCTCTTTACTCAAGTTGGGCTCTAATGTTTTAGAGGAAGTGGAGCATTATTCAAATCTTGAAGTTATTCGTTGATTTCACATTTTTGCCTAAGCCTTGTGGATCTACATGACTAGATTTCAAAGAATGGGAAATATTTTCTTCTTTAGACTTAGTTGTTTAATAACCACGCGCAAAAGGTTTTTTAATTGATGTCTATAGCAATGAGGTAGATCAAAATTTGATTATGAAGAATGGTCCATGGGTTTGAGGTGTTGCTCCTCTTTGTGTGAAGCATTGGTTCCCAAATTTTGACCAAACTTCTAGTTCTTTCTCTACAAGCCCTGTCAAGGTGCATTTGCCCAATCTTCCCCTACAGTTTTGGCACACTTCTAGCTTGAAGGTTGTTGGTAACTCCTAGGAGAATCTCATTTCAATTCCTTTGGAAACTTTACCACATTCTCATCCCACTTTCACTTGCTTTCTTATTGAGATGGAATTTTTAAGGGGTTTTCCTGAAGAAATTTAGCTCAAGTTGGGTTTAGTGTTTGGAAGCAACAACTAGATTATGAATGAATTATCTTTAGATGTAAACCATGCTTTGTGTAGGCTTGATTGCAAAAATGATTCATGTTTATTAATGAGACATCTTGATTGAACAAGGTTGGTCCTTAGCATTAAATGGTTTTCGTGAATTTACCTTCTCTTGTTTCTCCTCATGCTTCCTCTATTAAGAATTCCTTGGCTTATGAGCAAGACACCTCTATGGCATTTTCCTCTTCAAATCTAGATTTTCTAGGTGGATGCATTTCTCCTTCAATCCCTCTTTCTTCTTAAGATCTTGTGGTGCTTGTCTTCCCTTCAAATATGGGTAAAGTTCCACCTAAGGTTTCTAGGGAGGCTAAGCAGCTCTTGGCCATCCTAGGTGGGAATTCTTTTCCCACTCCTTTGAGTCTTGTTTCTTCCTATGCTTCAATGCTTCAAGTTGCTTCTCCCTATGCAAAGGTTTCTAATTTAGATTCAAGAAGCTTTTGTGTTCCTTGTGTTTCTTCAACATCTTGGTGGTGTCTACTCATGCACGAGCTTTGGTGGTATGGTTGGTTAATGGTTATTTGTCTTTGGCTTTTTGCATCTTTGTAATGTTTCACTTTTTTAGTTTTCACAACTAAGGGCCCAAATAGAACCCTCACTACTTGATCAAATATATATATGGATATCGTCATCATTGTTTACATTTTATTTTTACTATATCTCAATACAAATAAATAAATTGAATGACATTATACTTACGATATAAATATAAATAAACTAAATTACAAACGATATATTTCTGGAAATAAAATCAGTGCAATTGAAAGAAAAGGATTAACGTCATTTTTCTTGTTTTTATTTTTGCTTCACCTTTTCCCACAAAATAGTAATGACTCACAAACTCAAAAACATTTATGAAAAGAAAAATTATTAAGTGTGATTTAAAAAGTGAAATTTTTTGTTCATGAAAATCTTTTAAATGCATTTTTTTAACTTTTTTTGCACCCAAGTTCAATTAGGGCACTTCACAAGCCTGTGCATTTTGTTGAATGCACAAGACAACTGAGAGGGTGGGGTGAATCAGTTGTACCTTATAAAACTTCAAAACCCTCACAAACATTCAGATCCACAATAATTCAATTAACCCTTAATCTACTAAAATGATTTATCATGAAAGCAGATAACATAAACAAAAGCAAATCAACACCATGCACAAAGAAACACCAGATTTACATGCAAAACCCAAGAACGGGAAAACCACGGTGAGGATTAGCTCACAATACAATGTAATATCAACACCAATTACAAAGGGCTCATTGCCCAAAAGAAAGAAAGGCTCACTGCCAGAATAGAAAAGAAGATAGAGAAGAGTGTTACAAATGAGAAATCCATCTCAATGCAACAGAAAAGTCCACCATAGCATCACTAACACCTTCACAGTCTTATTGAAGATTGTAGACACTTTCTACTCACCGTATCTAGTAATCTAACACATGAAAGCTTGCACTGCACTTCATACATTTGCACCTTACTACTCTGCAATTTGCATCATTCGCATCACACACATCTATCTTATCATCCCTCAACAACTCAACACATATTTATACCATCTTCAACCATGAAAACATTCTCCAAGGTCGACTATGCACCTCAACCGTGCAAATTCAAAT